>CM053790.1:336566278-337166278 GCA_028749045.1 Cupressus sempervirens | reverse complement strand
ATTTGGAAGGAAATGTTAATTACTTAAAGATAATAGAAATGGAAAACTTGATGCTAAAAGTGATGAAGGTATATTCCTAGGATATTCCACTGAGATAAAAGCTTATAAGTGTTTGAGCTCTAACACTAACAAAGTTGTGGAAAGTGCAAATGTGAAAGTTTATGAATATACAGAGAAGAATGAAGTTGAATATAAGAAATAACTTGGAGATTATATCTCATTCATGTACATGAATGATAGTGCTCCTAGCACTCCACCTAAACAAGAAAACAAAGTTGTAGATCCTCAATAGATTGAGAATGTTGAGTTGCAACAACCAGTTATTGAGCAAAAGACTATGGGTGCCGAGCAACAAGGAAATGATGTCGAGTCATAGATGAAGGAAGCCAAGTATCAAGAAGGCAATGTTGAACATGTAGAACATGAACCAAAATTTGAACAAGAGAGAGTAAATGAACTTAACATCATTTTTCAAGATGAACTTGTTGAAGAGCAAAGAAGAAAAGAGTCTGTATTAGAAAAATATGTAAGACGACATCACACACCTAAAAAAAATCATTGGAGCTAAATAATCTGGTGTTTTGACAAGAAAAAAAGACTCAAAAGTGATACATGCTTACTTTGTGAGTTTGAGCCCAAATCCATGAAAGATGCTTTAGAGAATGAGGACCAGATACAAGAAATGAATGAAGAAATTGAGTAGATTGAAAAGAATAAAATATGGACACTAGTACCCAAACCTAAAGACAAAAATATTATTGGAACAAAGTGGGTGGTCAGGAACAATTTGAATGAAAAAAGTGAAGTCACAAGGAACACGACTATACTGACATGCAAAGGATATGCGTAAGAAGAAGTTGACTACAGGGAAACATTTTCCCCTATAGCAAGACTAGAAGGAGTTAGAACACTACTTGCATATTTTTCTTATAAAGGATTTAAGGTATATCAAATGGATGTCAAATCTGCATTTCTGAATGGGATACTTTAAGAAGAAGTACACACAGAGTATCCTAAATAATTTATGGATCCTAGCAATAAAAATATGGTGTGTAAGCTACACAAAGCTTTATATGGTTTTTTAGAGCATGGGATGAAAGACTGCATAACTATTTGGTGAAGATTGGTTTTGCAAGAACAAATGATAACAACAATTTATACTTGAAGACTAGCAAGAACAATGAGGTATTGTTATTTGAAATTTTTGTTGATGATATCATATTTGGAGGCAAGGAGGAATTATGCAAATCTTTTGGTGATGAAATGAAGAAGGAATTTGAAATAACAATGTTTGGAGATATCAATTTTTTTGTTGGTTTACAAGTATATCAAATGAAGCAAAGTATCTTCAATACTTAGCCCAAATATATCGAGGAGATACTGAAAACTTTTGAGATGGAAGAGTCAAGACTAGTAAGTACACCTATGTCTACTGGACAAAAATTATCTAAGAATGATGATTCTAATGATTTGAACCATACACAATACAAATCAATGACTGTAAAACTACAATACATTGTTCATAGCATACCTAATATTGCATTAGTAGTTGGGATAGTTGCAAGATTTTCAACAAGTCCTAAAGAAAACCACATGATGGTAGTGAAAAGGATATTGAGATATTTGAAAAGAACATAAGATTATGGATTACATTACAAAAATAATGATAGGTTTGAACTAAAGGTATTCACTGATTTTGATTAGGTAGGAAATGTTGATGATAAAAAAATCACAAGTGGAGGTACATTCTTTCTAGGACAAAGACTAGTTTCATAGACAAGCAAGAAACAAAACTGCATTTCCCAATCAACAGCTGAAGCTAAGTATGTGGTAGCAACAATGAATTTTTCAAATATCATATGAATTAAGCAATTTTTGAGAGGTATGAAAGAAGAAATTACTAATCCATTGGTTATTTACTATGATAACACTAATGCTATTAACATATCAAAGAATCTTGTAATGGACACAAAGACAAAGCACATTGCTATCAAGTATCATTACTTGAGAGAGCTAGTTCAAGACAAAGAAGTGAAATTGGACTATGTGAATACTAATTAGAAAAATGGTGACATATTCATGAAAGATTTTCCTGAAGATACTCATGAATATCTTAGAGGTAAACCAAGGGTGATTCCCCTATATAAAGCAACTTAAAAAAATGGCGCTTTGTATGAAATGTGCTGATTAGGTTATCTTACAAATTGATGCAAAAAAATCTACTTTAGGAGTTATCTAAGGTATTATTAAGGTAGAAGAACAAAATGATGGATTGGTCATACAAAGATAATAGATGAGGGATTCAGAACTAACATAAAGATACCTACATGATCATGATGTATGAGATAGAGATAATGTTTTTGGCATTATTGTCAAAGAGGGAAAGATTATCCAAGTCACCATGAGGGAGAAGATGTAATTTAGTTACCATGGAGAGAGAGATTATGGGAGATATTGTCTAGTTACCACAAGAACAAGAACATTGAAGAGGGATATAATGAAAACTGGCAGAGATATCTAAGTAAGAGGGAGAGATTACTTAGAGGGAGTTCATAAGACTTACTTGAGGTGTTGCCAGATTTGATATTTTAGAAAGAGAGTTATAGATGATAATCATAATGAAACCAAGGATATGAATGAAGGTCTGATACATTGAGGGTGTTGCTCAAAATAGTACATGTTTTGGATTGCATGGTAACTTGAGGTGTTGCCATCAAAGCCAAAGAGGGAGATTCTTGGAAACTACAATTGAAACAATTGTTATGTTGTCATTGATGTCAAACCTATTGGTGAGAGATTTTGTTATCTAATCTAAGTGTCATATATATTTGATTGATGAAGAGTATTTGAGAAGTTGTTCATAAAAAAAAATCTAGAGGATAGGTTGAGTTATGAAGAGGAAACTACAAATGGACATTTAGTTATTTAGACTTTGACAAGATAGATCAATTGTTTAAATCATGTTACAAGTGGAGAAGATAGTAATGCTCATGTCTTGAAAGTCTAAATAAAGATAGATCAAATGCATAGGCTTGACTGAGTAACAGAGCATAAGACTAAATAATTTTGATGGACATGTCGAGTGATGCTAGTGTCAACAGAGCCACAGTAAGTGTCAAGCAAAATTAGTGTCAATCGAGAATCAATATTGACTGAGTGACAATGTATGTGCCAAACAAAATTAGTGTTGATTAAACATCAGTATCGACCTAGTGATAGTGTACGTGCCAAGAAAGAAATTTAGTAGTGAATGAGTAACCCAGTGATGATCGAGTGTTAGAACACAACATTGTATGAGGAACAACATTTTAATTATTTATGAGAAATCATAATTTCCAACCAACTAAGTTGATTTTTTGGAATATGGAAAGCATGTTGAAGATAAGGATTGATGAGTTGGATAATTTAACATTAGGAGAGGATTAGGTAAACAATCTAAGGATTGGATTCCAAGAGAAGTTTCTAGAAAAGAAGAAGAAAAACAAGATGATGATTAGATTCATTGTATGTGATGAATCAAATTGTAAACCTTAAGATCCATGGTGATGTTTAAGTGAAAAAAGATCAGAATTACCTATTTAAGGAGGTACAAGGGTGAAATTTTGATAAGTTATAGAGTAATATTCTAGAGAGTTTGAAAGATTGGAACAATAATTGATGTTATTAACTGACAAATCTAAGCAGAAGGCTGAGATGAGTTGAGAAGAAGTGAAGTGTGATTACTTGAAGGGTTACCAAGAGAATCAAGGACAAATATGACAATGGAGGCTAGATGTTGAATCAATTTATGAGATGAATAGAGATCTATACATGCAAAGTGAGTTGTACATAATAGATCAAAACCTTATTTTTACTTTCTAACCATTTTAAATAGTATTTGAAATCCTTTAATCAAGGTTGACCTAATAGTCATATGTAAATCCTCTAATAGGGTGACATTATAATGGAATTCTCTAAACTCCTTTAACAAGGCCACTCCTAATAGGATAATTAAATCCTTTAACAAGGTCACATTTAACAGTGTGTTTTGTAACCTTTAATAGGGTTGGCTCTTCACAAAGCTCACTCCAGAAGAGTGAAAATTAGTGACATGTTGCTGGTGGTTTTTCTCAAATTGGGTTTTGCATGTTAAATCCTAGTGTCAAACTTGTTTAGATGTTATTGTGTTGTTTTACTGATTAAGCTTTACATTCCACTAGTTTTCTTATTTAGCACAATGAGCTACTAGTTGATGTTACTAAAGTTTATAGTAGAGATTGAGTAGTGGCATGATAGGATTCAAAGTTGTTTAAGTGTTTGTTTGTTCAATTGGTATATCTTGACCTTGTATAACCGATTCACCCCTGTCTTAGTTATTCTAAACATTCTAATAGGGATTTCATATGAGTCCCTTGTCAAATCAATAACATGTCTAGCTTGATGTTGAATATTATCATTCTCCTCTGTAGTCACCTTTAAGTTCATGATGAGATGCTCAAAGATATTGTCTCTTTTGTAGATGGGATATAGGATGTTGGTGTTATCCTTATTCCACACCTTGAGAGGTATGTGCAAGTTTAGGACATTTTTTGCAAGTGCTAGACTCATCCTACAATAATCCCTTATCTAGAATTTAGATTTATCTACATAGTTCAATCAATGATCTTCTACAGGGACATCTAGAATGAATTCTTTGTGTGCAACATGTTGGATCATCCCAATGTTAATAAAATATGGGCAGGCCACCGGGTAATCCTCCAGAGGATACTTCTCCTATTCCACCTTGTACGTGTAAATATATTGCTTCTACTATACCTCATAAGGCCCAATGGTAATCAACCATACCCATGTCTTCCTATGCTTCTTTCAAACCCTATCATATGTTGAGGCTATTTTCCTGGCAATGTCCAAGAGCACTAGCCTATCCAATGGATAAAGTAACAACTAATTTAGGAAAAAGAGAGTCCCAACCACTTGGATGTATCATAATGTGTTATATTGGATGAAATATCTACCTGCTTGCATAACTGTTCCTACTGCATCTACTGAAAGCCTCTTTGCATAATCTTCTTTTGTGAACCTAATTATTAATAAGATAAAGGCATAATTCACTATCTTGTATTGCAAGCTCTCATCCAGGAGCTTCTTTTTTCCCAATTGTGGGTACACAATGTGTGGCCACACATTGGGGTCATGTATGTTTCCTCTCCTCACTAGACCTAGGTAGTTTGTCACTCTAGCTACCAATAGGTAAACTATATATGAAGTCATACAAAACCATGGGTCATTCTAAACCAAAATGAGTTGCTCATCCAATGAAATACTTATGATGGTACCCCAATCAATCTTGTGGAACTTGGTTCTAATTATTTTGATGAAGTACACCATCCATGTCTCCAGATGGCTTGCAACAAGAAGCCCCATCACTCTGCTCAGGACAACAATACAATAGCCAATATCAACAATCATGTACCCTTATGTCATATCTACTTATCCTAGCCTCTTATTGCACAAGGTCCTAATGATCAAGAACTTGTCCTGTACTATGTCCTTGGCCATTTGCTGGTTTTCTTTGTACTAGTGGTTTGCACTTGCATAAGTAATCTCTTCGTATTCAATGGCTTGAGGTAGGTGGAATATCTTCTTTATGTTATTTGGTCAGATGTCTAAAACAATTTCTCCTACTACTCTCTTCAACACCTTCTCATTAGGAATGTAGTGCCTTGCTAGGGTCATGATTATTTTTTATGATTGTATTGATACTGGGTGTGATGTCATGTTTACCAAACCACTTTGAATGAGGGTAAAGACAACCATGATGATTGTTCAAAAACTTAGAAGTAATATGTTGCCAACTAATAAGAGTTATGGAAATCCCCCATACACCAATTTCAATCCTTGTATGACCAAATGCAAGAATTAATTCATAGGACTCTTGAAAATACATCAATTTTATGCATTTTGTATTTTGACAATCTGTTTGTCAACTTTGCAAAGCTCATGTGTTTTTGCTTGATTCTTCCTTGAAGTTTATTTAGTGAGCCAATGATTATGTTGTTCTAGTCTCACTTTGATCATCTTATTTCCTTCTATAGCTAGTGCTGAAGTCCCTTTTTTATGAGATCATTCATCATTTCCTTTTTCCTTTTATTGTCCCTTGACAATGATTAGACTGTGTAGTCAAGGTGTGGTGCTCTTTCTTTTGGGCTTTTACCATTTTGATGCATCTTGCATTCCTCTTTCAGTGAACTTTTGGGAAACTTACATGCCAACATGTGATCTTGGTAAGTCCATGGGGAAATCCTCTATCCAAATTAGAGAGTTTTTAATTGTCCTTAGCTATAACCCTCCTAGGTTGAAAGCAAATCAGATGGCCATTTCTTTAGATGAGTTAAGTGTCAAGAGTAATTCAGTCTAGAATCTAAGTTAACAGATGATAATCTCCTATTATGTGACACAAGTATTTAGTTTTTACAAGAAATAGAGTTATTAAATTGCTTTGATGAAGAAATACCTCTTCCTAAAATCAGGGTCACTTGGGATGGTTCACTTAGTAGGGGAAATTCCCAATACACATTGACTCTCTGACTCAAATGTAAACAAATAAAACAAAACACACAACTTAAGATTTTTTTTTTGAGACTCAGGCTTCAAAATAATGTTTGAGGAATTTTCCATTGATTTGCAAAGGAATTAGTTTCCCTTCAAGTGTACACATCTTGGAATTATTATCCCCTAGAATTTTAACAATCTTGTAGGGGTTGATCCATAGGCGTTAGAACTTAGTATAGATTCCTAGTTTTTCGTTGGCCTTATCCCACATGAGGGTGAGGTCAAAGATTCTGAAAGCTTTTATTGTGGCTCTTTTTTCAAACTAGTGCTTGACAAGAACTTAGTGTTTTGATATATGCTCTAGTGTTGTTGTTCTTTTCTCATGCAATTCCAAAAGGTTCATCAATCAAACTTGGACCCTATCAACATTTTCAACATAGCCTCTCATGAACTTTAGCACAAGAATCTTGAGATTCAAGGAAAAAATGGGTTCCTCACCATAAAGAAGCAAAAAGGGGGATGTACCTAAAGAATTCTTGACTCTAACTTTGTTAGTCCATAAGGCATATTTCAATTGTGTGTGATAATCCCTTGGGTTTTCTATGAGTAGGCATTTTATGGTTGTTATAAAGTTTTTATTTTTGGACTTAACAACTCCTTTATCTTTTAGATAGTAGTTGTACTATCTCAAAATGGATGCACTTTCCTTTTAAGACCTTTTAGCTCCCTCTTCTTCATGATTCCCTCTTTAGACCATGGATATGCTTGTGCTTTGCTCTCTTTTCCTCTTCTCCCTTCCATCTTGTTGTCTTATCTCTTTGGCATCTACCCTTGCTTTTTATGGCACCCAGGACCTGTTCTCCTAGACCAGGTCAATTTTGGTTGACCTAGTCTAGACTAGGTTGACCTAGGTTAACCTAGTCCTCCCAAGTTGACCTAGGTCCCCAAAAGTTTTGATCTTGGGGCCCAAAAGTCCTTAGGGGTTTAATTACTTTTTGACTATTACCCGGTCAACACGTATGGATTTCCCACCTTAAAACTCATATATAAGGAGACTTGGAGGCTTCATTTTCATATCTAATCCATATATCATGAACATAAAACATCTCATTTTAAATCTATTTCTCTCTACTGAAGAATTTAGTCTTTTGTATTCAAGGAGTTCAAGCTTTCAAGCATTTTTCAAGCATTCAAGCAAGAAGAATTCTATCCAGCATTGGAGAATCCTTTGTGAGAATTTCCTATTCAAGATCTAGCATATTTTTGGAAATCAAGGGAGGAGATCCACATTGAATCATTCATCATCTTCATTGATGCATATCCATATCCATGACACCATGACAAAGTTATGATAGATCCATTGCAAAGTGTGAAGATATCCTACATTCCTAATTCAAGATCTACATTACATACACATTACATACATATGGGCAAGGTGAATCCTAACATTTAACTTGTTCTTTATAGTCACTTACATTTACATTTCTCATTTTCAGTTAATTCCTTAACCTAGGTCTTGACCAAGGCAAGCCCTCATCAAACCCCAATCCCCAAACTTTTCTTATATGTGTTGATTTGCAAGTTGGGAGAGAAAATAATTATAGATCTGGAACCTAAAATTTTCAAATTCTATAAAGTCATCAGTTTTGGAGTCATGGACTACATCAACCTAGTTGTAGAATGTCCTTCCAAGTCAACCTAGTCCTTCAGTCTCATATTCTAGGTATATTTCTAGGTTTTGTTCAATTTCATCATTTGATTCTATGATCTATGGTCGAAAGTTTAGAAAAGTTTCAGATTTGAAAGTTATCGAGCATAAATAAATCTTCCCTTATGAATTTCAAGGCGAGTCTTTTAAATTTCATTTCATTTCATATCTTTACCCTATATTTTCATCTTAATTAGGTCGATTTTATTCACACAAAATCTAGAGTTATATTTCTTAACCAATTAGTTCAATTTCACATTCACATTATCCTATCAAAGGGTTGAAGAGAACATTTCCTTATATTGCATTCCTCTAGTAATCCAAATTTAAGAAACCTTCTCCCTTTGGGTCATTTATGATCTAATTTGGGTTAGAAGTGGAATCATATTTGGAAATTCCCCTCTTTCCCTTTCACATTGCAATCGATTGACTTAGTGACCAAGTAAAGTGGAAGTCTACATCTTATTTAAAGTGCTTCCATTTTACCACTAAATTTTTTGGTGAGCTTGACTCCTTACCCTTTCTCTTGGAGTTTGATATTCTTTTTTTGAAAATATCTCTTCTTTGGCCTTGGCTTCACCAAACTAAACATTTTGATGAACTAGACATCTTACCCTTTCTTGGAGTTTGATATTCTTCTTTTTGCAATCTATTTTCTTTGGCCTTGGCTTCACCAAACTAATTTTTTTGGTGAATCCGACTACTTACCCTCTTTCTTGGAGTTTGATATTCTTCTTTTGGAAATATCTCTTCTTTGACCTTGGCTTCATCAAACTAAACATTTTGGGGAATCTGACACTGTGAACTCTTTATTTGTGGTGTTAGATCTTCCTTGTTCTAGGTGCTTACCTTTTTTTGGTGAACTCATCCTTCCTACTTATATTTTTCTATCTCATATGTGGTTAGATCTCTCTTTTACACTCTTTATTAAATTTTCATGGTTAGATCTCATTAGGGTTTCCTTTTTTGATCTCCCCTTTTATGAACTTCATTACACAAATTCCTACCTATAACATTCTTGTTAGGAAAAGCCATAGACTCATGGGTTCATTTGATGATACTCACATTTTTTTAATGATATTAATCCTATCATGGAGCATAACTCTCCTCATTCATCTCATGATGAGGATGATGCTTTAAGAGTTCCTCCTTTGCAAGTTGATAAGATTTCTAATGAATTTAATAAATTGGACACTTGGCTTGCTCAAGAAAATCAAATTCTTGAAATTTTTGCTGATGTTGAAGCTCTTAAGAAGCTTGCTAATAATAATGATAATAACATTTCTATCTCACATGGTATATCTCACCTTATTAATACTCATGCTATGCCTTTGACAAAATGTGCTCAAGAGTTAGGGTACCCACCTCCTTCTGCCATTGTTGAACCTCCTATCCTAATCTCTAGCACTCTTTCCAACATACCTACATATGCTCTACCTCTTATGACTACTTCTACACAAGTTTCCACTCCTTTAAGTGTTAGTCTTCCTAGTCTTTCACTTCTCATGAGTGTTCCTCCTACTTCCATTCCCTCTTCATTGCCTTCGTATAATGTGATTCTTTTACTTATCCGAAACCTTTACCCATTTTTTAAAATTCTCCACTGACTCCTTACATATTCCTTCCTTTTCTTATACCTTTCCTAATCCATCTAGTATACCTATGGCTACTAGTGCTACTTATAATCCTATTGTTAGTACCTTGGTTCAAACTATCTCTCCTTTACAACAACAACTTGTTCATTTAACCCAATCTAAGTACAATATTCCTACATTTGATGAGGTGAATCCCCTTTCCTTAGATATCCTTCATGTTTTTATTCTGAAACATGTTGAGGTACCTCATCTTGAGACTTATAATGGTAAGGGAGATCCCATGATTCATGTTAAAATTTTCCAAACTATATATAGTGTTTTTTTTTCTCACGGCTATAGGCTTATGTCTAAATTTCTTCCACATACCTTTTAGGATAGAGACTTGCAATGGTATTTCTCTCTACCTACTTATTCTATTGATTCTTTTCAAACTCTTGCTAATGCTTTCATTCAACAATTTTAGAATAATATTGGTCCACAAGTTTGTTTAACTGATTTAATGCATTGTAAGCATAACGTTAAAGAGAAAGTTACTAATTTTATTGGTAGATTTAAATATTTGTATGTCTAGATTTTGTATCCTATGCCTGATCATAATTAACAATGAAATTTTATTTCCAATTTACAAAAATACATTAGGGATAAGATTCTCTTTGTTGAGTATACCTCCTTTTCACACCTATGTGCAACGCTTCACCATTACCAGTTACAAGTGAATCAACTTGAGAGCTCTACATTGATGACTCTTATTTCTAGTGATAAGAGTGATGTCATTGGGCATTCAAACAAGTTCTCTAAATATTAAAACTTTATCAAAATTAAATCTCCTTATATAGATGGTGATCAAGTGGCTAATACATCTTGAGGTATGACTAATTGTTCTTTTATATTCCATCCTAATCATCAATATATTGACTTATCTAAGCTGATGACTAAGTTGATTCACACTCATGTTCTTAATATTCCTCATATTCATCCTAATTATCATAGTAAACCTCTAGCCAAGTCTTTTGATTCTAATGCTTTCTGTTAATATCACCATCAACCAAGTCATGATACTCAAAAGTGTTATAGTTTGAAGAACGCTATTCAAGACCTATTGATTCCAAGGTTATTTTTGTTGATGCTCAAGTTAATCATACAAATAAGTCTATTGTGCTGCCTAATTATAATTTTCATATTTACACTAATCCTTTGCCTTCACACTCAAAAAATGTCATTAATCAACCTTTTTCTTCTTATTACTATATTTCTTATGATGAGAAGATAGAAGAAGTGAATCACGTCGTTAATCATGTTGAGTTAGAGTCGTAACCTTTAATTTGTTTTCCACCCAATCCTCAACAAACACCACCTCTTATTAGCTTTACTCAGTTTGATATGTTTAAGGCACCTAATGATCCTCTTTACATCATTTCTAGAGTGGTTCATATTCCTTCTCATGGTAGTTTGGTTGATCCTTCCTCTATTGTGAATGTTATCACTAAAGAACTCCTTTTTAATAAAGGGTTACATAGAGATACTTATGATTCAACTCATATATGGATTCAAAATTGTAATGATTTTTCATACAACCTCAAGGTTTGATCACTTTATTTTTTATTGTTTTAAAGAAAACTATTTTTACTACCTTTATGGCTATTCCTATTTCTGATCAATTTCAAGTTAAGCTTGGCAGTCCATGGCTTTTTGCTATGCAAGATATTGCTTCTCCTATTCATAAATGTCTCAAATTTCCTTGTGATGGAGTCATTGTTGCTATTAATCATTATAAAGTCATTGTTGCTATTAATCGTTCTCTTTATAAACCATCATTTCATAAAGATTATGTTGAGATTGATTTTTATCGGCCATCTCATCTTGAAAAACTACCTACTCATCCTGATAATCTTTATAGAAACTATCAACAACATAAAGTATCTAAGATTATGGAGCTTAGTCTTCTTAAGGATTGCTTACCTCCTCTCATCTTACCTACTTCATCTGCACTTTCTACTTCTTCTCATGTCTTACCTTGTACATCCATCTCTTCAACTCTTGTATCTCAACCCATTGATGTTCCTTATATGGAACCTATTGTAGTTGATCCTAATCCTCCTACTATCCCTTGTAAAACTATTCATAATCAACATGCTCATCAATATCATAAGAATCGTCAAGATAGAGCTAAGGATAAAGCTTTTAGTTGGCTATTGAATTAACAGTTTTTGAATAACCTAGTGATAAGAACACACACACATAAGGGTAGCTAATTCCCATGTTCAATGCACCTATTTAGACACCAGGGCCAACTATAAGACTATTTACTCTCCTTCTTCTCTTTAGGCTTTGCAAGACCTAGGCGAGTGGACCTCAGATTCTTTATATGGTACCAGTATCAAAGCATATAACTAAATCTATATAACAGATAAAAAAACCTTGAATTTTCTATTGTTTATGCAAACAATCATGGATATGAAATAGCTACTAATACAACTCATGAATTTGATAAATTAAGTGAGAGAAACTTCTTTTCATCTCTTACACATAAAGGGAAAATATATTCGATTAAAGATTTGAATCAACATAACCCGTGTATGCAACAACAAGAACATGCAATCTCCAAGTTGATCAGTCCCTTATCCATTGGGCATTTAATAAGTCAAAACATACACACAGATACCCAAAATATACTCATATACTAAGATATCTGATCTATCTATCTACCTTCCAAATATACGTCTATCTTCAAAAAAATTTTATACTTATCAAATCCTTCTATGATCCCTGCAATTCTGTCAATGCATATTAAGTAAATTACTCAGGTTCTTGACCCAACAACAAGATACACAAAGGCATATAACTTCTTAAAACAAGCTACAACTAGATAATATGCATTTTGTACATAGTCAACATGAAACTACAAACCCATAAAGAGGAGACAAATTTAGAATGAAACTCCTAACAAAGCTCTATATTAAATTCCTTGAAATAAATACATCATGATGTATGTAAAACTTAGAGAAGACACAATGAATGACTATATAACTAATTCTTACAAGAAACTACAATAATACTATTCATAATAGTGTAATACGAAGGAATATGGTCTCACAGTCATAAAACTAGAACCAATCATGGTATCACAGTAATGAGAAAACTCTCCACAACTGGAACCCTTGCAATGAGAAGAGAAGAGAAATATATAGACAAGGAAAAGCCCAAATTAAAATCTAATACTGCCAAGTGTCCTGCTAAAACTCTTCTTTTGCTACTATAGAACTATCTCTTCCTTCATCTACCAACAATCAAAAAATGATCATAACTGTTGCAAAAATATCTTCTTAGAATTAATGAGAAAAACATCCTCTAAAGGAATATAAGATATTAGATAAGATGTGAGGAATTTGCAATCTAATTTTGTTTTTCCTCATCTGCCCTTGCCCATAAAACTCCAACTGCCTCTTACAACATTCAATTCTTCATTTATGATTGTTAGTGCATCTAATTCCATCCAAATCAGATCATAATTTGATCTTATCTCATTTGAGACATCAAATCTTTCTAAAAAATGAGGATTCTTCAAAATCATAAAACTACCTGTAGCTTCTACCAATGGAGACCTATGCAAAATCTAACTGTAGAAATGAAAAGTTTATCTTCTCCTAGTTTTGGCGATATATAATAGTGCATATTTTAGATAAGAATGGTGCCCCTAAAGTCAATTTAAAAAATCTAGGTCCATGCCATAAACATAGTATTAAAATTGGAAAATTTAAAATGACTATATAGTTTCAACTATATAATATTTCATATTCAATTCAAATATTCAACTTCTTGAATATGGGTTCTCAAATTGAATATTTTAGCTTTAATCTTTTATTTTATTACTTTTACCTTGTCTCTTACGAATCTTCAGGTGCCACATGTTGATTTCTCATTAGTTAACTCATCTAGGTGGGACTCACATCTTCTTATGCAACATTTGAATTATTTGAATTTTTTATCTCACGATCATACGATGTCACAAAAATCTTTTAGCATCTTAAGTCTTTATATTTCATCTCTCAACCATACAATTTATCTTAACATCTTACCTCCGCAACTTTCTCCTTCTAATCTTATCACTCTCACAATCTTACGATGGGCGTAGCATCTCAAGCCTTAATGTTTGGGTCTCTGATCCTTTTGATGGATCTCTTAGTCGTAGCCTCTTAGGCTTTCAAATTTCATCTTACGATCTCATGCTAATTGTGAGATTGTAACTCCCTTTGTCATGCCTTGTGATCTCACGACATGGTCTTGGAAGATGCCACATGTTACTTTTAATCTGCATGTGTGACTAGTCAAAATATCACTAACTTTTTTTTCCCACTTGCCTTAGTAGGCCCCACACAAGCTATCTCATTTTTCCATAAGGGTGAGCTTTAAGACACTTAGCCTTTGAATATTGTGTTATTTAAAAACCAAAAAAAAACTAGGTGATGTGAATGTGGGATTAATACTTCTATTTATGGAATGAAGACTTCTCTTCCACAACAACTTGAAAAACCTTTATGACTCCTTTGCAAATCTTTGGATGAAGGATCTCACCCTTATATCACTCATGAAACCTCCATAGGGTAGCATTGCATTTAGCAAGAGGAAAATCGATTGGTTCAGGTGCTCAGACCCACTAGTAAACTGTCATTGTTCATGATTTAAGGATCCTTCTAGTCACACACAAACACAAAGTGTAGATGTGAATGCAATGGTAGTGGGAGTACTAGCGGGATGGGGAGTGCTGGTAGGATGGGGAACACGGTTGAACCCCATAGTATTTCCATGCAACTCAATCATTTCCCTTTGGCTGCCAAAAACCACTCTCCCTTGACTCCTCCACTCGATTAATAGATGTAGAGGAATTTTTGTCTTTGACAGAGATTAATGTGTAGATAATACATAGTTCTTATATTTTATAATATGATGAATCAAAAACAATGATAGACACAACTTTTTAAGGAGCATAGAGTCTAATTTCTTAAATAGGATAATCAACAATGAGCCTCCACGAAGGACGAGAAAATAGTGGAATTTTTTTTCTGGGAATAGCCAATCCAAAATCTTCCTCCAAATCTAAGTCACCATCCACTATCCATTCAAAGAAAAAAAGAAGCTGCGCAATTACCAACTCAACAGTGGAGAGACTAGAAGCTCGAGGAAAGCTTAGGGCATCCTCTTCTTCCCTTTCCAAATGACAATAGATCAAAGTCCTGACCTTTCACATCATCAATTGTTTTCTTGAAGAGGTCATTGTTTAATTTCTTAAAACAGGCTCTTGTCAAAGGCTCTGCGAAATCTACTACATCAAAAAGAGATTCAATCACCACTCGGACCTAATATTAGTAACTCAATTCTTATTTGGCATGCTCACTCTCCCTCCTAATTTTTCCCAAGCTTTTTAATCCTTGCTAATGTGCTTTCCATGCTTCTTCTTGATCAATTTAATGAAATATTTAATGATTCTCTGGTTAAAGTCCTTATCTCTAAGATGGGTAAAACCTCAAAAACTCCATTATCAATTATCAAAATGATAACATAAAATGTGCCACCATCGAGATCAAAGACAACAATTTTCCTCTCACCACCTTTCTTATCAAAATCGTAAGCAATTGCTGCAGCGGTGGGCTCATTGATGATACAAGCAACATTCAACCTAGCAATCACTCTTGCATCCTTAGTTGCTTTATTTTTCTCCTCCACTATATTTATACATCTACTTGATATATAATGATGAAATATGCATGTCAATACACTATAATGATAAACAAGATTATAATCCCCCTTTAGAAACACCCTCAATCTCCCAATGCTTTACTAGTTTGTTGAAGTCAGTTGGGCCCCAAAGTGGGTCTAGCTATTTTTTTTCAAACTAAAACACCTGACCCTCGAACTGATCAATTAATCATCTAGAAATCATTAGATTGAAATTCAAACATTTCATCACCATTTAAAACTTATTTAGCCTATTTTCACAAACTATGATTTTCATGCCAAGGGGTCCTCTAATTGGCCTTAAAAACTGACTGAAACAGATAACTGGGCTCTAAAAAAATACATGTTGATTCCTTTTTTTGCCTTCTTACATCTTGTCACATTTCATCTCATGTTGAATTTGGGGTGAAAAGATACTAATTGTCAAAGTTACTCAGTCGAAACTATCTGCAAACAAACATGTCAGAAAACCATAAAATGCGTTTGGTTTTGGCTTCGAAAATAGGTCATATAGATACTTGAGGGCTTGAAAAATGGGGCATTTTAGTTCACTATTATGAGGATAATATAAATCTATTATTAGAGATCATGAAAAATAATAGGGTGAATTTGGAAAGCATGCAAAGTGAGGTACTTAGAATTGCAAGACAAGGAACACTTGTAGAACAATGATTTTTACAAATGGAATAGACCTAGGAAAGTGTGTAGATGGATTGGTCAAGACTCAAAAATTGGCACACTTAAAGAATTTTCAGAGTGGGACATAGTGGTACAATATATTTGGTCTCATCTATCATGGATTCTAAGATATGACATCTCAAACAAGGGTATTGATCAATCTGCATTTCTTGACACCAACCAAACTTTCACGAATTGCATTTGGAATCGCGTTTGCAAACTAGTCAAACAGATTCATCATAGGCTCAAATATAAAAAATAGAAACTATCTAACCTCTAGAATATAATTCAAAATGAATTTTCTTAGTATGGTCAACTAGGTCAAAGTTATAATTGGTCAAATAGGGCTTCCTGAAATTCTAAGAAATGTGCATTAGCATGACAACAATAAACAACCAACTTTGAGGGATTTAAAACCTAGTCAAAACATATTGAAATGAATTTAAAATTGAAAAATAGGTTCAATTATATGAATAATAAACACTTACAAGTGGAGAGTCATGAAACATTATTGGGTGCAAAATATTCAAATGCAAACTAGACTTCCTGTTGTTGTTTGAAACTTAGGCAAAAATGCAGAATTGAGCATCGCTCAAAATAGAACTCCATAGAATGACTCAAAGTGATAGTTTATCACTATATGAAACATGAAAATACTTAATGCAAGGTTTTAGAAACATAAAATAACTAACAAGCCTAAAAATGACAACCATGTATATATGCAAGAAAAGCGCATATAGGGGCTCAAATTGACTCAAAATTTTAGAATGGTACTCAAAACGAGAATGCAATTTTGAGTCTCATCACTTTCTCTCTTGATTCTTAAACTAAATCTTCATCTCAACCTTTACCTTCCTTTTATCACACCCTACATGTGTCTTTGGAGGAGGTTCAAGAAGGTGATATTATGCATTTGGATAAACATGATGATTATGTTTGTATTTTAGATTTTATTAATCTAGACATGGAAGATACTTTAGATGGTAGTAGTGATGATGATTTAATTATTTTAGATAATGATTTACCTAAAAAAATTCCACTCAACTTACAATTATGCCCAGTAATGAGCATAGTGACTCTCAAAATCCTTGCTTAGAACTCACTGCGATTCATACTATTATGGATATGATTCCTCTCACAAGTCGCCATCCTTCCCTTAACATTTCATACCAAGATGGGGGGCAAGGGGATGTGGAATTCTTGATGTGAACTCCATCCATAATAGTAATTTTTAGTGTTCTTATGATGTGTTTCTCTCATATTGTGCTTCTAGTTTTTTTTTTTAATTACTTTAGATGATCCTTGTTTCTTTGTTAAGCACAAGGGGCTAAAGTGATCTCTTTGTCATCTAAATTATTTTATTTTTATCTCTCTTCTTCTATATGTCATTCTATGTTATGTTGTGCATGTCCTATTTTTTGTACCAATGGTCTTTTTTATGCTTCTTGGTTGCTTATGATATGGTAGCGTTGATTCTTTTTGGACTCCAAGTTATTGGCCCAAAAAGAATCTTCTTTGTATCTCTCTTTTGTGTCTTTTCCTCTATTGTGTCATAGTTATACTTCCTTTAGGGAATAATGATATTATCTTACTCAACATAATATTACATATTATCATATGATCTTACTGACCCCTTAGTTAGTAGATCCCTTTTGTGCCTTATCTTTTAATTTTGTATGTGCTCATTTCCCTTGATATGTTTCTTGGGGGCATCTCATAGTGCAAATTTTATTTCATGGATGCATGTATGCTTCCATTTAATCTATTTCTCTCATTGAGGCATTTGCAATTATGTTAATATGGGGGCATACACTCTGCTCATCCTTTTTTCATAAAATACAAATGTGGATTTTGTGTATAGCTTGGAGTACTTTAGCCTTAGTTATTGGTATGATTTCTAAGGTATACCCAAGTCTATGCATTTTTATTTAATGTCTTTTACCCTCTCTCTCTTTTTCCTTTTCCTTTTTAGTTTCTAGGAACTCTTGATAGTTCTTGGGGGCTTGGTCTCTTTTTGGATCTCTATCCAAAATTTGATAGTTTGGGAAGCCCGATCCTTGTTTTGACCCTTCTTTTGACTACTAATAGTCTAGGAAGCTTGATCTTGGTCCTATAAGGACACACATATCCTTATGCCTATATCGCCTTTCAAATCTTCTTTTTGGGACATGGAGTTCCCTTGAAGTTGAATCCCTTGATGTACTAACTAGCATGCCACACACACTTGCTAGACTATTCAGTGCCATCCCATTTTACAGAGACCTTTCCTCCTAGTTCTTCCCTTGTTCCTTTACCTCATGTGGTTCATAATACAACACACAAACCCTATTGGGTAAGCAACTACGCCTGTTTGTTTTGTAGCACTTATCTCTCTTATTTTGACTCTAAATGTGATAAGATTCAATTCCATTGAGGGCTTGATGATTTATTTCCTCTTTATTCATAATAAGACTTTCTCTTTTGGTCTTCATCTACTTTACCATGAGTTTGAGGAAACTCATACTCCCACTAAATTAGGGGCTAAATATACCATCTTAAAATGGATACACTTGCCTTTTAAGACCTTTTAGCTCCCTCCTCTTCATGATTCCCTCTTTGGACCATGGATATGCTTGTGATTTTCTCTCTTTTCCTCTTCTCTCTTCCATCTTTTTGCCTTATCTCTCTAGCATCTACCCTATCTATCTGTGGCACCCAAGACTTGTCCTCCTAGACTAGTTTGACTTAGGTTGACCTAGTTTAGACTTGATCAACCCAAGTTGATCTAGGTTGATCTAGTCCCTGATAGTTTCAGATCTTAGGTCCTGGAAGTCCCTAGGGGTTTAATTACTCTTTGACCATTACATAGTAAACCTATATGGTTTTCCCACCCAAAACTCATGTATAAGGAGATTTGGAGGCTTCATTGTAATATCTCATCCATATCTCATGAACAACAAGCATATCATTTTCAAGCTATTGATTTCTAGTGAAGATTTTAGTCTTTTGCATGCAAGAAGTTCAAGCATTCAAGCAAGGAGAATTCTATCTAACATTAGAGAATCCTTTGTGAGCATTTCCTCTTCAAGATCTAGTGCATTTTTTTCCATCAAGGGAGGAGATCTACATTGAAGCATTCATCCTCTTTATTGATGTATATCCATATCCATGACACCATGATAGAGTTATGATAGATCCATTGCAAAGTGTGGAGATATCCTACATTCCTAATTCAAGATATGTATTACATACACATTACATACACACATGAAAGGTGAATCCTAAAATTTATCTCATTCTTTACAATCAATTACATTTACATTTCTCATTTATGATTAAGTGCTTAACCTAGGGCTTGACCAAGGTAAGTCCTCATCAAATCCCAACCCCCAAACTTCTCTTTTCTATGTTGATTTATAGGTTGCAAGCAAAAAGAATTGTAGATCTGGAACCTATAGTTCACAATTTTTTTGAGGTCATCACTTTCAAAGCCATGGACTATGTAAAACTAGTTGCAGGAAATCCTTCCAAGTCAACTTAGTCCTTTAGTCTTAGGCTCCATGGAGATTTCTAGGTTTTGTTCCTTTTGTCATTTTATAAGGTGATTCATGGTCAGAAGTTCAAAAAAGTTTCAAATCCAAAAGTTATTGAGCATAAATACATCTTCCCCTATGCATTTCAAGGTGAGTCTTTTACATTTCATTTCATTTCATATCTTTACCCTATTTTTTTTAATCTTAATTGGGTTGATTGTATTCACATAGCATCTATATTTATATTTCTTAAGCAATTAGTTTAGTTTCACATTCACATCATCTTATCAAAGAGCCAAAGAGTACATTTCCTTATACTGTACTCCTTAAGTAATCTAGATTTATTATTAGCGCCCTTCTCCTTTTGGGTCCTTACTAATCTAATTTGGGTTAGAAGTGGAATCATATTTGGAAATCCTCCTCTTTTCCTTTCGCATTGCAATTGAATGGCTTAGTGACCAAGTAAAGTGGAAGTCTACATCTTATTTGAAGTGCTTCCATTTTACCACTAAATATTAGTTAGATAAGAATTTGATTATTACCTAATTATCTAGTGTTGATTGGGTAGGAAAATTGATGCAAAGGAATATTAATTATCACATACTAGAAAAAAGGGCATCCTAAACTTGGTAATCACTTGGGTAGTACAATTCTAAAATATTTCCGCTTATGTCCACCTTGTGCAATAATTAGTGGTTGTCAATCATAACATATGACTAGTTGAAGATGTCGAGTTCATAGGCCTAATAAAATCCAATCTCCACTTGGCAAAAGGGGGTACCTCAAAAATTAGTTGCAAAGGCATAGTTGGGTTTCTTTCTCTATTGGCATTGGTTTGGAAAACATGATAGTAACATAAATGTTCATGGGTATCCTTAAAAAGGGTAGGCCAATAGTAGCCTAATCTTAGGATATGATGAGTTGTAGATTCTACCAACCCATGTCTGGTATCATATTTATCATGATATTGTTCCAACAATGATTCAAGCACTTCAAATATATTCCTTCATAGTTTTGCCTATAGAGTTTTCCATTTTTGAGCATATAGGACTCACATTTCATCTTCAAAGCTCTACATTGTAAATTTTTTATCCCTTAGAGGCATTAGTTTTACAAGTGATAATACATGATACTTTGGTACCAAATAACTAATATGATTATCCTGCTTGTGCATACACTGGAAACTACACCTTATTATTCATTATAGATTATCATCTTGGTTAAGCCTTATCCTCTTATGAGCTTCATGGATTCAAAAGTAAAATTCTTCTAAGATAACCATTCACATCCTTCTTATTTCTCCTAGTTCATTCTGAATTACCAATGACTTGACCATGGGGCTAGGCATAATGGCATACACCTTGCTTTGTAGTATATAGTGGTGAAACTTCTTGATTTCTTTCACTAGAGAAAATGTTTGTTTATCTAGATTGGGATAGTTCAACTCAACATTCTTCAAATGAAAACTTGTGAATACAATGGGACTCTCATCTTCACCCTCCTTCTTTTGTGTGAGAATGCCTGTGCATGAATGTTTTGATGGGAAAGAGTATACCTTGAATGGTAATTGATAATCCAAGCTTACAAGAATTGGGGCAATGGAAATGGACACCTTGATATCTTCAAATTATTTCTTGACCTTGGAAGTCCATTTGATCTTTACTTCCTTTTTCAACAAGTCATTAAGAGGGCACACTATTTTGATGAAGCCAGTAATGATATTTTGTACAAAGTTAATCTTCTTAAAGAAATATTTTAATTCTTTATGGCTGTTGGGTGGTAACAATTTTAGAATTGCTTTTAATTTCTCTGGCTTGAATGAAGTACAAGCTTTGAAAAATGACGTTTCCTAGATGATTCTCCTTTGTAACCACAAATGAACAGTTGGGATTTAGGGAAATACCAAACTTCCTGCATTGATTAAGTACTTGCTTTGAATCTATAATATGGTTGCTCCTACTTTTTGAGAAGATTGCATGATCATCTATGTAGATCACAATACATTTATTTACTAATCCTTTGAAAGCTTCATCCATGGCTTGTTGAAACATGGCTCCAACATTGATTAGCTCAAAGGGAATTTGTTTATACGTGAATGTTCCCTAATTTGTGGTGAATGCCATTTTTAATCTATCCTCTTTGCCCACCATTACCTAATTCTATCTTGAATACCCATCCAAAAAAGACATCATCTTGGATCCATTCACAATTTGTAGTACTTCATTGAGTGAAGGTATTGGGTAATTGTCTTTCTAATATAGTTCAAGTTTCTGAAGTTTGCACAAAGTCAAATCTCCCCACTCCTTTTTCTTACTGACGCCAAATTGGAAACCTAAGTAGAGTGTCATAAAGGGAAAATGATCTTGGCATCTAAAAATTTATGAACTTCTTCATTATCAATGGTTTAGTGATTAGATTCACAGGTATTTGCCTCTGACAATAAAGTTTCATATTGAGCTTCAAATGAATATTCTGTGTAATAATGTTGGGATGATGTATCTCAAGTTCCTTATAAATCCATGCAAAAACATCCTTGTACACTAGGAGGCATAATATTCCATCCCTACACTGAGCATTGCACACTTTCTTAGTCTCGACCATTTTAGGACCATCTTTAGTTTCCAAATTGTAAGAGTTACACTCATCACTTCCTTCTACTTTGGGAGTTCTCTTATGGCATGTTGATTCATCTTGGTCAAAAATATGTTATAATTCTACCATCCTCTTGGGGATAGTGCTAGTTTTTAGTTTTATGACATTGTCCCAGTCCTCATCTTCTTCTTCTTGGTCTACTTCAGACTTGTCATCAATTATTTTCCCTTCAAAAAAACCATTTCACATGATGAATTCTAGAAGTGTTATTCATTAAAAAAAACCTAAAATTAGTAATATTATTTGGGATAGATGAGGAAATTGCTAGTTTAATAGATAGCCTTTTGATCTTTGTCTTATCAACTAGTTGCAATGCACTAGCGAAGATAGTGAGCACATTTGCAACCACATCCCTCCTTTTGGGGATGGATTTGATGTTTAGTGCCTCAAAGTCATCCATCAAGTCCCAAACTATCTTACAATAAGTCATCAACCTTTTGTCATTTCAAGAGTAAATTTCTTTAACTTGTCAAATTATTAGTTGTGAATCTCCTTCTACCATGAGTGCTTTGATGTTCTTCTCAAGTGCAAAAAGAAGACCTCGTATGAGGGCCTCATATTCCACCATATTTTTAGTGCATATAAACTATAGTTGCTATTTAGAATAGAAATATTTACCTCTAGGGTTAATCAACTCAATTTCAGCCCCAACCCCTTGTTTGCATTTAGCCATCAAATTATAGAGTCTAAATCTCTTCTTTAAATTCTTTTATATTTTTTCATCTTAACCTTTTCTTTTACTTGATCTTTGAAATATATTTTATTGGGGACCCATTCCATCGTCCCTTGAGTTGGTTTGGGCGTGTCATTTGTAGTAATCTTAGACACAGGGATAACTTCTTCTCATTTTTTATCCAATTTTTCTTTGATCAATTCAGTGATCTTGGAAGTCTGGGTTTCAGGATGCACTACCAATGAGACCCAACCTCTTCCTTTCATAAAGTGTCACCTATTATGAATTATAACTAATCCCTCAAGGGGAGAGGACAAGACCCCACTATCTGAAGATGTATTATTGTATGATGCATTAGGACCCTCTTCAACTTCCTCCACCAAGGCGTCATTTTCCATGTTAGAATTTTTTGGGAAAATCACAATATTGTTATCATTTTGGTCCCTCACTATAACCTTAGGAGTGTTTTTTTTCATCTCATTATTTTTCACAAAGAGTTTGTCAATTTTTGTATCTTTAGATTGGGACAATCAGATTAATACTCCAACGATAACATCTTGGAAAATCAAACCTTTGAACTTTGAATGACTAGCATGATGTAGTCTACAAAACCTGGGGAACAACAAAATGTTTCAGTTTGCATCATCCCCTAGATACTGCAAGTTGGCATCCATGTTGTCCACAAATTGAGTGATCAGTTCATCATGTATGGAGAATTATTGCAATCTTGTATTGGGTTTTTCGTAAGATGTTTCTAACTGAAGTACATCAAGTTCCATATCTCAATATGAGCCCAAGTCTAATTGAAGAAATAACACTTCAATAGGAGCATTGCATTTAAAAATTATTTTCTTCATCTTAGGCTCAACATCAATTTTGATTTGGTTTTTGAGTCCCTTCCATGACAACCATAATTGAGTGAAGCCTATAGAGAACCATCATCTTAAGTATCTAGTATATTCTCTACTTAAAATCATACAACATGTTTCAGGAATGTCTACCACATGAATATCAATAACATCTTAGATAATGGGATCTGTAGTCAATTGGATGTGTTGGCTCTTGATTTGATAGAATTTTAATAACCTTTTAAAACAAAGAGAAAACCTAGGAGTTAGCTAAAAACCATAACAAGTACTTTGAAAACAATTTAATAGGATGAACTGACAAGACCCTGCAATGTCTTCTTCACTTTGAACACTGCAAAATTCAAGTTGTTTACCTAGGAATTCATTTTCTCTCTCCAACCCTAAATTCTCAATATGAATTCTAAAATAATGGATAACTTTCCTCAAATTTCTATAATTCTAGGATTATAAAAGGGATGACAAGTAGCTAATCTATCAAACCCTAAAAACTCCATGAATCAAGTAGAAACTCATTTTCAGATCTTCAACAATTAAACTTTAAAATATTTATTTATAAATGAATATACCATATGGATATTCCAAGCTATATCAACTTTGATGATGACCAATGCCTTATCTATTGGGCTGCTGTCTCACATAAATTTGATATTTACTACCAGATCTATCTCAACACTTTGTGGAAAGAAATCAATATTCAATTTGAAGTCTCAAATCTTACCAAAATCTTCTTATGATAACCAATGATTTTATCAACCCACACTAAGAATTTACATAATCCATTGGATTATTAGCAAAACATAAACTAAAATATAATTTAAAAAGAATTGTAACAGGGATTCAATAAACTTTGCTACCAAATCTTAGAAAATCAAAAGCAAAAAAGAAGAGACAAGATTCAGATTGAATAAACATTCTATTAATTTTCTTTGTATTATCTTCCTTGAAAATATACAATTCAATGTTAATTTCAAACGTAGACGCTCAACTAAACTTAGGACTGTTAACCATATTTTTCATTCTAACTTTGGAAAACCACTACATAGTATACATAGGCCGACTTAGAAAATGAACAATCTAGTTCAACAAAATAATTCTCAGGCCATTTTTTAGCCTTGGAAACTCACTTATATAGGTGAGATACAAACAAGCTTTAGGCAACAAAGAGGACACATGTCATCCTTTGATTTGATAATTTTACTTGTTACCGCCAAAATATGTGACTTACATTAGTATACATACAATTCCCAAAATTACAAACAGTACTAATGTGACATGTGTGATATAACCACCTTTACACAAAATACTCCCTACCCATGAGAGAAAATTGACTTCACAATTAGTTTTTTTGGTGGGTCCTCATGATTTGAATCATCATCTAGATCATATTTCTTTGTCCACTCATGATTCTAGTCATCAGTTGGCCAAGTGTGCTCAAGGATTTGATCTTCTACCTGTCTGTAGGAATTATACTTTACTGTAGCCTAAGTAACTCCCTTTTCAAAATTCTCATAAAATATACTAGAATTTACCAATTTGGAAATGCATTCTTGGAAAAATGTCATGTTCATATCACTCACTATAATTTTCACCATATCATTTACCTTAGTAATAGCCTCTACTTTCCAATCAATTAATTCTTTGATATTTTTGTTAGTATCTAGAAGTGGTTGGACCAAGGTGTCCTAGTAGCTTTCTACTACATCTTTAAGTTTGATTAATTTATTCTCAATGTGATTAGGCAAAATTGAGAAGTTCTTTAGTGATTTGACAATTTTGGCAATTGGCATGGCATTTTGGGAAGCATTAGAGTCTATTCTTGCATATAATTTTACTTTCTTCATTTTTTGCACCTGATTTACCCATTTTTGATAAGTTGGCTTAACCAACATTCAATCATTTCCTATTTTATTGATTGCCAAGTTTAATATCTTGTATGCTTCATAGAGGGCAAATAGTTTTACATTTATCTTTTCATACAACATCACTAATGCACTTCTGACAATAACTTCTCTATCATAATCATGTTTATCTTTACTATTTTCTAACTGCATCTTTAAGTCTACCACCTATTTTATTAGTGTATCATCCCTTTTGTTTCTTTTATCATGGGTTTGTTGTAATTGACCCTTTTGGGAAAATGGCAGAATGCTCAATTTCTTGGACGGACCTTTTTGATTTCTGACAGAAGGCTCAATGGTGCTTGGGATTTTAACCACCTATAACTCAAATATTCTTTCCTCTAACAAGTTTATTTTTTTTTGTAGATCAATGGTCTCTTTTGTCCTTTGCTCATAAGTAGAATACACATGTCTGTACTATTCTTGTAAATTTTTACATATCTTCTCTTTATCTAGGGCAACATGATGGAGATAAGAAACTTGTTCTTGTAGATTCATAGTTGAATTAGAGAGCTTAGCATCCTTTACCCTTTGTGTAATAATTTTCCCTCTGACCTTAATGTCTATCTCATCTCCTCTTTCTAATCTAGAGGTAGTAAAATTCTATGTTGCCTGGGCACCCAAGTCTTTAGCATAATATGTGCCACTTGACATGTTTTCTATCCCTTTTAAATGTGGTCTATTCAATATCATATTCTTCATGATTGAATCAAATGTAATGACATCAACAATTCTGAGATTTGGTTACAACTAGACCCCTGCTTGCTTGACTATATGTCTCCCTTCTTTTTGAGTGATTTTCTCAAAACATAGTCATCATTTCATTTTTCACTTCCTATACCAAATCATCCAGGTCAACATTTTTCTTTTGTTTTCTCTTTTCCTCAACTCTCTTTAGAGAATCCTCTCTATAATGTTGCCACAATAATTGCCCAAATGCTACTGAATTACATATTCATCATCTTCCACATTTATATCACATGCCTCTTTCCTTAATTCTCTAGGGAAAACACCTTTTATTTCTTGTGTGATGATGTGATAAACATGGGCTATAGGGGTTTGAGCATCTTTTCCCCTATGCAAATCCTTATGGGTGTAAACATACTCTTCATCTTCATCATCATTGTAAGGCAAGTTTAACCCCTCTGAATGTTCTACATCTTGAGTATGCTTTATTTCTTTTGTAAGCTTCCCTCCCCAAGTCTTTACTTCCTTTTCTTTAGTTATATCTTCAGCATGTGATTCTATTGTGTGGGAAGCTATAAGAGGTGGAATGGGATATTTAGGGGATGGAGATCTCCTTTTTGGATCATCTATTGTGTTAACTTCCATGTTTGGTACTTCAACTATGTTGGGATCAACAAGCCTTTCTCACAATCTCCTTCCCTGATATATTCTCAAACCAACTTGATCTTTGAGATCTTCATTTGCCTCAGTAGTAAGGATTGGTGTTTCCTCTCTAGCCCTTTTTTGTTCCCTCTGCTCCTTTTGGACTATATCAGTTGACCATAATAATGCATTAAGGATTTCTTCATTATCGACAACTATGAGCTTTGTCTTTTTGCTCTTCCCCAATCTCTCATTCATTGTGCTATATACTTCTGTAAAAATATTCAAGATTATCCTCAATCTTTTCTCCAAATCCTTGCAATTTGGGAGAGGGTCATAACTAGGATCCTCTTCATGAATCTCATTTAACATCTCCTAGTAAACCCACCAACCAATCTTTTTCCTTCTTTGATACTTTAAGTCTTCATCATTTCTGATTATATATTCAGGAAAATCAAACTCACGAGTACTGCTAGGGTTCATGTTTATCTTTTGCATTAACCTAGCATAAAAACCCTCAATATCATTTAACCTCTTTGAATTGACATCCAGATTGTATGGCCTTAACAGATGAACCAATTCATTCCTACCTCCTTTCATTATTGCAAAGTGGTGGAAGAGGGTGAGCTCAGGGAAGAAAGTTCCCTTTCTTTCTTTAGCAGGTGGGAAATTAGTATTTTGCAACATAGAAATCTACCTCATGACCTCCAAAAATCCCATTCTTAAAGGAACATATCTAGGCAACACATTTGGTCTTCCTGGTAAACCATATATCCTGATAATTATTGTGTGCTAATAAAAGTAGATATCCCCCTATTGATGACACATCTTTAGCTAGACATCACAATGAATTGGTCTAAAAAATGCCTTCAATAATTGAGGGAAATTCCTCAGCTTTTGTAAAATTTTCTTCCTCAACACAGATCCAAACTCATTCTAAAAAAGGACAACATTAGACCCACCCCAACTTAGAAGACAAAGAGGTAGTCCACAATTGAACTGGTAGTAGTTCACCATCTCTTTCAAATTCCAAGTCCATGTATTGTGAAAAATAATCTTTGTTATAGAAAATAATTAAATGCATCAATAATGAAAACCATCTAAAGCTTGGGTATTTCCCTGCCTTCAAAGATGTCAATCCCTCATTGGATTTTTTCTCTAAATAACTAGGGAAGTAAAAAATCACTGCTTCTCTTAGTAAATTTCCTATTATTTGGCATCCCTAAAACCTGATACAAAGTTGTGTGTGTATTCACAAAGGTATCATTGTAATGCTCACAATTTCCCAAGCTAAGTAAAATAGCCAGATGTGACAACTTCACACCATCCACCTCTTTAATAAAAGAAGTGATCAATTTTTTTTGTCTATTAGCCCCTACATGATCAAAAGCTTCCTCAAGCATTTTGAAGTCAACTTTGTCAGTTACTTCATCAGGTGAATGCAAATTGAAAGCTTTCCTAATTGAATCTGCATCAATTTTAAGAAAATCATTCCCATCTATATCTCTGATCTCATGTGTGATGGGGTCATACTTTTTCACCAACTCAAGAAGTAAGTCATTATTTAAAAACATAGTAGGGACTTCCAATTTCCCTAAAACATGTTGCCTTACATTACTAAGTAGAATCCCCACATTTTCCTTATCATAACACCATTTGAAAACCTGCAAACCCTTGGTTGGCATGTGAGTGTCTGCAATGCTTCCATATTTATCTTTTAAACTAAGGTGGGTTTCTTCTTCTAGGGTTTTCTAGAATTTTGTTGCCTCTTTAACCTCCTTAGAATTGGAAAATTGTTCAAAAAAATCATCTTGCAACCTCCTATCTTCATAATTAAATTTACTAGAATACTTTCTAGGAGGCATCTTATTTGTGTTTTATCTAATCACAACTCCTAGGGTTTTTTCTTCCTTCTAGATTTTGCTTGAACTAGGGCTCCAAATATTTCACAACTCAGTATCTATAATTCACTAGTTCCTATACAAAGGAAGAAAAAAATAGAGATCAAATTTTCTACCAACTAGTTGCTTCAACAAACTTGACTGCTTTGTAGATTGAAATCTTCATAATTGATGTTTGAATCTAGACGACTTATCAATTTATGAAGAGCGACACTCTTTACTGCAACATTTATTTCATCAATTCATGTGATACAATGTTTGAAAATTTGAATTGGAAAGTTTTTTTCCATAGTATTACATTGATTTTGAAATTTGACCGTAGGTGAGATCTTGCTAGCAAATCAAACGGTCTTAATTCTTCTTTGACATCCACTAACATTCTACCTTTCTTTCTAGGCCTAGTTCCTAGCCAATAAGAATGATGAAATCAACCATATTAGCAATTATTGAAAATTCTTCAAAACTAGGAAGAGTGGGACATGAGTCACCATCTCGCTCAATCGCCATACAACCACCTTTTCTAAGCAATAGCAAGCGAACTGTTGATCTTCTATTTATCTGGTGACCGAATGGATGGATGCAATTTTTCCTAAACTAGATCCTGACTATCAAAATATAATCATGCATAAGGCATTACTTATAAGCCCTTAGCTCTGAGCGGGATGCATGGCACAATCATGCTTTTCCTTCAAGCAAAGCCTACTAGCTTGCGAGATAATGCAGGCTGTTGATCCTTCATACACTTGTCATACCTTATTTCATCTTATGTATGGGCCACTTTGATGGTTTGCAAATGTGGTCTAATTATTGCTCATATCCCACTGACTCATCAAGTTCCATTGATAGGATCTCCCATTCAAGGAGTGTCATGCATCAACATCTCGTATTTTTGAAAACTTCATGTGTCAATTAAGCGATGCAATGCATACCATCAATCTTATTTTAAAGGAAACAAAACCAATGGTTCAGATGCATCACAAGATTAAATTGTGACTATTGATTTTATCTTGTGCCTAATTTATTACTTAAATAGCATGAAGGATCTTCATTGGAGATGAGACACATGTCTACATCGTGTTTATTCACTATAAACTCAAGATTCTTTGTGAGAGAACGTGAGCTGTTTTATCACCCCTAGTATTCGCCTTGTAGTCAAAATACTTCATTAAAAGATTTTTCAACAGCCACATGGCCTAATGATATCTCAAGTCCCTATTGACAACATTGGGTCCCACTGAAAATCATACTCCACCTAGGTCCACGTGTCATCCTCGTGCTTAGTCACCAAATATTCTATAAGAGCAACAAACAAATGCACACCATTGATTTCATTTATTACTTTAGAGAAGACATTGGAGCCTTTGAGACTTGTTATAATCTAGCTACTTCTCTACGAGCCAAGGTCTTGTAACAAATGAACATAGACCGTAGATCTTATCCCCTTTATACTCTGTAGTGGTCTCGCCTGCCTCCACTTGTTCGCATCTCACATGTTCACCATGGAAAGTGTCAGAGCAGCAACTAAATGTGGGCCATTTGATCTTAAGCATTATAAAACATTAAATGGGCCCAAAAAAGGCACTTAGACTTAGGAAAATGATGAGTGACAAGGGTCAGAAAAATAAATAAATAAATGCGTGGGGAACACACCTTAAGGTTATTAAACCTAACGAAGAGGCGCAACTTAAAATGGGAAAAGGGGACTCTCACGGCTAAGGAAAAAAAGGTAATGAATAAAAACAACATCCTAGTGCAAAACACATAGAAAAAAAGGTTTTTTCCTTCCCTAGGGTTTTATATTTAGGGCTTTTTGATAAACAAGATATGCTAAAGCCAACATGAAGGAATTCTCTTATGAGCAAAAGGAAAACTTGTAAAAATAGAGAAACTCACAAACATGATGCACATGTATTTTAGTATGCTAATGACTTTCACCTCCATTTTGTCAAGTTGGATTACCACTTGACTGGTAGGTTGTGGAGTGACTCCTAACCTTTGAGATATTGAAAGTAGCATGACATTACATGAGGCACCAAAACTAATGAGGCAATTATGAAGATTTTTCCCAAATATTTTGATGCTTAATAAGAAGGGCAATAATTTTGCCTTATCTTTGAACATGATGGGCATAGCTTCGATGTACTAATATGAGGTTATGATGCCTTTTGGGAGCTTGTACGGATGATTGCCTTAGTGTAATATGATGTTTTCAACAAGGATTCCCATTGACTAGGATAGCTTTGTAATATATCATACATCAAATTTTTTTCCTTAGTTCTCTTTAACTCTTCTATTGCACTGTACTTCTTAGTTGACCATGTTGGATTCTTCATCACAATGGGAGCATTGCCAAGCTCTTGAGAATGTTGTGTTTGGATGGGCAAGTGTGGTGGTATAGGATTATTTTTATTTCATGGATTGGGAGGAGTAGGTTGTAATCCTAAGGGAATTTTTTCAGTCAAAGATTCTCTCTGGCTACGCAAATTTTAAGTGTTTTGATTTTCATTTCGAAAGAAAAACATTTCAACTAGCTCAGGCTCTATATCTTGGTTGAACAAGAATGTGAACTCTTCATTTGATAATTCATCTCTCTCTACACTTAGTGAGGTTTCATAAGATTCTAATAACATCATGTTGAATTATAGGGGAGGCATGCCATTAATATCTTGAGGATTCTTGCTCAGGTCTTGATTTCCCCTGAAGAACATGTTGTTTTCATTGGGTACATTTTGGTTTATGTCCATCTAATTTATTTTGGCACATTGAACATTGTGGTTACTATTAGCTAGGATGCTCCCATTGTTGGGGTAAGTATTCCGCTATTAGTTTTTCTAGGGAAGCCCACTGTTGCGATCTGATGTGCTAAAATTTCATATTGTATTGTTCCTGTAGGAGTTGAAATTCTTTGTATGATTTTGCCCATAACTATTGTTATTTAGGCCTACATTCATTCCCTGAAAATTATTATTTTTTCATTGTGATAATCAAATATAGGTGAGGTCATTTGTTATTTGGGACATTTTCTTCTTTATCTTCTCTAATTTAGTCATCCCAATGCTATTTATTTTAGTGGGTGGTGTAATGTTTTGCTAAAACTATGTTGCTTTCGGGGGATCATATCCTAGATATGTTATGGAAAGGGTAGGGACAACAACCACCTATTATTATAGTATATGATTTAGCATGAAAAATTAATTTGGCATTACTTGTGCCCTTGTAGCATAAGGTGGGATCACTGTGGAAATATTGGTACAAATTACCATGCTTCCTCTACCATTGGGATTAGCCTATTTTGTAAAGGTCAATACTTCTTGGAAGATCTTTTCTAATGTGCCAATGTCAACAAAAGGAATCTTTCTCAAAAAATAAGACGTGATCTGATCCATAGAATTCAAGTATATTTGTATCGTATCTCCAAGAGGTATTATGTAAGGGGATTCTAATCTCCTATACATCATGTGGAAGTGATGATTAAACTGGGAAATGGTTTTTGAGGGGTCACTCTTGATAGTGAAAAGATGGTGGTGCAAAATAGTTAGATTAATGAGAATTTTAAACTAATATAGGAATAAATTCTCAAAGGATTCCCAATCTGTGATGGATTCCAATGGTAAATTCACATACTAGTTGAATGTTATTTCTCCCAAAGTACATGAGAACAAACAAAGGACCATGTCCTCATGCTAGATTTACTTCTTGTTTCATATTTCCTTGAAAGGCTTGATATGGTCTCTTACTATTTGTGTTTCTCCTTGAATGTATTTTGAGCAAAAATTCTTTGGATTTTTAGGTAGCTCATGAAGTATACCTACAAGCTAATTGAAAAATCAAGAACATTGGCAAAGAAAGCCATGTGTAAGGGTGCTAGTGGCTAACTTTGTTGTTGGTGAGAGATGAGAAAAATGGCATAGAGAGATGTAGTGAAGTGTAAGGTAGATGATAATGATAGAATGTGTGGCATGAATGGATAGAATCTTGGGATCCCTTTGTCACTGTGAGGCTTGCAAAAATGGTTAAGCTCTCATAACTCACATTTGTTGGGCAAAGACCTCAATGCTTGTTGAAAGAGAGACAATGGATCATTATCTTCAAGTTTGCACACCTTCGATATTGTGCACATAAGTGCCTGCACATCTATGTACCTATGCAATTGTGAACCTAAAAAATTGTGAAACTATGGAACTAAGGCCCTCCTAGTGACACTTTATTGAGAAGTCAATTGGCATGATGACATCAACTAAAATTCTTACGAATTCCTCTCTTGAAAAGATGATCAAATAACCAATTCCAAGGTTCTGGATGGGTGTTTTTCAACCTAATAGGTAGTTCAATTTAAAATAAATGTGTCTATTCACAAGGATGCCATTGCTAGTATCTATAAATTTTGTAGAACTTGAAAAAAACATGGCTACAAACTAATATTTTTTAATGTATTTTGAGAGTTTATGATGAATGAAAATTTCAACAATGCAACTGTATGAATTCCTATTCTATCCACATTTTCAAAAGCAAATTACTGAGATAGGGTAATAAGAAATTAAAGAAAAATACTAAAAGTGAAATTCCTAACGGACATAAGTCATAGTAACAACATGTCTGTGAATTAAATCTTCAAAAGGATCAAGAAGGAAACTAATGAAATTAGGAGCAACACATCCTTAACTCCATCAATGCAATAATTGAAAGAACTAATGAAAACCAAATGATATTTCATGATTCATCAAATTGTGTAACCATGAAAAGTGCGCACACACAAGGAAAAATACTATGCAAAAACTATAGAATGATCCTTTCTCCAATTCATCACAATAGAGGAATTTACTAACAAATATGACAAAGACCAAAACTAATTCATCACACAAGTATTAAAACACAATAATATTATAGGATCCATCACTATTCATGAGCACAAAATTCATTAAGGAAACACATATTCTAGCGAGAAATACTACACATAGAATGAGAGCACCAATAGCATAGCTTTATTGCATCAAAATACTAGCCTTGAATTCATATCACATTTTTTTATTTATAAGAAACCCCATCTTCATGCAATTTTTGGATCTAGGGAATTTTCCTTGCAAAAGTCATGCTAAAAGAACTAATTTTATGAAAATTATGTACAAACAAACTGCTAAACATAGATTTTTTAGTGGTGAATCTCTGCCATTTGATGATTCTGTCTCATTGACCAATCATGATTTGATGAATAGAACATATAAAGTTGGTTAACTATATTTCCAAACATCTACAAAATTTGGGTCTAAAGCCCGTGCTAGTCACCCATTAGTTTTCACATAATCGGTCCAAAATCCTGGTCCAATCGCCAATGTAATAAACCTTTAGGATATAATTAATTTTAAAAATTTGCCATCCTTTACCTATTATTTTCCTATTGGATAACATTAAATCATCATTAGTATAAAAAATTATTTTCCCTTGAGTTGGGCATCACCTACCATTTTACCCATGTGTCACCTACCGACCCTATTTAGAAAACTATTTTATATTTTGGGCTTATATAGGAAGTGTTGTTTTTCCCACTTTTGATATTCTTGCTTGTTAATCCCATGCAATTTTCTAACCTAGTTTGGTATATATAAATGTTCATAAGATATTATTATTCTTCACAATTTTCTCTTTTCTGGTCTGGTATTTCTTATTGTTGCCAAAGCTTTCAGAGTGTTGAGTGCATTACCTATTGAAGAGTTGTGACTCATGGTTTTCTTGAAAGTTAAAGCAATTTTTAATTTATTTTTTATGTGGTTATTTTTAAATTTCCACTGGGAGTGGGTAATAGATAGCCTTTGGGCATCTCACATGCTTAGATATGTTTGCAAATATTATTGGGTACTATCGTAGACTATAGTAGGTATACCCTTTTTATGTGAATGAATTATATTATTGGTATTATATTTAGTCTAAGTAGTCTACTATCACATTCTTTTGTTAAACAACTTGATATTTTTTTTGCAGCCTTTATTGGTTTGCAATGCCAAACAAGAGGGGTTTTGGTAGGATCTATGAAAGCCAAGAGTGGCCACCAAAATGTAGAACCTTATTAGCATACTTTGTTGGTGGAAATGTTGGCAACCTACAAGATTCACAAACTACATCTCCAATGCACATTGAAAAAGGAAACTCATCACAAGTTGGAGACCATTTTGAAGAAGTTCAAGTTGGTGAACCTGATATCTTAGTCGAGGATGAACTTGAAGATGATTTTGGGATAGTTTCCTTGAGTAAGGAGTCACAAAATAATATTATAGACTTGGGTGAGAAAACTAAAAGTGATGTCATAAATGATGTTTTTGTAGGGAAGGGGAAAATAAAATTGGAATAAAAAAAGGATCGATTTCACTCGGATCTGTTCAAAAGGAAATTTCAATTAGAATGGGTGGAAAAGTGCTGGTTCATTGAACCAGTAACCAATCAAATTGATAGTGGGCCTCTTGTATAATTCAAATGTAAGATTTTCACATAGATATCAAAGTAGGAAAAGAGGTTGTAGCTTAAACTTGATACCATAGGAAAGCATGTCGATAAAGTTTACAAAAAAGAAACTATAGATGGAGTTGAAAAATATGTTCTAACTTGGAAAATGAAGGACAACTATCTGTATATCAAGAATGCTAAATTATAGGAGTTACATGAGTAATTACCGGAGAACCATTCTACAATAAAAGGTTTTATTGAAGATTTCCTTGGGAAAGCAATGGAAGTGAAAAATATGGAAAAAGTTGTTCAGTTATGTTTGCCTTTTATATTTTGATTAGAGGGCATCCTATGACAAACTAACCTTCAATTACTATTTTATTACACTTTTTGAAAGTTTGAAACTACTCGAATAGTCATTGGTCAATAAACAACAAGTGGGAATGGGTTAGTTGTCTTACACAGGCTGAAAAATAAGATATGAAGGCAAAAATAAAACATCCACATTTCATTGCATTATCTCTAGATGAAGTTACAACAATTGATAATACTTCTTGGGTGAGCATGCAAGTTTATACTATAAACAATATTTTTTGTTCTACTATCTATTGTTAAATTGAATTGTAGTGCGACAATGAAAGGTTTATATAATTTATTAAAGGGTACTATAATTGATTGTGGAGGTATGGATAACATGGAGATTGCCAAAAATTTGGTGTGTATTGGAGTGGATGGAGCTTCATTTATGTAAGGTTATAAAGGCGATCTTTGCAAAAAGATCTAGAATGATTTGGCACCCAATGTTATTCCCATTCATTGCATGGCCCATCTAATAAATCTATCTTTTGGAATTGTTAGCAATTTTGGTTGTGTTCATAAAATGGAATATTTAATAAAAGAGATTTACTAATACTTTTCTCAAAGTCCAAAATGAGTCTAGGAATTTCAACACTTTTCTTAAGGACTTACTGATGGGAGGAAACTTCTTAAAGAAAATGATACCAAATGGATCTCTTTGGATGGACTAATGCATCAAGTATTCTTTGAATATCCATCATTGCTTGGAGTAATCCACTCTGTGTGAGACAAATTTCCTCAGTTCTATTCAAGTTTAACTAATGTTAAGATACTCTTGACTTTAGTAGCTATTCTCCCCATGCTATAGGACATGAGAAATTTTATGAAAAAAGGTTCAACAAAGAGCTATGTACATTGAAAAATATAATAAACTATGTAAAATGACATGTAATAGACTAGATACTCTATATCAATTACAACCATTAGATGAATCAAAGTTTACAAAGTGGATAGAAATCACATATTTGAATAATCTTGGGAACTTATTACATATTGGTGCAAATGATGAGGTATGTGTCAGGGTTCATGGAGTTGATATGCCAATGCAATACCATGCCTATGTTAACCCTGACTCTGACCCCAATGAATCAAGAAGTGAAGTAGAACCAAATAAGATACTTTCACATGTTAAAATTGAAGACTTGAAGAATATCATTTACTCTATGCTTTAGTCTATCAAGCAAGTTTGGTACAATCTTTCATCACAAATTAGATACAAATTCCCTCTAGAGGAACTACTTGAGTTAATGTCTATTATTTTTTTCTCAATATTGGTCTCTAAACTATTTGAGTGATTTTTGAAGAAGGATGATGACTTTGATTGATCATTTTTGCAAAACTAAAGTAATTAATGGAGTAACTATAAATAGAATTTTAGATGAATCTCGATTGAGAAATCAATCATATTGTTTTGCAAATAAAATGAGGGAACAATATGATCTTATGGAGAATCTAGATGAAGAGGGAGAAGTAACAAATTTTTGGAAAAAACTTGGTCAGAGCAATTAGTTGAGAGAAATTATTTCAAGCTTACCGATTTATGTTTGATAATGATATTAGGTTAAATGGAGGATGAGAGAGTTTTTTAGTACTTTGTGCTTCTTGAAGTCAAAGGTTAGAAACAAATTAGACATAAGTTTGGATAATTTTTTGAGGCTCTATAATTCTAGGTACGAGGTAGATAGTTTCTCTTATCACAAGGCTCTTAGTATTTGGAGAAACAAATGTCAAAGAAGAGGGATGGCTAACATTTCAAACCCAAATGGCAATGGCGATGGCAATGGTTCATGTCCTGATATTAGAAGCAATGATGATGAAGTTGACTTTGGCATACATATTGAAAGTGAATATGAAGAAAACACAATGAACAATCAAATGTTATATGAAATAAATGATGCGGATTTTGATGATAGTGATGTTGAGCCGGTCTAGCTGGAGTTGCAACTATAGAAACTTCTTTGTGAGTCTAGTAGTAGGCTAGTAGCTTTGGTCTTACCAATTTAAATTTAAATTAATTTATGTGCTCTAGCCTTACCAATTTCTAAGACTCTATCTACTAATTAATTCTATTTTTAGAAGTCAATTTATACTCTTAACTATGCTATTATAAATGCTTAATTTTTTTATAAACATGTTACATGTTGAGATTTTCATTGAAACTAGTTTTTAGAGTCTAGAAATGTTGAGATTTTCATTGTTTCTAGTATTTATACATGTTGATATTTTCATTGATTTTAGTTTTTATACATGTTGAGATTTTCATTGATTCTAGTTTTTATACATGTTGATATTTTCATTGATTCTAGTTTCTAGACATATTGAGATTTTCATTGATTCTAGTTTCTTAAAGAAGTTGTAACATAATAAATTTTACATAATAAATTAGTGTGTAACATAAAACATGCTACATTTAACAATTATAAATAATTATACACATTTAGAGCCTAGAAAAGTAGAATATTAAAAACCTTTGAAAATGATCTTGATTTTCCTTTTAAAGATACAAGGGAGAAACAATATTTGTAGGCCATTTTGTAATTTTATATATAATATGATTACTACTACATTATGTGTGTATAGTTACATTTCCAATTGTGTAATTTTTTCAAGTAGGAGTAGGGGAAAAAATTCCCTTTGCTCTAGGTAGTACTAGTAGGCTGACCAACTATCTTGATAGGTTAGTTCCTAATTCCTGTAATAATTAACATTAAAAAAAATTGAAATTAAAATAAATCCAAAATTCAAAATTATAATCAACAAGTAACAAAGTGTTTATACTAGTATCACTTAAAAAGTTGTTACTTGTTAGTGCTATGACTGACACTAATAGATTGAGTAGATGACCCAACTCCAAGGATGTTCTTTAGGGTGCTCCATTCTGCATCATTTGGAAGATCTATTTTATTTAGGTTGTACTTAAATAGTTGTAACCTCATCAACAATGAATACTTCGAAGAGGTATTTTTATATGAATCAAGAAATTTATCTATAACTGGATTCAATATTGACAGTGGTTTGATGCAACTCGTAATTCTTTGAAGTGGTTTCCTTAGGAAAGTTTCCTAAATTAGAGTTCATGATGTTGTGTAACTATTTCATGTAATCTTCTTTTCCAATGAATTTTCCTTATGAGTAAGGTGGATTTGGTAATCCAACATTTAGCAAGTGGAGTATGTTGTGATTCATCTTCATCAAGTCTCTGGAAGTAGATTTCATAACTTCATCTATTTCCATTAATTTTTTCCAAATTTTGACAAACAACTAAGGTCATTACAGAGGCATCATAATGGTTGTTTATTCCCTGTCTTGCCAATTCCTTGTCACTGGATCTCTATACTTTATACAAATTTTTTTTTGCAATATTTTCTAAGAAACTGGTGAAGATACTTTTTTTATCCTCAGCAATCTTTTTTACATTTTCAAAGACACCTTTGATATTGTTATTTAAAACAAGCCTTCAAACAAGGTATCATTGTTTTGTATTAGTTTCTCCTAATTTTCTTCTTTGATAATATTAACTGTGTTTCTTATACTATCCTTGACATGATGGTCTTTGGAAGATGTAGTTATATTTTGTGTAATTGTATTCTCCATTTTTTTTCATTTCAGACATCTCCATTTCACTCTTTTTCCATATTTTCTCTACTTTCCCTTGCCAATTAGTTGCTCTTTTCCTATCCTCCATTTCCTTCTTCAAATCTTGGATTGTCTTTGTAGTAGTCACTTCTTTTTTCTTCTCATCTTCCAGTTCCCTTTTCAAATCATGGATTGTCTTCGCAGTAGATTCCTCCTTTTTCTTTGCATTGTCCAATTTGTTCTTCAAATAATGGAGTGTGTTTGTAGTATGAGTAGACTTCTCATTCTTTGAATTCTCCAATTCCATCTTCAAATCAAGGGATTTTCTTTGCAATTAACTCCTCTTTTTTCTTTGCATTCTCTAATTCCATCTTCAGATCATGGATTGTGTTTGCACTAGACTCCATTGTCTTTGCATTCTCCAATTCCTTCTTCAAACAAAGGATATTCTTTGCAGTTGACTCCTCTTTTTTCTTCATATTCTCCAATTGCTTCTTCAAATTATGGATTATGTTTGCACTAGACTCCTCTTTTTTCTTCTCATTTTCCAATTTCTTATGCAAATTATGAATTGTTCTTACATTAGACTCCTCATTTTTATTTTTGTTCTCCAATGCCTTCTTTAAATTACTGATTGTATTTTTAGTAGAGGAGTAATTTTTCCTTTCATTATCCAATTCAAATTTTAAATTATTATTTTCCTTGACACCAAAGTCCAAGTCATTTTTCAATTTATGGTTTATCTATGCACTATTTTCTATAGACTTGAACAAGTGTGTAGCAGAGGCTTTATCATTCCCAAATCATTTTTTGCACTCACCCAAATCTTTAGTCAGATTTTTTAGTTGTTCATTCATCTTTTCTTATTGGACAATTGCCTTTGTAAAAGAAAAATTCTTTGTCTTATTTTTCAATTCTTTGAACCTATTGTCTGCTGCTTTCTCCTTGGCCTTCACATTATCAAGGTTTGCCTGTAACTTTTTTATTTGCATTGCAAGCCTTCTATTTTTCATCTCTACTTTCAAAAGCGTAGAGTAGACCATTTTGTTGGTCTCTTTTAATATATTGATTTTGTCAATATTTTTCACTTTCAATAAATCCATTTGAAGACTACTAACTTGTACATCATTATGATTTATTAGACTATTTTGTGGATTATTATCTCTAGTTAGGGGCATAATAGTAATGAAGTTCATTATTTTGGTGTTTGGGTCATATATTAGAATTATATTGTTAGTACTAGATACTTGATGTTCAACAATCACATCACTTTTCAATGTCTTCATAATTTGCCTTTTTTTTTTGTTTGATTAAATTTTGTTGCAAAGCCATTTAAACTAAAATCTCGATTTTCTAACACAATTGAGTATTTGAAAGGTGAATTATCACTTGTATTTCTGTATGCTCCTCCAACTCTAGTTACACTTACTCCACCTACAATTGTATTTAAGGATTTCCAACAACCTAAAGATGATTTGTTCCAAATCCTAATGTTTTAGGACTATTTTCAAGATTTTTTTCTAGAAGCTATTGGTGAAGTAACCACTGACATTGATTTCATTGTAATTATCATAAATTTTTTCTTTTTTGCACAAGGTTCACCTATGCCAGTGCCAATGGGATAAACTTCAACTAGATTTGAAGATTTAACCAACATTGTATTGGGATGACCTTCAAAAGTATACTATTTTTTTCCCTTTCCAGATGAATCATCTTCATTCTCATAGGATAGTCCAATGATTAGTTGACTTCCACTTTTTGGTGGGTTTGGTACTACAATTAGATTCCAAATCCCTTCACCACTTATACCAATGGGCCCTGTACCTGCATAACCCATGTTTTGTATCATACTTGCCCCTTTAGTATATGTTTGTTTAATAAAATCACTCATTTGAAGTTTAACACTATTTCTTCAAGGCTTGGTTTTACCAAGATCCTAAGTACCTTGAATGTCTTCATTAGAGTCAAAGTCCTTCTATCTTTGACTATCAATATCACTGCAAGTGCCAAATTGATATACTACAGATGGATGCTCTTTATTCCAATAATCACTAAAATTTTCATCTTCCTTAATTTCCTCAAAAGGTGCTAAGGTCTTTGATTCACCCAAATTTTGCCTCATTTCCCAAAAGTCATTCATTTTACCTCTTTAATTTCTTTTGTCATAGATCTCTTAGAAGGTTTAGAGGCTTTCATGTAGAAATTAAAATATGTCACATGCTTTAATTTGTGTGACTTTGATATGTGCAATGTCATAAATTGGGATGAAAATTCTTGCATTGAAATATTATTCTCTATTGCATTATTCTCCATCTCTTTCTTAACCTCATCCTACAAATCCATGTTTTAAAACTTTTCTATCAATCGAATCTCCTAATGTTGATATTTTCTTGTAGAGTTCCCATTGGCAATAAGTCTTTCTTTTATTATGTTTAGTGGATCATAATTCCAGTGACTAACAAAATCAAAGCTAAAAAATTCAGCAATTCATTTTCCACTTTGAAATACATTCTCTCAAATGTGAGGCCTCCAATTGTGAAAGGAAAGGAAGGAAATATCATTTTATTTTGTTGTCCACTGAAAATTTCATCTGCACTCTCAATCTACTATGCATATTCAAGTGTAAAAACCCTTTCTGTCACATGAATTGGAATTTCACATGGATCAACTGCTGAATCGTAAAACCTTAACACAGTATAGTCTTCCATGAAGAACCAATTAACCAATTGAATTTGACTTCCTAGTTGAATGCTCTATTTACAAGACACAAGAAATCTAGGCATCATAGTGCTTGTAAATTTTTGGTAAATAGTTGCCAAAAAGAAGTCTACATGTTGTAGTTATTATTGCTACTAGTCATCCTCATCTTATGTGTCCACTCATACACTAGACTTGGAGTCTCTGATTTCTTCTGGGTTTTCTCTCAAACTTATAGACCTCAATACCAAGCTTGTTGTTTTTAGTCCCAAATATTGGGTGATGCTTTGCTAAAAGAAGGTAGAATAAGTAACTTGTGAACCTAAATGTCTTCATCTTTCCTATAGTTGTACTTTGTTTAATCATTAGTAATTATTCTTGCATAGATTCAATAATGTGTTGAACATAATTATATCTTACTTCTACGTTGTCAACTAACTTACCTTAACAATGAATATTATAAATTATTTTAAGAACACTGTGTTGGACTAACTACCAATGCCCCCCTTTAGGATTTGTGACATGGTTTAACCACCTCCTATGTTCTATAATTCTAGTGGTTGTATTGGACATTGACAGGTTGATCTTTTGGAGCAATGACAATCCTAGCTTGTAACGAGTGGTATCAGATCTTGGTCACAAGTTTAAATCTCTTTGAGTAACATCAAGAGGGGGATTGTTGGAATAATTTACAATGTTCCCCTTTAGTATTTGTGACATGAATTAACCTCCTCCTGTGTTCTATAAGTCTAGTAGTTGTATCGGGCATTGACAGGTTGATCTTTTGGTGCAACGACAATCCTAGCTTGTAACACATTGGCTCCTACTTCCTTGTTACTATCCAATCCTAGAAAAAATGATAAAAAATAAATAGTATTCTAAATCAATAGCACAAAAATATCATATTGATAAGGAAGCTTATGATCTATGTCCAGTGTAATAGTAACACTAGTATGATTAGAAGATCACTCTGAGTTTATTAAACCCTTAATATATGAATCTTGAAAAAATCTTTCTAGTTTTTCATAAGTCTATGCTAATTTATCTAACTCAATGCACTTGTTAAAGCTTTATGCTTTAAAACCTAGCCCTAGGTCTAACAGAGTGAAAAATTATGTCTCAGTTATGGATAAAATTTCCTCCTAAGTGTTTTGGTTTACAATTGTCTTTCTATTTTTATCATAATTCTGAATGCATAACAGTACAATTTCTTGGCAAGGGAATACTTTGGGTACAATAAGGTTTGCTAATCCACTAACCAAAGTAGCTAGTTTATTTTTATGTTTGCCAATACTTTTGTTAAACTTGAGATAATTTTTCCTCTTATGTGGATCTTTTCACTTATTAAACAATGAATATCTAATTCCCATGATTCCCAGATCTCCATGGATAACATGATACAAAATATCATGATATTCATCAGTGAAACTTGGGGTTTTTAGCACTTTCTAGAGATCTAAAATGTCTTTCTTTTCATTTTGGCTTGCACTCGTACTAGAGGTTTTTAACTTTGTTTTGCCCATGCGTGCTACTAGTATTAGTAATTACACAATATTATTCTTCAAGCCCTAATTAAAAAAATTGTAAAGTGTAAAGCTAAGATAGTAAGACTTCTATTGCTACAAGTGCACACCAAAAATAAAATAAAATTTTTAAATACCTAGAATCGAGATTCAATAATACTAGTGCTAGTAGAGACTCAGATAATTGGTGCTCTCTTGTGATCCTCAAGTTTCAGACTTTTAGTCTTCAAAACATAAATTAGAATTCAGTCATAGTCTTTGAAAAGTTCAAAATCTTAGAGTTTCGAACTCTTGAGAAATTCATAGTCTAAATATATAAAATAATTTTTTAATAGTTAAAAGTTAAAATGTAAGTAATTAATAGTTTAAAGTACTGTAAACTATACAATGTAGATGTAAGTTATTTTCATCAATGCACATAATGATAATATTAAAAATTAAAAATTAATTACATAATACATTTTAAATAAATTGAATAATTAAAAATCAAACTTAATAATTGACAACTCGATATGATTTTTGGGTCAATTTGTGGAATGGTATCACCATTGTTAAGAGTCATATGGAACCATGATACATGCCCATGACACATGTCATGATTCCCAATGACTCTTGACAACAATGATACCATTCCACAAATTGACCCAAAAATCATATCAAGTTGTCAATCTTTCTTTCAGTTAATGGTCGGGATTAACAAAGACTAAAGAGACTCTTGGTAAAAAAGTAGAAATAATAACTGTCATGTCATTTACAATTTGTCAATCCTTAAACACACAAATTTCAAAGTTTAACCTAATAACTAACACTTAATCAAGCAATGATCGGACATGTGTCATGATTCCGAATGAATCTAGTCACAAGGGAAAACATTCCTCAAATCGATCCAATATTCATCTTAGGCCGTCAATCTTTATTTTAATCAATAGTTAGACACAAGAAATACTACATATGTCAGATTGACTCTTGAGTGATTTTGGGACACATGTCCTAATTTCAGGTATAATTTTTTTCTAACTTAGATCTTTTAAAATTAGGCCCAAAATAGAGCTATGGTTATTGATCTATCGTTCATTGGAGGGTCCAGATCAATTCGTTAAACCTTTCGCATAATAAACATTAAATTATCTTATTGTTTCAAATTAAAATTTAAATCACAAAGTGCAGTTGCACACATATAGTTAAAACATGAAAAAATAGGAATTTCTTGACAATTTCAAAAATCCTTGATTTGGATTAGAATTAAATCAACCATGAAAAATAAATGAAAACTTGAAAATATAAAATAATAATCATTCATCGATCAATAATTGCTTGATAATGATAACTTAATTTAATAATCATAACATTTTTACTTAATTAAAATAATTTAGATTATAATCAATAATTACTTGATAATGATAACTTAATTTATAATTTAATAATCATGACATTTTTTAGTTAAATTAAATATGATAAAAAAATATTATGATGATAATGATATTTGAATAAATTTAGATTTGAAAATAGGAACTTGGAAGTAATAAATTAATAATTTAATATTCAATATTTTATATGAACATTTATATAAAAGTTATGATTTGAAATTTTTATTTTCAAATTTCTATATAATTTATACAATTTAAATTGGATGATGTTACATGTATCATAAGTTTATCTTTAACAAACTATTTTTTATTTATTTAACATTTTAAAATAAATTAATATTAGTTAAAACTATTATAACTATTAACTACAAATTAGAATAACTAATTATTATTATTATATAACTTACATGGCCTTGCATTTATATATTATCAAACTTTACAGATTTTGAAATTTTTAGGCCATACATATACATATTACAAATTTTCATTGGAGAATTTTCAATTGAATAATTTTTTACTATAATTCATGAATCAAATATGAAACCATAATGGGATTGTTGAAACCCTTTTTTCTTTCTAACTTTCTAACAATTAATTTTTTTATAACAGAGTCACAAACTAGCATTTGAACACTGCATTTCAGAAAATCATGATTGACCAATATAACTCTATAACAATTATAGTTGAAACCAAATAATTTAAATACCCAAAATCAAGATTCAATAAATTATAATAATGTAAAAATAAAAGTGAACAATAGTTCACACATTTATAGGAACAACGAATTGAGAAGCCAAAACCTATTATTTTCATTGATTAGATTCGAGATTGTACAATGTACATATTCATAACATAGATGTTAAAAATAGCTAATTAAATCAACTTGATTTAACTATTTGTAATTTACATTCAAGGGCAAGGCTCAATCTGAAGTAACTGCTAATCATTTTTATCAAAAAAAAAAAAATCTTAAAACATTTTTTTCCCAAAGGGCACAGGTCAAGGAATAGGGTTTCATGGAATAGGATCAGGAAATAGGGAACAAGGAAGATGGAATAGGGAATAGGTTAAGGATTTGAAGCCTTCAATCATAAAGGTCTTCAAGCCCCTCCATGAGGAATCTCTTGGAGATGATAATGACAATGAACTCATGCAATCATGTGAAGTGAGTGTCACTAACATAGTCCAACAACAACCAACTCGTAGAAAATCCCTCCCAAGTCGCACCCACTTCCAATAGTGAGCCAATTAGCATTCAATCATGCCGAGCAAGAAGGGCTGCTTCTATACAATGCTCCCTATGCCTTGCTACCAACACTTGTCTGCTATGTTTGCAAAAGGGATGCCAATGCTTGACCTCGGTAACTACTCGACCAATATAAGGATTTTGATATTGTCTTCTAAAAATGTTTCTCTAAAAATGTTACATAGAGGTATCAAAATGTTTTTTTGATTGCCTCCAAGGTCGAGAAGAGATGTGAGGAAGTGAGAGGTAATGTTAATGGACACACGATACCTCTTCTCATTTCTTAAGAATTCATGGACAAGGACCATAAACAAAGCACACCAGAAAAAAAGACAAGTGGAATCTTCCTTACAAACCATTGTTAGCAAATCTTTAGGTATCATGCCCAAAAAGGGCTTTTGCAAAACTATTGTGTTGTATTTTAACCAAATTGGTGTATCCATGACAACTACAAACCTAGGTCCTAGATTCTACAAACAAATCTATAGATTCTATAGACTCCACTTAAGAAACTCCGTAAACTAACAGAACTAAGAACCAAAAATAGAATTGAGAATTTGAGAAATGATAGTGAAAGAGGAATTGAAGAGACTCTTTAATAGTAGTTGTATTAAATTGTTCATGATCTTTCATATCTTTTATTTTCATATTCCTATTATATTGCAAGTGTGAGAAATGTACTCACATTAATGTCAGACAATCAGAGTGCTTGCCGAGATGGCTGGAAATGGAATGTATTAGTTGTAACTATTAGTCCTGCATTTATGATTTTAATGTTGATATGATGTTTACTACATTCCAGTTAATGGTTGTCATGAAAAACTTGCCACGTGTCTCCATTCTAGAGAATTTCATGTGGCTCCAGGTCTTTTCAAGCAACTAGCCTTGGAATGCATCCACTATCATTGATCTCTAATTAATCAATGGTCAATAAAAGTAATGTATTATTTGATACCAAAGTGATGGTAGACAAGTTGGTAATGGTGAAAATGATGTTATTAATAATAAAAAGTAAACTTGGCAACCATAAAGCCTTAAAGGTTGCTAGCCAATACACTTGACAAATTCTCTTTCAAATTAAATAATTTTTCAATTTACCACTAAAGATTATCCAAGACCATTATTATTCATTTTCCTACAAAACAAGTAATTTGCCTCTAACATTACAAACTAATTTTTGTCAAGAAAAAAAAATAGCCAACATCATTTATCTATTAACAAGATTTTTTTTTTATTCCCCACATTTAAAATAATTTTTTTTAGGTAAAGAAAAAATAATCTGCCAACATATAATATTTTATTTCCCTGTATAGAACAAAAAAATTCCTCTCAAATTTTCACCCATAAAATGTTCGATTTTCCAACATTTTAGGTATTTTTTTCGAGAGGGGTTTCTTAAAGTTATCCCTGTAAATAGGTCCATTCTTATTTTAATCTCTCTCTTTTGTCTTGAAGATATTATCCTTCTTCAAATTCTCCTCTTGAAGATAAATGTATTTTAAACAAGATCTCTTCCTTTTAAGGGTCTCTTCTTGTAAGTGACATATCCTTTCACAATTACCTATTGTCTTATCTTATAAGAGTCAATGCTCTTAACTAAGATTGTGGCATACATTATTATTTCAAGGATATATTCATACTGATGGAAGTAAGTATCCTTGATACTTTTCCTTATAATGTTTAGTACGTAGCCATCGTAGGGAGTGGGCATACATTATGTGTTTATTTATTTATTTTTTGTTACAACTAATCACAAATGGTTACACATGATCCTTATCTATCTTTGGGATCCGCATTTACATACACCTATCCCTATTAATAGTGGAACCTAATCCATCTACAAAGAACACAAACATAAAAAAACCCTACGGTATCAAGTTTTCTTTCTGGATTATATTATGTATGTTTTTAGCATCAATATTTTGGATCACACTGATCCATCATCAAGATGAGAGAGATGGTTGCTAAAGAAAGAAATGCATATACATATATACATACATATACATATACATATACATATACATATACATATACATATACATATACATATACATATACATACATATATATGTATATGCATATATACAGATATGTGTGTGTATATATGGGTATCTACACACATATATATGTATGCATGTATATATATATATGTACATATACATATATGTATATAAATATGTAGATATATATATACATATACATTTACATATATAGATGTTTAGATGTACATATACATATACATATATATATACACATGCATATATGTGTATATATATATGTATATACAAATATATATATATATATACAAATATATATATATATACAAATATATATATATATATATATATATAGATTCATACATATATACATACATACATACATACATATATTCAGTGTTGCCTATAGAATGGTAGGGGGAGTTAGTACTCCCCTGACCTATACCAAACCTCTAGAAGCTCCCAATGTATATGTATATATATATATATGTATATGTACATGTATATATGTAAATATATATGTATATCTATATACATATACATATATATATATACATACATATACATATACATATACATATACATATACATATACATATACATATACATATATATGTGTGTATATATATGTATATACATACATATATATGTATATGTATATATACATACATATATCTATATCTACACACACACACATTGACAGATGTGCACACACACACACACAAGCAAATGTATAAATATAAAAATGGAAGAAAAAACTGCACAATCACAAATAAATATATAAAACTTAAGTCAAAAATTACACAACAAAATAATGAAACACAGATTAAAGGAAATATGTAAATAAAAATCTATAGTTATACATGCATACATACATACATACATATATCTGCAGCTTTACAATTGACTTCTCTCTCCATGGATGAGGGGGGCTACCAATCTTCATGACTAGCAACAACCACTAAGAATGAGGTACTCATATGACGAGGGATGACTATGATATGGCTATGGCTTTGGCGATTGAGTACAATACCATCCGTCCTAGCATAGCATAACTTACCATCTTGGCATACATTTTGTTCATTGTTTTGGCAGGCGATTCTAGTTATAGTTGGACCAAGGGAGGGATAGGATTTTTAACTACAGGTGCATGTATATATATATAAACTATAGATTTTTATTTACATATTTCCTTTAATCTATGTTTCATTATTTTGTTGTATATTTTTTGGCTTAAGGTTTATATGTTTATTTGTGAGCATGCATTTTTTTCTTCTATTTTATTTTTATACACTTAGTTGCATAGATTGGTTCACTTCTTTTTACCATATTTTTAAATATTTTTCTTTTATTATTTTTTCTCCCTCTACCTCATTATCCATATCATTCTTTATCTCCTTTCCTTTTTCTTGTCTTTTCTTAGGCTAGTATGCATATCTTTCTTTCTTCACAACCCTTCTCTCTCATTCCGACGATGGATCGTAGAATGTGCTCTGAAATGTTGATGCTAAAAAATATACACAATCTAATCCAGAAACAAAATTTGATACCATAAATGGATATTGGAATTTAATATTATTAAAACCCTATGGTGATAAACAAATTGATCTATAGGGTGCCTACATAAGCATTCTCATGGATAATTGACTTTGATCTCATAGGGTGCCAAATATGCTAGAAGGTGAAAGGATTTTGATATAATTGACTAGCATGGAAAATAAACCTACTAGACCATTCAATTGTATCTTTTGTATGGTGCATGATAAGACACACAAACCTTATTGGGAAACATAGTTACATTTGTCTTTCTCACTCTCTCTTTATTGTATGATTTTAGGTTAGATCATGGAGTTTCATCATTGAAGATGTCATTATTTTCCTATGTGATCATTTTATTTTTGAAATAACTTTCTAGACATGATATTAGTGGATGAGACATTTTTTTATCAAGGTCTCTTTTGCTAGTTGAATTGGGTTTTTTTAAGTACTAAACCATTTTGTTTATTTTGTCTTTTACTTTTTATTTTTGATTTATTTTCATGTCTTTGTACGTGGATGTGGAGTTAGGACCCCTTAGTTTGGGGGCTTTTGTCCTTAGACTTAGTCATATCTTCTCTCTCTCTCTCTCTCTCTCTCTCTCTCCCCCCCCCATGAGTATGACTTTTCTGATCCTCCCACTAAAGTGGGGGCTAAATGTACCCCCTTAAAAAATAAGCACTTGCTTTTTGAGTTAATTTTACCCCTTTTTAGTGTAGTTCAGTACAATAGGACCTCCTATTACATTTAATTACTTAAATCAAGGTCCTTTTTATTTTTCAATCTTGCTCAAAATTATTATAATTAGAATCTAATTTCTATACATAACTCTCTATTCATCCCTCAAATAAAAAAATTCATAATTTAAACACAATTTTGATTAACTTTCTTGTATATTTATGATATTTTCCTTGATCCTATGAATCTTTCTTGGGATCTTAGAATTTTACATTGAGTTATGTACCTCTATTTATAGGTCAACCTTGAAATATACCTAGAATAGGTAAAGGTCAACCAATTTCCTAGGAGGTGGATTTTAATTGGTTACCAGTCCTGATGCAAAGTATTAATCTTTTAGATTGCCTAGTGTAGTTGACCCTTTTGAATTCGATTCCCAAAATCAATATAAAAGAAGGCCTTCTCATTATTTTATCATCTATGCAATCCACAATCTACATGAGAATCTAAGCAATCAAGAACCAACATTCAAGGATCTTCAAGAAAGCAAGAAAGCAAGCAATAAAACAAGGCATTCATTCCATCAAGCATTTGAGATCTTCACACATCATATAGTTCTTTCTATAGATATACCCTCTTTCTTCATTAGATACAAAGGAGTTAGCCACTAAAGGAGGAGATGTACTTATGCAGAGATTATAGGTTCCCCTAAATGTTGAAGATTCCCTTCTTTCCTATACATGTTTGAATAAAAAGTCCTTCAACTCTTTACATCCACTTAATCCCATATGATCCAATCTCTCACAACCCCTCTACAATAAAAGGATCCTCCAAATACCATTCACAAGAAAATCAAGATGTCAATTATTCTTATTCCTTAATAAACCAACTAAGGAATAGCTCAAAAACTAGCCTATCCCTTGACCCTTTGACCAATGTTAACCCAATGACTTCTTATGGCCAATTGAGGACATTGAATTGATAAAGTGGATCATAATTAATTAAAATTTATTATGTTTATTGAATCTACCCAATGGACCATTGTGATTCCTTATTGGTTCAAGATGCCCTTACACCATAGACCCCAAGAAAAATATATTTGGTCCCTCTTGAGATGAGTTCTTGCAAAATAACTCAATAAGATTGAATCTATATTTCATCCACCAAAATAGCCTCTGATATGGGTAAGACATTCCATTTCAACAGGTATTGAGTGTACTCCTTCCTCCTGGTCTTCTTAACCTTGGTGTTTGATGCATTCCAATTCCTTGAGTGTAACCTATGGTAATTCTAACTACCAATTTTTTGGATCAAGAATTTCTTATTGTATCGGTTCACCTATAACAACATAAAATTCAAAAGGAATAATATCAGAGACATTAAATATAAATGAAATTCCCAAGTTGGGTGGTAGTTCAATTTTATATGCATTTGGTTTAGATGTTTTAAGAATCTTGCATGTTCCTATCTTTTTCATCATAAATTTTGTGTTTTCTCCTTTGGGTAGCCTCTCCTTCTTCAACTATGCTCAAAACATGTCCCCTATATTGTATTAAATATATGTCCTCCCTTTATTTACATATTCCTTATATTTAAGAGCATTTTTCTATAAGGTTTTCCTAACCTTATCACAATCTTCTTTAATTGCCTCTACAAAGTCCCCCTAATGTAGAAGCCTTTATGAAGATCTTGCCTTCAAAAATTATTACTACTAAAGGGTTCCCAAACCAAAATAAATAAGGGAATTATATCCCTCCAAAGACTCTTCTTGGACCTACCTATATCCTCCTAAGGTAAGTTGAGACAGTCCTAACTAGTTTCCTTAAACCAACTACTCCTAGGATCAAACATAATGATCCTTTCCACAATCACATTATACACCAAGACCTCTACCAATAAGATCATATCTCAATTACCATAACACTAAAATAAATTTAAAATATTTCTACCCACTCAACAAGTAATGGGTTTCAACCTTGGGTAATAGTGACACTTCTTGCAACCAAGGACCTAGAATAGGGCTAGTAGAATATGGCCTCCATTTGACGAAATCGGGTATAAATCTGATTTTATACATGAAAAAACTTTCTAACTATTGATATTTATACAAAAAAATTTATAATTTTTATAAAATATCCAATAATTGGATTTGGGTTTTGCATCCAACATATGAAACCCAACTTGAGCAATTTCCCCAGTTTTAGACCTTTACCAGGGATAATTTGCAGAGTACTTTGCACCCTTCAACCCTTTGTGATTAATGGTTTCCAATTAATTGTATGAGGTATTATATAGGCCTAATAACCTCTCAAAATAAATGTTTTCACCCTCTCACCTCTATAGTAGTTGCTAGAAATAAACTTCTTGTTTCCTTCCTAGCTCACCACTCATTGTGATCAACCTATGACATCACCATTTTACTAGTAGAATGTTTGTCGAAAAAAAACTATGTATAAGTCCTAACATTACATAAAGCCATAGGAATTTATAAATTTAGAATGTTGGGCATTTTACATTCTTACAGTAAATAACCAAATTTTGAGGTTTTGCAAGGGTTTTAACTTCAAAACTACAACTTGTCAAGTATTCATTTTGCATGATGACAATGGAGAAAATCCTTATGAATTTATCTCTTGAAAAGTTGATCAAGTTACCTACTTCAAGGTTCTAGATGTCTATTTTTCAACCTATTCTATATCTTAATTGATGATAAATGTGTTTGTTCACAAGGAGGCCTTTGTTGGTATCTACAAATCCTATAGAATTTAGAAAAACATGGCCACAAACCTTTTTTTTTCTTTTTCAAATTTTATGATGAATGCAAGTTTCTAACAATGCAACTATATGAATTCCTATTCTAATAAGGTGTTCAAAGGAAAATTATTGATAAAGGGTGACAATAAATTAAAGCAAATTACTAAACATGAAATTCTTAATAGACATAAGTCATAATAAAAACTTGTTTGTGAATTAATTTTTCAAAAGGATGAAGAAGGAAACCAATGAAATTAGGAGTAGTGCATCCTTAACTCTACCAGAAAGCATTGAAGCAACTAATGAGAACTATGCTATGTTTCATGATTCATCAAATCATGCAACCACATAAAGTGTGCACACATGAGACAAAATGCTATGCAAAACTATAGAATATCCATTCTCCAATTCATTAGAAAAGAAAAATTTGTTAAAAAATATAATAAACACTAGAATTAATTAATCACACAAGCATTAGCACACAATAAGAATATTAGCACCATTTCTATTCATGAACATAAAATTTGTAAAGGAAACACAAAATCCAACAAGAAACACTACACACAAAATGAGGGAACCAAAAGTATACTTTATTGCATTAAAATATCGACCTTGAATACATATCATATTCTTGTATTTATAAGAAACCCCATCCTCCATGAAATTTTTGGATATAGGGATTTTTCCTTGCAAAAAACTGCTAAAAATACTAATTTAAAGAAAATTATATACAAATAGACTCCTAACTAGGTGCTAAATAGTTTGCACTCTTTATTTTATTTATTACATGGTGCATGGACCTTTACATGACTTCAAAACTACTATAGAAGAAGGAGATAAGAAGAAATGAGACTTTAGATGGAACTTGAGTCTCTAGGGCTATTAAATGAGAACTTAGCCTTCTCTATGTGTCTCTTCTAGTTAAACTACCATCAAAAGCACAAAAAATATTTTTAGTGCATGAAAATGCCGCAAAACCAAAATTGGTAGTTAATTGTCAGTGCCACCCCAAGTGTTTAGCAATTTTTACACCTTGGAAAGTTGCACACTTGTGCACCTTCAAAGAAAAAATTTATTCCTCCACCAAAATTTTAAAATAAAGACCTATGCACCTTAAATGTCCTCAAGATCAAAACTGGTAGGATTTTTCTATCAAAACATCTTAACTTCCAACATCTAGATCTTGTTTTTGATTAAGACAAATAGGTTTTACAGGGATCCTAGAACCCAAAAGTTCTTACATAAAAAGAGTTGCATGTTAACAAAAAATGCCTAGCAATAGAACGACAACCAACAGAAAGGCCAAAACGAAAGACAGGCAAAATCCAAAAAGAAAGAAACCTATAGAGACAATAGAATCCAAAGACGAAACTTGAAAATTCTTCACTTACTCCCTTGCCTTCCTTTCAAGGTCCTCGATGGTCTCTGCCACTTTGTGAGCTCTCTAAATTTCCTTTGTGAAGAGCTCCTAGTTCTTCTCACAACTCCAATCCATGTGGCTTTGGGTTATGTCCATTATGGTGTCCTCTTCTATCCTATCTTCATCATTGTCCTTCCCATCCTTCTCCATGACAAACCCTCTAGCTTTCAACTTGCCACTAAGACTAACAATGTTTTCATTGAGAGAATTTTGAATAGTAAGCATCTGGTTAGCCATGTCATGGTTGAAATTCTCTTTATTTTTCATCCTTTCTTCAACCATCTTGATTCAATCCCCTTGGTATGTTGGGTTCATTTTCTCATTCTTCTTCCCCTGGCTTTTCATCTATCCCATTCTTTCTCTTACCTCCTCCAACTTGTGAAAAAGACATTTTATAGATCAGAAGTTATTAATCATGCTATTTTTTGCATTGTTGAGAAAATTTATACCCACCTCCCTCGCATTGTTGGTGATGGCCACCAATGCCAGTTCTATTAGTTCTTCTAATTGGATCTTGTCCTCTTTTTCTTCAAGGATTTGGGGGTTCATAACTTCTCTGACAATCCCCATTTTAGAGGTTATGTCGTTGAAGTTTTTCCAAGCCATACACCTATCTTTTATTACAACCTCACCGCTTATGTTTCCCTCCTCCATTTTCTCCTAATCTTGTTCCTGTGGGGGAATGGGAAGGGGAGGGAGCATAGAGATCTCAGGTCCCATATCATTTTTCCCCTCTAGTGGCATGTCCTCCTCTTGATTCCTCCTTTGCTTCTTTTTGGGGTTACCAACCAGCTCCTCTCTAGTCTCAACATCCACCCCCTTATTCTCCTCATCTGTGTCCATGTCTTCTCCTTCCTCATTGTACTCTTCTTCCCCTTGACCAATTATTTTGGGCACATAGCCTCTAGGGTTTTTTTTGGCAAGGAGCTTTACTAGGAGTGGTAGTTTCCTTGTCTCTCCCCCTACTCTTCTTCCTTGACAAATGATAATCTTCCTCCTCCTTTGAGCCTAAGATTTGGATTTCCTCCATGTCTAAGGAGAAATTGGAGCTCCCTGTCTCCTTAGGAGTAGCCACAACATGAGTAAGGGGTTTACTCCTGAACTGAGCCTTAAAATATTGAAAGAGCAAAAGAAGTAAACACTCATGCAAGGTAGGGTTAGCACTAGGTTTTTTATTATACCCTAAAATATTCTTATTCATGGAAGAATATAGGTAAAAAGGAAAAGAAAATTTATCTCCATAACGAAAATGATTAAGCAAAACAAAATGATGGGTTCTAACCCTATCAAATCTCATATTTAGAGAAATATAATCAATGATGGCCCTCAACACATACCTCTAGAGCTTCTTAATCAAGTCCATCTCATAGTAAGTCTCACTTTTCACTAGCTTCTTCTCTTCCGTGTTCTTGCAAAAATCCTTCACCACATTTGCATAATTTTTTTGTCTTTGTAGAATGTCAAACCCTCATTAGGGATTTTAGCAACATGGGTAATGACCTTCACATTAACACGATGTGACACCCCATCAATCTTAAACCTATCATCCTTCCAAGAATTTACTATGAGATTGGTAATCACTGAGTTATACCCATGAAGCTTGGCAATGTAGATAGTGATGCCTCCCTTTTGAAGTTTCTCCCATACCTTGGTTCTCTCTTTCCATTTCTCTGCCTCTCCAAATGGTTCCCTTTTGCTCCATTCTCCCACCATCTTGGTAAGCTGAGTGATATCCTTTTGCATAAACACAATCCTTTCTTCACCTTTCTTTGTCCCCTATTTTCTCTGTCCAAAACCTCCTTTGCTTTCAATTCTAGAGAATTGGAAAAGAAAATAAACAACCCATAAAGCATGGCAATTAGACATCAAATGCATCATCTGCCAGTTCCTCTTGTATTTTCCATAAATGCATTGGTTGTTGCACATATTTGCATTAGTTTCCATAATTAACTATTGATTCCACGTGCACCTCCTTAGATCATCTTCTAATTAATTAGGCCTTTTGTGACTGATAGAATATTCCCTCTAGTGGTCTATATTGTCACCATTTCTTTCTTGACTGCCTCATTGGCAAACCAATCAGCTACTAAGATGGATTCCCTATACTCATGGCTGACATGTACACTCTGAAATTTTCCAAGGGTAGTAAAAATTTCTTCCACTATGTTTGCAATGGTCTTTTCAGGTTGGAGATCAACTTCTATGCATTCGATGATATTATTTGAGTCCCCCTCCAGCCATAAGTTTTTAACTCCCACTTCCAGTGCTAGTTTAGCAGTGTGGAGAGTAGCACTGATTTCAACACACTAATTTGTTTGGATTCCCAATGGGTAGGAGAGAGAAGCAATACCTACACCATGACTATTTTTTATCATGCCTCCACATCCTGAAGGACTAGGGTTGCCTTTAGCCACTTCGTCAAAGTTGGTTTTGTGTTAACCTTCAGGGGGGAGTCTCCACTTCACCCCCCATCTTTTCATTCTTGTTGATTTTTTACCAAAATGATATTTGAATGGGATGCCTTGAAATTTTGTATGGCCAACGTGATCTCTTGAGGTAAATATAAATCTTGGTATTTTCTCCTTACTTCCCTTTGAAAATCGTAAACCTCCTATCTCACTTCTACAAAATTATCTAATTTTGAGTCTAGTTCTTTCATTGTCTCCTCATCTTTAAATATTCACTAAGCATCATCCTCAAAGGACACCACTTCAAAAGATGCTCAAAATTGTTGCACAACTATTTCCATCAAGCATAGGTGCATTCTGGAGTTGTCATAAAAAATCTCCAAGCTAGCCACACTATAATATTTATTCACTTCCAAAAATTGGGCTTGAGTCCTTTATTGCATCTCCCAGATATCTTTGTATATCTCTAACATGACCCTATTCTTGGCCTATATCTTTTCAATCTATTTATCAATCTTATCTAGGTCTTCCCTAGTATATACATTCAATAATATTATGTATCTCTAGCCTTTTACTAAATAGAGTTCCTCCTATTGATTATTTAGTTGATCCAACAACACTATTCACATAATCTATCTGCAATACTAGCATTACCAACATATGAGCTAGTTGAATAGCTATAACTAGGTGCATCAGTAGATTAACCAATTCCAGTAGCATATCCAACAATAGAAGAAAAGCAACCACCAACAATATCAACAAAAGAAAAGGTAGTACCAGTTCCAGTCCTCGATTAAGCCAGTCGCCTATAGATAGTAGGGGGCAGTTGACCCAACACCAATATCAGAAGATGCATTTTAATTGGAACTAATCATAAGGGATTGTTCTATCCCATTATCCTAGGGTTTCAAGTGCCTCTAGGTCATTAGTCTAGGTGGACACCTCATCAATTAACCAAAAATCATGGTTGACCACTATCACCACCTTCTTTGCATTCTTTTGTGTGTTGTGTAATAGATGCATATTGGTTGAGCTGTTATTTCTACTCATTTCTCTTCAAAATTGTGATGTCATCTCTTATATACATTTTAAAATGAATCACTTGTTTCCAAGGTTAGGGCTCATTTCTAGAGGGTAGCAAATAGAGAAATCTTAGGTTAGTCAGGGTCAATGGGACCCGCTACCTCTTTTTTAAACTCTTGCAAAATATCACACTTCCTCCTTAAAACTTGGAGCTCCTCTTCTCCTTGGTCTAAATGGTGAAACACCTATTTTAGACCCAATGTTGTTAAAACTTTGGTTGTATCCTTGGTGGTCTTTCCCAAACTACCTCCTACACCCGGTAATCTTGTGTAGTGATAGTATTTATATCCACTTAAAGAGGAGGAATGGCTATGTACACCACCAAAACTTGCTACTAATTATTCATAATGAAGGTTAGCTGCTTTGGGTCCTATTGAATAGGCATTTTCGGCTTGATTATCTGTGTCATAACTGTCATTCCTTTATTATGAGTCTTTACATACCTCCTTTGATGGATCTCTACCTCATGTATTAGCCAAGATGGATTATTTCCCATTAGAGACATATATTTGTTGACAATTGGCTAATAGTGATATGTAATAGTTGTCATTTATGCAATACATGATGTACATGTTCACAGGAAACCTAGGAAATAAAGATACTTAGTGTTTGGTAATCAAAAAATTGTCTAAGTATAGAAATTGGTTTACAACAGTGTATTGTTTTGTTTATAACTTGTTACTGACATCATATAATGACTAGAAAAGTTACATGGAGATAGTATACATGTTGGTGATGATTTATATAACCTTATAAATTAGTGTAGACTGTACAAAACAAAGATAATCATGTTTGAAGCAAAACAAGATAACACAATTGAAGGAAAGAATTGTTTTGTTTACAAAATAATTACTTGTCCAATAATGGCCGACATCCTACATGTTTACTCTAAGTTGGAAAAGTGAATTGTGGTCTTAGCTGACCTAGAAACAATTTGTGAAAAGGTATGGTATTTATGCAAAGGACATTTTGCAATAAGGAGTGAGCTATTGTGATAGATTGTGTAATTGTGAATTATAAATTGTGATGTACGAACTTACTATGAAAGCAATATATGAAAAGTTTTATATGAGCTATTTGGTGATCTGAGATCAAGCTAAAGATTAGAGATTAGTCAAGGAAGAAAGATAACAGTAAATTACTTGTTTGAGTAGTGAGCTCTTCTTGTAGTTAAAATTGCATGTTTGGGTAGTGGGCTCTTCTTGCATACATTATACAAAAACTCTTAACAGGGTTGGAATCTCCTAGTATGGATTCAAAGTCTCCTAATAGGGACTCCTTATACTGAATTTTTTCATTGACTCCTAATAGGGTCCATCCTCTAAGAAGGAACTTTTATATCAATATATTATCTAGTGGGTATCATCCCCACCAGGGTTTTCCCTTGGCCAAGGTTTCCCTAGTTAACAAAATATGTTGTTACAAGTTATCTTTGTGCATTTTTACTGTTACTATTCAACATTACTTTATTGCTTTGTTATGCATGGTTTAAAGTAAGTAATAATATCTAGTTGGAAACTAAAGTTTGTAGGTTACTAATTCACCCCCCCACCCCACTCTCAACAATCCCTATTTCTAACAATTGGTATCAGAGCTCAATTAATTTGAAAAGGCTTAACAACTTAAGTAAGATCCCTATGGATATGGAACAGTTGATGAAGAACCTTGAAGAAGCTATTAAAAAATTGATCTCCTTATTGAAAAAAGAGATAAGCTAAAGGAAAGATATGAAGACTCCAAAGTATATAGTGGTCAATTGAAGGAAAATATTGAAAATCTCAAATCCAAGCCTAGATCTATTGAATTTGGAACTAGTGATGATGATTATTCAAAGTTGAAGACAAGGTACAAGATCTTGAAGCATGAGTTGAAGATTGCAAATCTGAAGTTGACTTTGAGAAATGATCCTAGCAAAGTTGAATCTGATTTGAAGATTGAAAATGCAAATCTAAGAGCAAGTTTGGCAAACAAAACATTTGAGTTTGAAACATTGAAAGAAGATCATGAAGAACTCCATAAATACAATACTACTATGAAAGGTAAATTAACATAGTTCAAGCAAAAAATTGAGAAGTTTCATTCTAGCAGAGAAAAGCTTGATGATTTAATGTCAATATAGAGACCTACTTATGATAAAACTGGTCTTGGTTACCTAATTAACATGTCTACAAAGAAACCTAAGATTAGATCAGATCTGAAAGAAAAAGACAAGTCTAATGATAAGATTAAATCTAGTTAATCTTCTAAGAAACCTAAAGAAGTTAGACAAGACAAGGAAGTTGAAATCTTGGATGAACCAAAGCAAATGGAAGGCAATTAGGTATGAATTTAAAGGTAAGTGTTTCTTATGTATTGAAATAGGTCATATGAAAAGAGATTGTACAAATAAGTCATTTAATCATGTTAAGGATTTTTATTGTCATAATTGTCATGGTATGGGTCATAATGCATTTGATTGTAGGAAACCTAAGTATGATAATGATAGAAGAAATAGTAGAATGTCTAGAAATACTAACCTTGTAGATAGAAGAAGATCTAGTGAAAGGACATCGAGAGAAGGAAGATCTTATGAAGACAAAAGAAAAATCATGTGCTATAAGTGTAACAACTTAGGACACATTGCTCAAAATTGTCATGCACCTTATGATTAGTAGAATCCTAGAAGTAGAGAACCTATTTGTCAATTATTCAACAACTTCAAACATATATTGAAGTACTGCAGAATGGACAAGAACTTTAGAGATAGAAGGAATTTTGGGAACATAAGGAATGATGGAAAGAACATCGAAAATGATAGAAGGAACCAGGAAAGGAACTTTGGAACTAATAGAGACAATGAGGAACACAGAAACATTTTTAGTAAACTTTGAGAAGAAATTAATGAAGCATTTGTGAAAGGAGTAGATATCTCAAAAGAAAAGTTAGATGATGATGAGACATGAAGATCAAAGTCAGTTGTTGAGTTTGATTCAATTAAATTGAATTAAGCTTGTTACAACATCAAAATTTGAGAACTTCATTCAGAGACCAAACTAGAGGTAGTGAAATTGGGAAAAAGGTGTATCTAGTTATGTTTAGATGGTACCTAAGCTCGCTTGTAATTTGGAGCTCATCTAAACAAGTTATGAAGGAATTTAGAGTTACTGGTATTACAATAAAGGTTGATTTTGTAGCAGAAGATGAAAAGTAAGTTTTTGTAGAGAATTTTGTGATATGAAGTCTTGAGGAGGTTTTTCATGATGAAAGGAGGCTATAGTAAACCTCGGGTGACATCTGAAGATCAGATAGATGATCTTGAGTAGTTATTTTATTACAAAACATAATTGACATCTTTTTCATGTTTGCAAAGTACACAATTAATGCAGGTTCAAGTTGATGGAATAAATGGAGTACAAAATTTATTTTCACTTCATTGTAAACACATTTGAAGTGAAGAGCATTCAGAAGTGACTCGTCAGAGAAATTTCAAAGAAAATCCTATTTTTAGAAAGAGGTATTTTATTGTTTTTTCACAAATTTGTTCGGTAAAAGCTCATAATTGATAAAATCATGGATATGTTAGTAGTGCATAGTGTTTAGAATGAGGATAGACCTAAGTTAAAGATTGTTTCCATAAAGCCTACTAAAGAAAACCCTAACTTAGTGCTTTATATCAGTCTGAACAACATAGTTTATCTTGAAGACGTAGGAAGTTATTTGAATAAAAAGTTTGAATCTATTGGTAGTGAATTCATGGAAAAAGATATGGAATTGGTTTTCAACCAAGAAATGACTATGAAACCTGGATTTAAACATCTAAAGGAATTATACTTGTTTAAGTATCACTTCTATTGAGAGTTAGACATAGATGAATGGACACAAATCATATTGAGTAGGATACATGATGGTAAATTATGGATGCAAGACAATGTAGTTGATATATATGCCGACTTTATTCATGAGGTAACTAGTCTTAGTAAACAAGGAAGTGTACATATAGGTGAGAAATTAGTCAAGAAGAAAGTTGAAAGTTATACTAAAGCAGTGTATAATGGAAAGGCTATGGTGATTAGCACCATCAAACAAGATGATGTGAGATTTTTGAGTAGAATTATTGCCTATTTTGTTTGTGCAAATTCAAAGATTGATGAAATTTTATCAAGATTCATCTATGCAACATATAAGATATGTATATGGAAAGAACAAGTGAATCTTAGTGAAATACTAAGAATGCAACTCTTAGAGAACCTAGAAAAGATAAAGAGGACAAAGAATGGTGTGTTTAGATTCTAGTAATTGATTAATCACATATTCTTTCATGTACTCAAAATATTTCCTTACTTATTAGTCACAGACATAATTAGTAGTGATAGATGCACAATGGTGAAGATTACAGAGGTATGCAGAAGGCATCTTGCAAACAAGATATTGGACAATGGCAACCTAATAATGATGACATTTCAGAACGAAATGAAATATAGATTTAGAATTTCACCTACAATTGTGGATAGATTTAAGGAAGACATTTGTATTTTGGTTGATATAGATCATACCTATATCTAAGTAGTGGAACTTGGGGAAACATTTCCTGATCCCTTGAGCTATGAATTGAATGATGATGTAGCAGTTGGTTATATTTATTTGTTGTTCAATTTAGATAGAGATAAAATAGAGTGTAGATTTGGTACATATGATGAAATCTCATAGCAAGCTCATCAAACAACCTTAGAAAAGGCATCACACAAGAAAGTAGAATCTATAATGAAGAAGGCACTATTAGAGGCTAGAATGATAGAGAGTGAATATGAGGTTGTAAGACAAATGATGAAGCAAGGTATACTAAACATTCAACCTTTATCAATTATCAGTTACCAAGACATCTTCAGAATAGATCATTCCGTATGTAGTAGTGTTTGATGTTCAACCCAGTGAACCGAAAAGAAAATCTGAGAGATTGGTGGAAGCAGTGTCTACTAAGACAAAGAGAGTCAAACAACAAGCCACTAGACCCAAAAAAATATAGAAAACATTGTTGAAAATGGATTCTAGTGATGAAGAAGATGAGGAACAAGAAATCAGGCAAGCATAAAAAGTGAATCCACCTATGCAAGTAGCAGGAAAAGCTCGACAACCTTGGAAGCCGAAGATAGAGAAGATCAACACAATGATTTCTAATGAAGGTAACTTTGTTTAGATGAACAAGTTTTATGATTTGTACAACAATTTGAGAAGGACCAAATTGATATATCTACCATGAGATATATTATGGAAAACAATATGAAACTAAAGGATCTTGAGAGTATTATTAACTAGAAAGTCTATGAGAGACTCATTCAGAAGAAGGCTCCTGCAAGGGAAGAAGACCTAGAACTTCAGAAGTCTATGCTTATAACTATTTGCAAGACTGATAATGAAGATGAAATCAAAAGATTGTTGAATAACCTCGTGCCATATTTGAGGAATAAATTGAGACCATTTTTATTTATGATCGGTGAAAAGGATAAACTAAGAAGTGAGACTATAAAAACAATAAATCAAATGCTGACAGTCACATGCAACATCTCCTCCAGCTCCTATAACCTCAAAAGTTTTAGTAAGTGGTGACACTATGCAGATTGATCAAACCAATGTTATCATTAACATTGATGAAACCAATCCATTTGGTGGTTATGAACCTAATGATCCAGACATCGAGGATATTGAGGACAAGTTGAGATAAATTGAGGAAGAGAAGACGCTACTTGAAGAAGAAAAGAAGAAAATAGAGGAAGCTAAGTAGAAATTTCTTGAGGAAGAAAAGAAAAGAAAGGAAGAGGAAGAAAAGAGAAGAATTGCAAAAGAAGAAACGAGAAAGAAAACCGAGGAAGATGAGAAGAAGAGATTGGAAGAGAGGAGAGGAAGAGAGGAAAAGGAAAAGAAAGAAGAAGAAGAAAGAAGAGCAAAAGAAGCACAAAGAAACAAAGGGAGGATGATACTAAACCATCTAGTTTATCTACTTTTCTCTCTCTTGCCAATTTATCTATTGATGATGATGATCAAACAAATTTGATCTCATCCCTGACCAAGCTAATTGAGAAGAATAGGAAAGTGAAGAGCTTGCAAAGGACTTTAATGGAAGTTATAGATAGACTAAATAGTACATTGGTAGTACAACACATAGAATTAGATCCTAAATAGAGGGCACAAGTAGTACTAAAATCATTTGATGAAGAGTTTACCAATTTTTTGAATGTTGCAGAGGCAAAGGCACATATTTCCCATGATGCTAACTTGTTTAGCACCATTTGTCAGAATATCAAGAATGACTTAGTTAATCTTGATACTTGTGTAAAAAAAATTTGGAAATTCCAACAAGATGGGAAAAATACGTATATTAAGTGTGCCTTATCATACAAATTGACTAAAGACATTTATAGTTAGATAAAGATAAAGATGAGTGAGCTAGATGCTTTATATAGCTAGATTGAGCATCCATCTTGCAAAGTAGATGATTTTGAAGGACAAGTGACCAATATCCATAGTGATATTAGGAAATTGGAACTTCAAAAGGAACACATTTTGAAGAGGACATATGATTTTAGAGAATCTATTACTCTAAAATTATCTTTTGTTGAGAAACAATTAGAAGAATGTGTCAAGGCTAAGGACACATATTCCAACTTTTTGTATTCTGATCTTCATACAATTGAGATTGCACCATATGCTTTATGTGCAATTCTCACCTCAACTAAGTCTACCAATGAAACATATACTAAGGGTATGCATAGTCTAAAGGCTAATTTTGATGATTTTATGAAGATCATATCAGCATAAGTAAGGATATCACTTTTGGATAGAATCTTGACATTTTGACCTTTGTCATTGATGTCAAAGGGGGAGTAGTAGTTGTAGAAAATTTGAAAGTAGTAGTACTAGTAGAAGAATATTGGAAAGTAGAATTTTTTTAGAAGAATAGTGAAAAGTATATTGTAAGGGGGAGCATATGTAAAGTTGAACAAGTTGTAATAGATGTAATGATTTTTTTTTATGTAGTTTGTTTTTGTCACTTAGCCAATTTTCCCTATTTTGTTCTCATCAATGCCAAAGGGGGAGATTGTTGACAAATGACTAATAGTGATATGTAATAGTTGTCATTTATGGCAACACATGATGTACATGTTCATAGGAAACCTCAGAAATAAAGATACTTAATGTTTGGTAATCAAAAAATTGTCTACGTATAGAAATTGGTTTACATCAATGTATTGTTTTGTTTATAACTTGTTACTGACGTCATATTATGACTAGCAAAGTTAAATGGAGATAGTATACATGTTGGTGATGACATGTATAACCTCAAAAATTAGTACAAACTATACAAAATAAAGATAATCATGTTTGAAGCGAAATGGGACAATGGAATTGAAGGAAAGAATTGTTTTGTTTACAAAATAATTTCTTGTCCAATTAGGCTCGACATCCTACATGTTTACCCTAAGTTGGAAAAGTGAATTGTGGTCTTAGCTGACCCAACAAAAATTTGTGAAAAGGTATGGTGGACATTTTGTGATAAGGAGTGAGCTATTGTGACAGATTGTGTAATTGTGAATTGCAAATTGTTATGTGCAAACTTACTGTGAAAGCAATCTATGTGAAGTTTTATATGAGCTATTTGGTGATCTAAGATCAAGTTGAATATTAGAGACCAGTCAAGAAAGAAAGATAATTGTAAATTACTTGTTTGAGTAGTGAGTTCTTCTTGTAGTTGAAATTGCATGTTTGGGCAATGGGCTCTTCTTGCATACATTATACCACAACTCCTAATAGGTTTGGGATCTCTTAGTAGGGATTCAAAGTCTCCATATAGGGACTCTTGATACTAAATTTTCTCATTGACTCCTAATAGGTTTCCATCCTCTAACAAGGAACTTATATATCAATATACTATCTAGTGGGTATCATCCCCACCAGGGTTTTCCCTTGGCTAGGGTTTCCCTATTTAACAAAATATGTTGTTATGAGTTATCTTTGAGCATTTTTATTGTTACTATTCAAAATTACTTTATTTCTTTGTTATGGATGGTTTAAAGTAAGTAATAATATCCAATTGGTGACTAAAGTTTGAAGATTACTGACTCACCCCTCCCCCTCAATAATTTCTATTTCTAACAATATTGAATAGATGAAAAATTCTTCATAGATGTTGATCCATTTCTTTTATCCATCCTCTCTGAGATCTTTTCTACTCTTGGCTATTCTACAACTATCGTAGCCCTTATAGTTCTAGGAGGGGAGGAGAATAGTTGCACTATTAGTGGAGCTTGTTCTCTAGATGTGACAACATGTCCTTCTTCATAATCTCCCTTTGTATGGTGCACAACATATATCTCCTCTCCTTTGATCTTTCTCTATTGCTCTATAATTAGAGGTCACCAGATCATGCTCTAATAGTGGCAACAACAGTGTCTCTTGTCTTGTCAAAGGTAGAGGAGGTATCCTGACTAAACCTTCTAGGAGTAGAGGTATTGTATTCTAGTCATCACCCAATGACTCCTTGCATGGTGTATCCCTTATTTCTCCCTCCTCCAAACGGGCCCCTATGGGTACGAAGTCTAAGTCTACAAGATTAAACTGATCTAACCCCTCCCCCAGTGTGGAATTTGTCCATCTTTCCCACCCTTTATCCATAGATTCTTTAATCTAGATTGGTTAATCTTGGGCTACAAGGGGTGTTAGTATAGAGCTTCTCCTTCTTTCTTCTATAGTGGCCCAAGCTGACTAGGTTCTTTTATTCAAAGAGAGATGTTCAATTTTATCTTTTTTCTTCCCTTCCTCTTCAATCTCTAGGATAGTCTCAGGAATCTAAGGTGAAAAAGCACTCTTCATCTTCAATTTCCTTCTTTTTACTTTGACTACCACCATCTCCATTTCACCCCTCTTAGGGATCAATGGGGAAGATTATACCTGAATGAGAGGTTCTTTAGGCTATTCCTCTTCTACCTATATGATTTTTCTCTTCTTATTTATCCTATGCTTTTCTTCCTTGTATATGTATACTACATCTCTTTTATGACTATGCATGGTCTCATGTTTGATCAGTGACTTCTCCTTGGTAGTGAGGATAGTGACTTTGATACCTTTGCCCTTTTGTAGTCTTTCTAGTGCCTTTAGATTTAGGATATTGGGGAAAAATGTAAGTGGATAGGCCTCTTAACCAAGTCTCTTATCAAATATATAACATGTCTAGCTCGATCCTAGATATTGTCATTCTCCCCTTTATTCACTTTTACGTTCATGATAGGATGCTCAAAGATATTGTTTCTATTGTAGATGGGATCTAGAATATTGGGGATATCTTTATTCCATACCTTAAAAGGTATGTGCTAGTTTATGACCTTGTCTGCTAGTGCTAGACTCATCCTATAATAGTCCATTTTTTGGACTTTATAGTCATCTACATAGTTCAACCAATGATCTTCTATGGCATCATCTAGAATGAAATCATTTACTCTAACCCATTGGAACATTCCTATATTATCAAAATATGGGTGGGCCATTGAGTAGTCCTCCTAAGAATACATTTCCCATTCTACCTTGCAGGTGGAGATATCCTATTTTGGTTTTAGCTTAGAAGGCCCAATATTCATAGGCCATACCTAGGTATTCCTATGCTTTTTGTGAAATCTTTTATATGCAAAAGCTAGCTACTTGGAAATATTCCAGAGTACAAGCCTATCCAATGGATAGCATGGTATCTTCTTTGGACATAGGAGTGTTCTTGCTACTCAAATATATGTAAATGTGTTGTATTAAATAAAATATCCACCCACTTGTGTAACCCTTGCTACAACCTCCACTAATAGCCTCTTCGCATAATCACCTTCTACAAACAAGATTATGATAAATATAAAGGAATCATTCACTATCCTATACTCTAGCATCTTTACTGGTAGCTTCTATTATACCAACTATAGGTACACAATATGTGGCCATGCATTGGGATCTTGTAGGCTTCCCCTCTTCACCAGACCTAGGTAGTTTGTTTCTATGGTTGCCAACAAGTACACTACAAAAGAAGTCATGTAGAATCAAGAAATGAGTTTCTCATCTAATGAGATGCTTATAATAGTTCCCCAATAAATCTTGTGACACTTGGTTATGATGGTTTCAATGAAATACACGATCCACATCTCTAGATAGCTCATGAAAGGAAGTCCCATCACTCTTCTTAAGAGGACAATATAATAGCTAATATCGAAAATCATGTAGCCTCACATCATGTCTATCTTACCATACCTCTTGTTATGTAGGGTCTTGGTGATCAGGTACCTATCCTGCACTATGTCCTTATCCACTTGTTAGTTTTCTTTGTACCAACACCCTATACTCTCATAAGTGATCTACTTATATTCATCAGCCTAAGGGAGGTTGAACACCATTTCTATATTGTCTAGCTGGATATCCAAGAAAAATTCTCTAGTTATGCTCTTGACCACCTTCTCCACGGGCACATAGTGAATTTCTAGTGTCATGATCAATTTTGAGGGCTGCACCAATATTGGGTGGGACATTGCATTCACCAAACCACTATGGATAAGTGCCAAGACCATCTCTGATCTCTTGTGGGGCTTATTACACAGTAAATGAATTTATTCCAATCTATATGTCTGACTTTAGTGTCTCTGATTTCAAAATGAAAGTCTATGATTATTGACTTCTTAGGTAATCCCTAGAATTTGAATTTCATAATTTTAGGTGCGATTTCATCTTCTACAAAAGATGAAGATGCCATGATAACCTATAGAAAAGGAAAACATCAATATACCATTATGCTTACAAGAAAAAAGATACTCGACTCAAAAATACTGGTGAAAGATCAACAATCTAGATAGAAAAGTAGAAAAAATAACAAGGTGCATAATTTCACACCTGCACAAGTGTGTAGGGTGCACAACATGTGTGAGGATTGGCTAAGGGGGAAATAGGTTTGTAGAGTGCACCTATTGTGCAGTTACATACCTGCACAAGTACACAACAACACACATTGGGAGTGTACTTGAAGAAATTTGAGGCATGTTTACACATTTGGGAGGTGCACATGTAGCACACCTATGCACTTGCAATGGTGCATAGGGTACACATATGCATTGAGGCCTTTGCCTTATTTTTTGCACTACAGAATTGGTGGGCACTATGGACATTTATGGGTGCGATGGTGCATGTACATGGAGCAAGTGGATAATGATAAGCATAACCTTAGGGGGTCTTTCCTATTTATAGGTAAGGAATGTAGAGTAGGAACACAAGTGGGCAAGGTGCATGTGTGCACCTTGGAACTTTCCACCAAAATGGGTTGATAGGAAAGTTGTGCTCCCAATGTAGGTGCACACTTTTGTCTTGGTGCATTGAGAATTACTTTTCTAGCTACCAGATTATACATGACCCTTACTTTCTTGACACCTAAACCTAACTCACAATAGTCCCACTCCCTAAGGTTTCTCAAAAGGTACCCTTTTATGAAGATCATGCTTCCTAGACTTAGAAGAAAAAAGGGGTCCCTATTTTTTTACTTCAAAAATAGGCATGTGTTGTGAAGCCAAAACACAACTCTTCACTATCCAAAAACTTGAAGAACTAAAACCAAAAGAAAAAGAGCTATAAATTAAGCCCCTCTAAGCTACTATCATTAAACTTGATTCATATTACAATTTACTATGTATTCTAGTCCAAAATCTATGCTTTACAACAACAAAAACCAAGAAAATAGTTGCCGCAAATGAAAACCTCTTGTTTTCTTAACCAACCTCTAAAATTTGGATTTCCAAGGCTTTTGTATGCTCATGTACCAATTGAATAAGTTTCCACCTAATTTTTGAGTTCACCCATAATTTCTTACAAGATTGCACAAAATGTTACAAAGTTTCAACTTTGCAACTTTTGCATTTTTGCAATACAACTTGACTCCAAAATTTTCCAATGGGCTTTGGTGGAACCTTGGATTTTTTGCAAACTCTGATTTCCAAAAAAGATTGAGAAGCAAGGTTTTACATTGGGTATTCTCTTCCAAATTCCAACTATCAAAGGCTTTGTGATCCATTTCAGGAGAACATCTCAGGTACGCATTTTGAAACCCTAATTTATTTACATTTGGATTCAATTATGATTCTTACATTTTAAGATGCACTCTTTTGGAAATATCATTTGACTTTACATGAAATAAATTATTTCCATTCCAAATTAGAAGCTTTATTGAAGTGGTCATCAATTTATTCACTATTAATCCCATAATCTTACATTAAAATCTATGCAAAATTTTCAAGATTGTATGATCTTATTTTACAAGATAGTAATACTTCTAATGATGAGTAAGTATTTTCAAGCCTTTTTCTGACACTATTAATTGAATTCACATTATTTAACCTTTAGAATGCAAACCAAACATTTAGATATATCTTTTTAAATGCAATGACAAGTTTGAATATCTAAATAATGCATTAAATGTTCTTACTCACAAATATATGATGGGATAGGCTATAAAAGAATTAAAAGTAATCAAGATTAGAAAAGGTGACAACTTATTTCTATTTCGTATTCCTAGTATATCTCTCAAATATATATATATATATATATATATATATACAAAAAATGATCATTTACCAATAACACCAATGTATCTAAGATCAAATTTATCTAATTGAAACTAGAACTTTAACATTTTTCACTTTGAATCAATGATTATATATTTATCATTTCTTCACTATTTTAGCCATCCTGCTAGGGATACCCTTAAACATCACATACTAAGAATAAAATTAAGCTTTGAAAAAATAAGTCAACTTTGACTATTTAACACTTTTAGTCTTCTAATAAAACTTGGTGTGTGATGTTTAAGCCATCTTGCTAGACTATTTTTGGCAGTGGCCTTAAATGAGAGGATGCAAGATGGTGAAGTGGGTCATTTATCTCTTGAGTCTGGCTCATAGACTTTCGCTATTTAAGCTCATGATATAGCAATGTGTTAGTGAATGTTTAATTTTATAAATTTTACAAGAAAAATCTCCTTCAACAAAAGGGTGGAATGGCATGTCTTGATTTTACAAAATAGATAATACTTCTTGTGCTAAAGTGAATAATGCCTCCAATAACAGATGGTCTTTTCATAATGAAGAAAGCACAAATCTCTAGTGTTAGCTATGACATTCATGGTTTATGGGGTTTAGATGTGAATTTATTTTGATGTGCTCTAAATAAATGATAAAGAACCATGTTCAAAGATGCATGGATTTATTCAAACAAATTACACTCTTAAATAAACTTTTTAGAAGGTTGAATTTTATCATCTCAATGAAGTTCAAACCATATGATTTATCTTCTCATATTCGCCACTATGAAAAGGTATGAAATTATTATTAAAACATTTTGATAAAGGAAGTAGCTTGGTGATCATGTTCGGCTAGATGGAGCCATTTCTCACATAAGAATCATTACAAATAGATCATATGTCAAAATACATTAAAGATAAGGATCACTATTGGTGGTTATTCATTACCCACAAATGGCCTTCATGGATATGTATTATTGGATGTTCCATGGTTATTATGTGTAGAAAAGATGGTATATATTGGCAATTCAACCTACAACACTCCGCATTATTCTCTTAATCCAATGCTCGTGTCAGATGTGTTTGATATTGGGAAACGAGAAATGGAGTTGAGATGGAGTTCACTATCTCCAAAGGTAAAGTATAGAAGATGGGAGGATCATTCTTAAATACCATACGTTAAGGAGGAAATTAAGCTTGGAAAAAAAAAGTCAACTTTGACTATTTAATACTTTTAGTCTAAAAATCAAACCTTGTGTGTGATGTTGAAGTGGTCCACAACAGAATAAGGTAAGTTTTGATTAGAAAGAAAATGAATAAGTGTTAATTAAAATATTTCCAGTCTTTGAGAAAACATTAATTTTACATTCATAATAAGAAATATTTATATATTTTATTATTATGAATGTAAAGGATTGAGTGCGGAAATACATATCATTTTAGAATATGAGTCATACGTATACCTTCAAATAAATTTTCTTATTATTTTATAATAAATGTTAAAAGGAGTGAATAATTCAATTTATCATTAAAAATGAAAATAGTGAAAGTCAAATATTTTGAAGTCTTTTAAAGATGATTTTTTCTTAATATGTCTAGGGAAAAGTTTCTTTAATGTTGTTATTTAACTTTTGCCTAGCTATATTGAAAAATATAATGAGAATATTTTAAATCATTTTCCCTAACTTATTTTAAAATCATTTAAAAGCATTAAGGGAAGATATGCTAATGGCATTTCAAATTCTTCTAAAGTTAAAAGTATTATATTTATTTCAAATAAGATTTGAAGATTATCCTTTATAGAATAAATATGTTCTCCACCTTGTAGGAAGAGATTTATTATCTTCAAATGTGATAGTGTTTTAATGCTTTTTGGAAAATATTTTAAAAGATGATTATGTTGAAGAACATAATATTTTACTTAATATATGTTTCTCTACAAAGAAAAACAATGATTTATATTCTTTGATATAAACCCTAATACACAATGTTTGAGTTTTGTGCAGGGTATTGACAAGTTTTATAGTCATAAATGACTATTTAAAGTTATAAAGTAAGGATATAAAGTTATAAAGTAAAGATATAAAGTAAAGTTATAAGTTTTATAAAGTTATAAAGTAAGGATATATTTCTTCTCTATTTAAAGATAATCTAATTGAAATATTTGTGTGAAAAATATATCATTCATACAAAGGAGCACAAATGCAAATGAATTATCAAATCAAGCAATATTGGGATATTTTCCAAGAGAAGCAAATGGAAGAATAAATAAGCATTATTTGATTATCTGAAGATTAATCAAGCCAAGGTACGTGAACTTTCATAAAGATGGCAATGATGGCATCAAGGCTCTAGATTAATTATTTATATGCTAACTTACATTGTAATAAAAGTGTTCAGTTGCATTTCAGGTTTTACTTAGGAAGCATCACAATGATTTGAATCTTGTTTGCATCCTTTCATTCTTTATAAAGGATACTAGGATGATTCACATTGGATATAGATATATAGAGCTATATAGCGAATAAATGTTATAAATTATGAGACATTTGGTGGATTCTTAATGTAGTATGATTAGGTAATGCAACTTGAAAACAACTCAATTGTACTTCTTTTCTTTGAATCAATAAAAGATGATGTTTCTATCTCAATTTGGTTAGTTGGTTTCTTAATACTTGTTTACTATATTGTCCTCTTGGTCAATCTAGAACTACTATTAGATAGATCAAACTTCATGAATACTCTTGATTATCAAATATTTTCTTAGTGCACTATGGTATCTATCTAATTGGTCTCCTTTAGTTGGGATTAAATTTATCCAGACTAGGGTTTCATGTACTAAGTTCTCCATCTAGTAGTTGGTGGTGTGGCCAACCATCTCCAAAAGAGTTTGATGATAAGTATGTGTAAGGTTGACTCTATTTGCCCAACTTGGATAAATGAACTAGTTTGTTGATTCATTTGAGTTGATATGCAATTGTATGTCAGTGTGGTTCTTTACCTTAATCATTCATATATCATTCATCCATTCTCATCCATATTTCCAATAATCATTTGAAAGCATTTAAAAAACATTCCAATTACATTCAGCCTTATAATTTTTATTTCTTCTTGAAAAGATTCTTTCCAACTCAAGAATATCAGTCATAAAGTCTACAAAAGAAAGCCTCAATCCAGTTTAGGGGTTTAGATAAAGGTACACCCACCTAGGTTTGCAAAGCTTAAAGTGCGGAGATTGAATTATCAAGTTTTAGTCTCCAAAGTTGGCCAAGATTGTGTCGAGATTCCTAGCATTGAGCATGTAAGGCTTGTACAAATTCAACCAACAATCTTGAGAACCAATAGGTTCCAAACTATCCTACTTGGCTTACAAGTCACAATCCTACTCAAGATTAGTCCCTTAGCTCTAAATTTTGAAAAGTCAACATTTAGGATTTTAGACCTAAAATCTTCCCAAGTACAAAATTGAGCAATGAATCACCAAAAAATACAACGTTTGGGGTCAAATTGCGATGGAAATTTGCAATGACAGTGTAATTTGTGGTGATTTTCATGCTTTTTTTTTGCAATTATCCCCGATGTCATCACAATACTGACTTGGCATCATAATTGCGACACCCACATGAGTATAAACAAGAAAAGAAAACACAACATAAATCATTCCCCATTTTTTTTTTACTATGGAGAGCTACACATGAAAGAGGGTGGAGAAATATGAATGTTGTTGTGCCCTTGTGATCTTTGTATTTTATTGTCATGCCCTTGCTCTGTGATTTCATTGCCATTCCCTTGTGATCTCTACATTTCATTGTCATGCCCTTGCTTTGTGGTTTTTTTTTTGTGTCATGCCCTTGATCTATTATTTTGTTGTCGTGTCGTGCCCTTGCTCTGCGATTTCATTGTTGTGCCCTTGCTCTGCAATTTTCTTCAAGGGCTATGTAAATGTTCTTTTCTTTTCCTTCTAAACAAGTATGTCTTTATATTTCCTTCTAAACATGTATATCTTAGAGATCTTTTTTAAGGTGCCTATTACATCTTAGCACAATAGAAAATTGATCCAGCTCCATACATATTCCAGAAACCAAATAATAATACAGTGAAAATCAACCCATACTAAGTGACTTACCTCAAGATACTACACAAAAATAATACAAATCAAGAAAAAATGGGCAAAGTTTGCAAGAAATTTTACAAAAAATATATCATAGCTGATATTTTTAGAAAGAAACTAGCCATAACCTAGTTAAATAGGTCTAGTCACTAATTAGCTGGGTTGATTACAAATTCCTATAGAACTATCATCAGATTAGGTTCAATAAAATGAACAATTAGTTGTTCCTAGCTAGTAGGATCAAATATAGTTTTTCAAGGTGATAAAATTGCATATACAGATGCATCACTTGCATGCCAAGCATGAAGCACAGTTCCCAATTTATGACAAATGGTTGGATATAAAGGCTCCATAAACTGGTCCAACAATGGAAGCTAAGGATGTAACCATGCATGTATTAGCACACTCTCCCTACGAGGATCCCAAGTATCTATTGATGCTATTAATTTGGGCATCACTTTATGATCCAGAATGTTATGAAGTACTGAAGCTAGTAGTAACTTATCCCATGTCTCCAAAAAAATTAGCATAGGTTTAGGGTCCCTTGGCTCCCATGAATTTTTAGTAGCTATTATCATTGCTAGAAGAATAACTTCAATGAAGAGATGAGTGTAAGGAGTTGAAGAAGAAAGTTCTACTTTTGTGTAAATGTCATAATCACAAGGCTCATTCCCTTGTACAAGCCTCTGCCATAATGATATTACATCTAAACCATGCAAAGGATATTGAAGTGGTTCCCAACCTTGAAACACTCTTGTAAGAAATTGATACTTGGGATCATCGTAGGGAGACTATGCCAATACTTGAAACACTCTTATAAGCAAATGTAGATACAATACATGACAAATTGAAAAACTTGCAGTCCTCCTGATATTTGGACTATAAATTCTCAAAGACACTTTCAAGTGATTCCAATGTCATATTATTTGTTGTGGTATTCACAATACACACCCCATTCCTAATCAGGAATAGGGACCCCCTACTTTTTTTTGACTCCTAGACTCTTAATTCGAGATTTAGAAGAAGAAAATTTGTCTATAAGTTTGCGTCAAAAAAAAATTCAAAATTCAAAAATAAAAAATGAGAAAATCAAAAAAAGAAAAGAAAAGTAAAAAACATAAAAAACATAAAATAAAAAATTGAAAAAGGTTGAGACGCAAGTTTCGAAAAAAAATCATCTCAACCTCCCCTGACCCGTGCACACATGCATCAAGGCATAGCGTAGGGAGGAGGGTTATAAAACCTTCCCTCCTCTCCTTCCTCCTCATTCTTTATCTTGGAGTGTTTGAGGAGGGAGAGACAAGCCATCCTCCCCCACTTTCTTTTGCCGCAGCACCCTCATGGGCGTGCGTGCTACTTGTCTGCAGTGCCCTTTTTAAACAGGTGTGCACATCACCTGCATGGTATTGGCATGACACCTGCATCTACGCCCTTGTGGCATAGGTGCATTGTCCACATCTGTGCCTGCATGACACTCATGCCCACACCCTTGAAGTGCCTGTGCCCTCTCAGTGCTAGGCACGACACTCGCGCCTGCGCCCTAGCGGTGCTGGTGGTAGCGTGAGCATAGTGCCCTTTGGGACATCAGCATGGTGCTTATGCCTGCACCCTAGAAGTGCCAACAACACCTGTGCCTACATGGTAGCACTATGCCTGTGTGGTGGTGCTCCCGGCTGCGCATTGGCGCCCGTGTCCTTCATTCATTTAAAAAAAAAAAAAATTTATTTATTTTTTAATGCAAAAAGATGCAATGTTTTAAACTTTGAATATATATATATATATATATATATATATATATATATATATATATATATATATATATATATTTAAAATTTAAAGAATAATAAAATAAATAACTCCACAACGGGGGATTTTTTTTCTCTTATGTTGTTTTTTGCTATCTAATAACTGATTGTGTTTTCTTTTTCTTGTGATGCGCAGGTAACACAATTAGATGGTGTCCACATCTGGATCAATAGCGAAACTAGTTGTTTACAAATTTCAAGGCATGACCCCAAAATCAAGATTAAATAATGAGTACACTGAGATCAAAGATACTGACCTCAGACACACAGACTTGGGAGAATTCCTAAGAGTTTGCAACAATCTGACACAAAGGTCAACCTTGGTGTCTGCATTAATTTGTTCTAAATTAGTGAATGCAGCATCACATCCTATGTAGGTACAATAAGCTGAGTTGATCATGACCCTATCTCAACAATTTTTTTTTTGATGAGAGGGTAGTTAAGAGCATTACCAAAGAAGTGGTCTTAGATTTGCGACTTGACAACATTGAGAGAGTTTTCATCTACCTAGAGCCAATTAGTTCATTAGACTTTCCTATGAAGTAGCTGAAAGATGGTATAAAGATCATCACCAAGAAGCCATTGATATCATACATTTCTTGTACTTCATTGAGAAGCCACCTCAGGAAAGATAATCATCAAAGTGGATATGACTCGGGGATACATGAAGGATGGCATCAAATACTCTATTATTCTCTTAAGAAAAGTCATGGGCTTACCTGCAACAGGTCATCTTGCTCCATTCATGGCCAAATTCATTTAGACCATTAGACATGTGAAGATACCACTCGATTGGGCCACCACACTTAGTGAAAACTTGTGTGATCAGCTGAGGATGGTAAAGGAGAAGAAGAAGTTCTATATGACATCTTATGTGGTGTACCTACTTGCAGCAAGGGAAACAAACTATCCCAGGTTATATAATAAAGGTAGTATGCAGGACCCCAATGCATGACCATATATAGTCTATCATTAGTTGGTAAAGAAGAAGCTCTCACCATAGAGCAAGGAGTATAGAATTGTGAATGATGCCTTCATCTTTGCCATCATTTGATTCATTAAGGGGGACTGTGGGAAGAGAAGTTTTGAGGAAGCCAAGGCACAAATCATAGCTCTTGGAGCATATTTCATCTAGTTTTGAACATTTACATATATTCGGGTAGGTGGTGCATCTATCAATTCGAAGAAACTCCCAAGGTAACCAAGTGAAAAGTTGGTCCTAATGGAAATATCATGGTAGATTGAGTTAGCTTATGAGAGTATCAAAAAATAATGGAGACCTTGTTGGGATTGGCCTTTTGTCATAGGAGCATATCAAGTGAAGAGAAAAGAGGATATTTTTACATTTGAATGGGAATGTGAGAGCTATCCTCTTGAAGATTACAACTCTCCTTGACCATATTTTGACAATGTTGGAAAAGTGGAAAACCTAGTAGGGAAAGATTTCTATCATGAGGATGCCATTGAAGATCATTGGATGAACACCACAAATGACTACGATGTCTGCATTAGAGACTATTATAGGATGACTTTGCATCTAGTAGAAAAGGCTCTCCATTTGACCATCCCTAATGAGATAAGGCTAAAGGACTCCAAGGAACTACTAGATCCCTTATTCAATGTAGATAAAGTTAGTGAGAGGTCCATTCTGAATGCAAAAGTTGATAAAGAGGAAGGAGATGATATTAATCATCAAGTGAGACATGTCATTCGAATGACAAAGAGTTGGATTAAGAAACCCTTTCCACATGATCCAATTCCTAATACTATAATCTTCCATGCACATGCTCACCCAAAAAGGGGTAACAGAAGGAAAGTCATAATTCCTATCTTTGCGCTCCAGTCTCCTTTAGGCCAGAGATAGTCTACCAGCTTGATCACCCAGTGGGATATTATCACCCTCCTGAAAGGAAGGGAAAGAGCAAGAGAACCTCTCTTCAGCGGATTCAAATAGAATAGGTTATAGAACATGTGTCTTCTTGAAAATATGAATAGAGCTCACAAGAATCCCAAGGTATTGGAGCCTTTCAAATCTAGGATGAACCTGAGTTGCCTACTATTTTTCCAAGCCAACCTAAAGAGGGAGAAATTCTAGAGACCTCTATTCCTCCTATGCAAGAAGAGTCTACTTCTCCTGCAGTTTTGAAGAGACAAAAAAGGACCAAGGTTAGGATGAATAAGAGGCAAAGAGTCAGTAAGAGATTAGTGCCTAATCCATTAGTTCTCAAAACCATTCTGGAGGAAGAAACAAATGAGGAAGAAGCAAAATCAGATGTGGAGGAGGAACAAGTGCCTCTACAAAGGAGAACTCAGTTGGAAAAAGCCATAGAATTGGAGAGAAGGAAGAGTGCCACAAGTACCCTGCCACCCACCCAAGTAGAACTTGTAGAACTCTCTTCTTCGAAGGATAAAGTGCAGCAATGGGTGAATGAGAAAAGGGAGCAAGGTGAAGATGTTCTCTCCATCCTAGATTTTTATTTCATGCCTGTGGATACAGATTTAGTTGGGAATAAGATTAGAGACACCCCTGTAGGTGAACTTCAATAGCAAGACTGGACGCAGATGCCACCAGAGACACAAGGTTCTGATTTCACTCCTCCATCTCCACTATAGCTCACGATGGTAGATAAGGGTTCAGTAACTCCTCCACCTCTAAGTTTAGAAGAGGAACATGTTCAAAAGGAAACATCATTACAAAAGCATCCAGAACCAAGGGTTACTAATGAGCCATCAAAAGAGGCATAGATAGTAGAATGTGTACAACAACCTTCTCAGGAAGTTGAGAATGAAACTATAGGATCTACATAGATTGAGACTACAGAAGAAGAGTCCTCACAACAAGAGACTCCAAACAAGAGTGATAAAGGGAAGGAGGTAGTTGAACACATCCCTTCATCATCTAGAGCCAAGGTTGTAGAGAGACACATCCCAAGATGGTTTTAGAAAGAAATAATTAGAAGTGCCAAGCATTAGTTTTGTGCTTCAGAGGATGACATTTGTGATATTGTAGAGATTTTGAACAAGCTTGAGTCTCCATTACATGATGCAATTCCATTTGCATTTGTCACTTCCATATAGAACCAGGACTAATTTGCACAAGTGGCTCACCCTCCTAAAGGTATAGATGTAGAAGCTGTTAGTCTTGAGGACTATGGCATGAAAGATATTATGTTGGGAAAGCCTGCATAGGATACATCCTAAAATATGATGACTATGGGAGTCAAAGAGGTTCTCAGGCACATGGAACAAGATGAGATTAAAATTAGAACACTTCGTAGGCAAGTTGAGATCCTAAAGTGATATCTAGCCAAAGTTATTGGTCCTCTTGATCCTAAAAACACCGAGGAGACTTTGAATACCATTCTTAAAGAAGGGGAAGGTGTACGGATCAATCCATTTTTGAAAGCTTGTCAGGAATGGTGAGACAACCTTGAGGATAAAGGTGTCACTATAATCACAGGAAGTTTGAAGTCGCTACATGCTATGCAAGAGAATGTGGATAAGATCATGGCAATTTTGAGGTAGGACTTCATTATCATGGATGAGGTATGGTCATGGAGCAAAGATTTGGAAACACTACAAGCTATAAAAGGCCAAAGGTACTGCATTCTAATTGATTTATATATCAAAGAAGAGTTAGACATGATAGATGATTGGATAGAGAAGATTGCTAATGGAAATAAAGTGATGGAAACATTGCATGATGAGATACATAGGCTCAAGGACCAAGCCCGAAGGAAAATTTTGGAAGCAAAAAAGTTGTACAGTGATGCATGCTAGGACATCTTTGAGAATTAAGAATGAGAAAAGCTATTGCCGGTTGAGGTAGTAGTGGAGAATTTCAAGAAGACTTTAGAGGAGGAATCTAGTGATGAAGACATAAGACAATCCTTCAAGATAGAGGAAGCCTTGTTAGAGTTGGATACCAAACTTAAAGACTTGAATTGAGGTGGATAACTTTAGACAGAAGGTCAAGGACAAGTATGAGGCTTTAGATCTTCTAGATGTGGCTAAGATTACTGAGATGATAGAGAAATTCAAGGGAAAACATCCAAACATAGTTTTGGGATGAAGATGAACAAAACCCAGATGCCAAAATTTCAATTTTGACACTTAGTAAAATTTTGAGATTTTGACCCAGTCGAGGTCCACAGCTCTGCAATTCAGAGGTGCATCGACAATTGACTACCAGTTACAAAAATAACACTTTCCATGCATCAAGAATGTGTTTTGATGGCAAGTTAACTTCAACACACCCCTAGTGAAGGGCTAGCTTCTATTTTTGGAACCTCCATGCACTTCCACTTTGGCTGATGGCTTCCTCCGACTTTCTCTCTCATGCTTTCATTGTTTTTGACATGTAAAGGGCTCATGCATCCAATTAATGAATAAAATATGGATGGAGTCCCTCTAAGCACCAGTTAGATAATTAGTTTGTTTATATTTAGTTTGTTTTAATGTTTTAAAAAGCATTTTATTGCATCAAGATATCTCTCACTCTTAACACAAATTGAGGAGATGATTTCTTATAAATACCCCATTGTAAAATGTAATAAGAGCCACCATTATTATGCAATAAAGTTATGCTTTTGGTGCTCGCATTTGGAGTGTAGTCATTCTTGCCTGAATGTGTCATATTTTTGTGAATTTTATTTATGAGATTGTGATTGAACCAAAGGTTTATTGTGTTGTTTTTAGTGGTGTGATCTTTTAGTTTTGGTGTTTGCTAAAGATATATAAATTTCATTGATGTAACAAGCTTGAGAAGAGATCACCCAATTGTGTCTACATAGATTTTCATCTCGAATGAGTGCACTTTCTGTGGCCTTGCAATTTAATGAAGAGTGAAACATCATTCGATTTGTTAAATATTCTCATCAACAATTGCATCGGTGGATTCTAGGAAGTGCTGCTCCTATTTTCATTAGTTTCTTACTGATTTCTTCGAAGGTTTAAGTTGCAGCGTGTTGTGTTCTATAGCTTATGTCCATTTAGGAATTTCAATTCCAAGTCATTTGATTTCATGTTATTTTCTTCCAGTTTCGTTATTTGCTTTACTAACCCCTTGTTAGCATAAGACCTCATAGTAACTACATTATTAGAGTTGCATTCATTGAAAAATAGAAAATACAAAAATATTGTTCTCTTTTGGTGTGATATTTTGAGACAACGAATAGATTTACTTCAATTTCAAGATAAAAGAGTTTTAGAACCAGCAAAGGCCTCCTTGTGAAAACTAACATTTATATTCTATTGAGCAAATTTTGGTACATCGCAAGACAAACACTGAACCTTGGAGTGGATCTTTAAAAAATATTTTCTTTTCAAGAGAGGAATTATGCAATAGATTCCTGCCATTGACCTCATACAAAATGAATGCCCAGTTGAAGTGGCACTAGAAGGAGGGCCATAAACCAAAGAACATACTCTTAGAAACAAAGAAAATTTGACAGAGTTTTGGAATATTTTTTGCACACTTGCAATAAACTATATTCCATATAAGTTTAGAAAATACTTCTAAAATTTTCAGAAATTCAGGTATGCAGCTCCCCAGGTTCACAGATCTGCAAAACTGTATGGTGCGCAAAATCCATAACAGTGAGAAAGTGTACTTTTGTAGAGGTGCACTTTTCTCCAAAATTTGATGCAAGCTAGAGGATATTGATCCAAAATCCCCATTCTAGTGAACATTAAGATCTATGCCAAGTACACACGAGTTTCTCAAGCTTACCCACTTTCATAAACCACGTAGCGACAAGGGAACATCCTAAGTTCAACTACTCCCTTTTGAACTTTCATCATCTTCTTCAACTCTACCTCCACTCCAACCACTTGGTGAACCACCACATAATCCGATAGCTACTCCCCAACAACCACTATTATGTCTGCCAAATCCTCCCATGGCCTTTTTCGTGAATGTTGTAGACTCACCAATAAACATGAGAGGTGCACTCCATGACCTTCCAAATAATCTCAAGAAATTTTACCCAAGGTTCATCTACGGGGAAACATGAACTGCTGAAGATCATGTCAAAGTTTTCAAAGAAATTTGCAATTAAAAGCAAGTGGCTAATGAGGACGTGGTTCTTCATTTATTCCCCTACTCTTTGGGAAAAATTTCCTTCAATTGGTACATCAATTTGCCATCCGAATGCATTGGAGATTGGGATACATTCAAAAAATTATTTTTGGAACAATTCAAAACATTCATCAATTCGGTTGTGATACATCACAATTCATATAAATAAAAAGGGACCCAGCTGAGATAGTTTCATACTTCAACCATCACTTTCATATGGCCTACCGCAAGTTGGAAATGCCATACACCATATCGATTGAAGCCGCTATTCAGATTTATTTAAATGCTATGGACCCTCTTACTACAATCTTTCTGAGAAGACTTCTTGCAACAAATATTGACACATTGGACAAAGTATTTGTAGAAGCAATCATGTTCATGAAGCAAGACAATCCTAATGGAGGAGGACTGATGCTTCTAGCACAAGCAGTCCCTACGATGCCAACATACCCCATGGGAGCACCCACTATGCCTAGCCACTTCATACCTATGAAACTAGTTCCATTTTATCAGGCACCTACTCCAAAAATTCAAGCGATAACATATCCAAGGTATGAGCCCCCAAAAATAGCTTTCTTTGAACAGAAAAGCAACCATTCCTATGGAAGCGTATAACAATCTTCTTTTAGAAGTTGGTCAAATGAAGAAGACCATGTCACAAATGAACAACGAGCTGACACATCTTAGATTGTCACAAGGACAAAATAACAACTTCCACTAGCCCATACAACAACAATTTTGGTCAAAATTACAATAGGAACTTCAACAATAATAGCAACAACAATGCATGAAACAATGGTGGAGGGAACTACTTCAATCCTCCAGATCGCAACAATGGCTTCCAAAGGAAAAATTGACAATGGAACACTCAACCAAATAATGGAAGCATTCATGCTAATAAAAATAACAACAACGTTTAATATGCTCATGTCAATCAGTATGATGATAGCCAAAATGTGCCTAGCAATGATGTTTCATACTATAATGGTAATCAGGAGGTAAATAAAAACCCACAAGTAAATGACAATCCTCCTCTTGTTCAATTCAATGCAATGCTATTGGAATCTTACGATTCTATATAGAATACACAAGTGGAACAACAAGAAAGTGAGGAATTCTCATTCTTGTTTAGTCAAGAACTCGACCTTCAGCATGATGAGATATTTTCCTTTCAAAATGACAATCAGAATACAAACAATCTCAAAAATAGAAAGGATTCCTTGACAGATAGAATTCCTTCTAGATTGCAACCAACTCCACCTGATCCAAGAGAAAATAACAATCCGCCACTAGTAAGACCAGCCCAGGGGGGACAACAGTAACAAAATCAACTGAACATACCAATAATACTAAAGAACCTTGCTTGGTCTACTGAAAAGTACAATGTAGTAGAAGGTCTGAAGAAAACTAAAGCCAATATGTCCATGTTCGAAATGTTGCAGAATTTTCCACAACAAAGAGAAGCACTCATGAAGACATTGGATAATACAAAGATTTCCCACAATACGAATGCTGTCCCTCAAAAGATGGTGTCGCAACAAGTAAATGTTGCAGAAGCAATGCCCACTATGTTCAAAGACAAAGTTGAGGTACCCCCATTTTTGCTGAGCATAAGGATATATGGGAAGAATCTTCACAATTTCCTCATTGATTTAGGAGCTTCATGTAACATAATGCCATTATCAATAGCCCAATGTCTAAGAGTTAGTCCTCAACCCTCTAATCGAGTGGTGATACAGTTGGATAAAACAGAGGTAAAAGTCATTGGAGTATTGGAAGATGTGTGGATATAGTTAACAGTTGATCCTTAGATCTAGGATGTTATTGACGTACATGTGGTTGATATCCTAGAGACATATGGATTAATTTTGAGTAGAGAATGGACAAAATGTCTCAGAGGATGGTTCTCTATGAACTTCACTCAATATTGGTTTCCATGGAAAGGATTAAACATTCAAATCAAGATAGATGCTGAGCCCAAATTGAAAACAATGATTATAGATTATAATGCCCCAAATGAGATAGCATTCTTACAGTCAGATTTGGGTTCATACAAAGTGATGGTATTAGATATGGTTCCAAACCATACACCTCAAGATCAAAATGAAGAACCTAAGTTGTTAGTACCAAAAATGAAATTGTGACACAGTTCATAGACAGTATGGTGACTAATTTACAATGTTTAGGAGAAGAAGTTGATCCCAACATCCTCCTCCTTCTAGAATTTTGTCGATTACACAAAGTTAGTCACTCTAAATTTGAATGTTCATCTTGTCAAGAAGTAGTTGCGAAGGTATTGACTCACATGATGGAAAACAAGGATACAAAGACCTCAACAAATGAACTTGCAGAAAGTCAAAATTCTCTGAACTCATCCCACCTTGTTGAAAATATTGAAGAAGAAAGTGAAGATATAAATGTATCATAGAGTAATACCTCTTCAGATGGTGGAGGTTTTTCTTCTCCTCCTCCAGGGATGATCAAAGTCCAAAGAAGAAGATGATATGTGAAAGGTAAAGGATGAACTTTAGTAGTCATTCATCCTGAACCTAAAGTTGAGGAAATCAAAGAGATGATAGGGGAAATTCAAGAAAAACAAGAAAAACACACACTTCCTCTATCTACAGGTTATGAAGGAGACTCATCAAGTCCTGCACAAGGAAAGTTACAATGGGTTCCTAAGAAACAATCATTCAAGACTCAAGTGAAAGAGAAATTAAGAATGAATAAGTATAAAGTCAGAAAACCCAAGGATAATGCAATTTGAACACTCCACTTTGATGGCTCTAAGTGCAAGATGGGAGCTGGTGTGGGTATCAAATTAATCAACCCAAAAGGAAGATCTTTCTATGCCACATATCTATAGCAACTTAGATGTACCAAAAATGGTGCAAAATATGAGATGTTAACCTGAGGACTTCTCTTTGCACTCAAAAAAGGAGTCACAACTCTTAAAATTGAGGGGGATTCCCAATTGGTCATATGACAAGTAAAATCCATATATTCTTGCAATGAAAAAAGATTACTTGCTTATAGGAAAAGGGTATGGGACATATTGGATGATTTTTAGGCCTTAAACATCAAATCCATTCCTAGGAGAAGGAACATGGTAGTGGATGCTCTTGCCATCTCAACTAGTGCATTGCAACTAGTTGAAAGAATCAAGTTGAAAAGATTTTTAGTAGAATTGGTTGTCATTCCCTCCATTCCTAACAATATCACCAATTTTCAATTCTTTTAGGATGATCAACATATACTCAAGTTTATTATGTGCAGTCACCATTTTCAGGGACAAGAGATTGATGATATGCCTGATGACAAGGCTGAAAATGATGAGCTTGAGGATGAAGATGAAATCCTTAATTTGAAAAAAAAAACCATTCCAAAAGGAATGGTTGAACTTGAATGCATCTTTGATCATGATGAATCAACACTCAATAGAAGGGAAACTCAAGAAAAGGGAATTGAAGAATGTGATGCATATAATTTGGGTACTAATGAAGAATTAAAAATGGTACAAATAGGAAAAACATGTAACCAACAGGAAAAAGAGGACATGCTTAAATTACTTACTGAGTATAAGGATGTCGTTGTCTAGAGTTATGAAGAGTTGAAGACTTATGATCCTAAGATTATCACACATGAAATTTTTCTGAAACCCGATGCAAAGCCATTCTGACAAAGACAAAGACTGGTAAATCCTCTTATTGAAACATTGATCATGAAGGAAGTAAAAAATTTATTGGATGATAAGATCATATTTCCTATCCACCATTCCACATGGGTGGCCAATTTGGTCCCCATGCGAAAGAAGATAGGAGAGATTTGTCTTTGTGTTGATTTTCGTAACTTGAATCTAGCATCTCAGAAGGATAACTATCATCTACTCTCACTGGATGAAGTAATGCAAATTGTTAATGGTTCAAAAATGCTTTCATTCTTGGATGGTTACTCAGGATATAATTAGGTGATTTTTGATGAAGAAGATAGGCTAAAGACTGCTTTCACAACCAAGTGGGGAAATTTTGCTTATAGAAGGATGCCTTTCGAATTGATTAATGCGGGGGCTACATTTCAACAAGAAATGGATGAAGCTTTGAAAGGATTGATAAATAGGTGTATAGTCATCTACATGGATGACTTGACTGTCTTTTCAAAAGATCAAAGTACACATATTACTGATCTAAGGTAGGTATTCAATAGATGTCATAAATACAACATATCCCTCAATCCCAAGAAATGTTCATTCATTGTTACTAAAGGAAAACTCCTAGGAATGCTATTTTTGAAGTTGGAATCTCCATTGATCCAGATAGAGTTGAGTCTATTTTGAAGTTAGCACCTCTACATAGTTAGAAGGAATTGAAGTCTTTCTTCAGAAAGATAAACTTTGTGCAAAAATTCATAAGTGGATTTGCAGAGGTAGTTCACCCCCTCAATGATTTACTCAAAAAGGGGGCTAAGATAGAATGGGTACCAGAAATAAAGAAATATTTCAAAGATATTAAGGTTTCCATTTCCATAGCCCTAGTTTTGGTAAGTCTAGATTATGAGTTACCTTTCAAGATCTATTCCTTTTCTTTTGAACACTCTTGTGCAGAGATTTTGACACAAAAAAGAGAGAAGGAAGATGAGAGACAAATTGCTTTCATGAGTTGTCCTTTGAAGAATGAAAAATTAAAATATTCAAACCTTGATAAATAGTCCCTTACATTGATCAAGGTAGTAAAGAAGTTTCGTCACTACATACTTAGAAGTAAGGTGTATGCAATTGTACCTGATCCAATAGTAAAGACGCTTTTGATGTAGAATGAACTTGGTGAAAGGAGAGGAAAGTAGATGGCCATACTTCAATAATTAAATCTTGAGATTCAATCTATGAGATTAGTCAAAGGTCAAGGGTTGTAAAAAATGATAGCTGATAACCAAGATGGAAATGAAAAGGAATTCAAGTTCAATGATGAAATAGATGAAGATGATCAAAAGAAGATGGTTGTATCACAAGTTGATATCAACCAAGGTGTGGTGATAGATCTGTGGTACCAAGACATTGTTTATTATCTCTTATAAGACCAATGCCCCAAATGGATGAATAGTTCACAACATAGGGGACTTAAGATGAAATGTGAGTCTTACATGTTACTTGATAACAAGTTGTATAAAAGAAACTACGAAGGTATCTATCTGAAATGCTTACGATGTGAAGAAGCTAAGGATGTCTTGGAACATTTCCATGACAAGTATGGTATAGGACATGGTTTAGCAGAAGCAACAAATCACATGATTCTAAGATTAGGTTACTTTTGGCCATCAATATTCAAGGATAACTTTGAGTACGTGCATTCTTGTCATATATGCCAAACTAGTGCTAACAAAGAGAGGCACCCAACAATGCCATTATAACTAGTGTATAAGATGCGCCCCTTCACAAAATGGGGAATGGATTTCATAGGTCTAGTTAATCCACCATCATCAACTGAACATGCATTCATCCTTATAGCTATGGATTATTGTACACTATGGACGGAGGTAGAGACATTTAGAAATTGCACTACTAAGGCAGTGATCAACTTTCTAGAAGAACACATTGTTACCAGATTTGGAATGCCATTGGACCTTGTGTGTGATAACAGATCTGGATTTGCATCTACATTCTTGAACCAATGGGAATTTGAAAACAAAGTCATCATCAAGTTTTCTTCAAATTACTACCCACAAGGAAATGGGGTAGTAGAATCTACAAACAAGAACTTGATCACAATAATAAAATGATTATTGAAGGAGAATCCTAGGGATTGGCATACACAACTGAAATACACCTTGTGGATGGATTGAGTAAGAGTAAAAAATGCCTTGGGGACTTCTCAATATTTTCTTGTTTACAGAAAAGAACCAGTATTCCCACTTAATCTCAGAATTCCAGTTTTGAAATTCATGAGTGGGTATGTTGAGGATGCTGATAAAGTTCAAATCAGATTGATGAATCTCCTAGAAATGGATGAGAAATGAACAATTGCATTAGAGCACATGGTTAAACATCAAGCTATTGTGAAAATATGGTTTGACATGGGGGCTACAATCAAATTATTTAGGATTTCTGACCATGTTCTACTCTGAGATAAGGCAAAAGAAAAGCTAGGTAGTCATACCAATTTTCAACACTTATGGATGGGTCCTTATCAAATCATAGAAATCCTAGGAGAAAACACTTTTAGGCTTAGTTCCTTATAGGGGGAATTTCTTCCTTTGACTATAAATGGGCAATTTTTGAAGCATTATTTTGAGGCCTAAAAGACAAACAAAAAAATTAGTTAGATTTCATTTATGCATTTAGCTTAGATTTTCATTACTGCAAGTGTGTTTATTTTTGCAAGTGTGTTTTCTTTCATGTTGCATGTTTTCTTTCAGTCATATGTTTTCCTTTCAAAGTTGCATCAATCCTAAGGGGGTAAGGTGTACTTGAGATTACCTCTTAAGATTTCACTAACCACTTCTTGGTTCCATTTTTAGGAAGAGGTATTTCTTTGTCAAAATATTTAGATGATTGTGTGTTTCATGCCAACCAAGTGACGGATATTTCTTGTGGAAATAGGAGATTTTCAGTCTAAAAATTAGAGGCCTAGACCATAAAGTTCTCAACACTTTGAAAATTTAAAATTTTGATCATTTTAGGTGTTATTAAATTTAAAGTCAAAGATGACAAAAAAATTATCCAAACTTTGACTAGTTCAAACAGGAGGGGTCTTCTCGAAGGGTTACTGAAGATCATTCTTGGTGTGAGAGTTTTCAAAGAGTTCTAAAAGAGGAACACAAGGAATGTTCATAAGAGATCAAATCCAAGAAAAGACATCGATGTTCTGGCTATACAGTCTAAGCATAGTCAAGATACAAAACAAAAAGAAAAGAAAAGAAAAAGGACGGTGTTAAGTCTGAAGGATTCTAAGATCAAAAAAGGAAAAAGATACATTCTCAAAATGAAGTATCTTGTATTCAAAGTATTGTTCCATCAAAAGTAACATGTTGAATGACATGGAGCGATTATTCAAAAGCCAAAAATTCAAAAGAATGTGCCATCCTACCAAGAGCCCTCAAACTGATTCTCTCATCTAGTCAAGCAATTGATTGACAAAAGCCTTCGTGAAGTTTCCAAATGAATGGACTAGGAGGAATGGAAGATCGTTTCAAGTTATCAAAAAAATTTGATTGACTGCATCCTGGCACGTCAAAAGGAAATGAATACATAATGCACAAATTGAGCTGGAAGGTTTCAAGTTCTGAGATTTTGATTGAAGAGTCATTTGAAAGATGCTCAAGATGTTCAAAGTCTGGTTGGTGTTTGACACATGTCAAAAAGATCTTTTCTGATGAAGAAATGCCTTGGTATTTTTTTTTGCTTTTTTTGGGGCTATTTTTTGTGGTATTCATGATGCACACCCCATTCCTAGTTAGGAATGAGGACCCCCTACTTTTTTCGACTCCCAGACTCTTGATTCGAGAGTTGGAAGAAGAAAATTTGTCTATAAGTTTGTGTCAAAAAAAATTCAAAAAAAAATCACAAAAAAAAATACAAAATAAAAAATGAGAAAATCACAAAAAAAAAAGAAAATTCAAAAACATAAAAAACATTAAAAAAAATTGAAAAAGGTTGAGACATAAGTTTCGAAAGAAAAAAATCATCTCAACTTCTCTTGACTCATGTGCATGCACATCGAGGTGTAGCACAGGTAGTAGGGTTATAAAAGCCTCCCTCCTCTCCTTCTTCCTCATTTGTTATCTTAGAGCATTTGAGGAGGGAGAGGTAAGCCTTCCTCCTCCCCTCTCTTTTGCCATAGTGCCTTCATGGGCATGTGCAGGTGTGCACCGCGGTGCCTGTGTGGTGTCAGCACAACACATGAGTGTACGTCCTCATAGCACTAGGTATAGTGCTCATGTCCACACCCTCGCGGTGCCCACACCCATACCCTCTTGGTGCTAGGCATGAAACTCATGTGATGCTCGCACCTGCGTCCTAGCGGTGCTTGTAGTAGCACTCACGCGGCACCCTTTGGGACACCAGCATGACGCTCATGCCTGTGCCCTAGAGGCACTAGTGACAGTGCCTGTGTGGCATGCTTGTGCCCACACGGTAGCACCATGACGACGGCCACATGTCAGTGCTTGGGCTTGTGTGATGTCCATTCCTTTCATTCATTATTTTAAAAAAAAAATTATTTAATTTATTTTTTAATGAAAAAAGATGTAATGTTTTAAACTTTGAAAAATAATAATAAATAAATAAAATTAAGATTAAAAAAAACTTTAATTTTTTTTTATTAAAATAAATAAGTCCCCAAGGGGGGATTTTGTTTTCTCTTATGTTGTTTTTCAATATCTAATAACTGATTGTGTTTTCTTTTTCTTGTGATGCGCAGGTAACAAAATTAGATGGTGTTCACATCTAGATCAGTAGCAAAACTAGTTGTTTACAAATTTCAAGGTGTGACCCCAAAATCAAGATTACACGATGAGTATGCTGAGATCAAAGATACTGACCTAGGAGAATTCTTGGGAGTTTGCAAAAATATGACACAAAGGTCAACCTTGGTGTCTGTATTTTTCTATTCTAGATTAGTGAATGCAACATTGCATCCTATGTTGGTACAATCAGCTAAGTTGATCATGACCCTATCTTAGCATTTTGTTCCTGATGAGAGGGTAGTTAAGAGCATCATTGGATAAGTGGTCCTAGATTTGCAACCGGACAACATAGAGAGAGTTTTTCATCTACCAAGAGTCAATTAGTTCATTAGACTTTCCTATGAAGCAGCTGAAAGATGGTATAAAGATCATCACTAAGAAGCCATCAACATCATACATTCCTTTTACTTCATTGAGAAGCCACTTTGAGGAAAGAAAATCAACAAAGTGGATATGACTAGGGAATACATGAAGGATGACATCAGATACTCTATTATTCTCCTAAGCAGAGTCATTGGCTTACCTGTAGTAGGTCATCTTGCTCCATTCATGGTCAACTTCATTGAGACCATTAGACATGTGAAGATACCACTCGATTGGGGCACCACACTTAGTGAAAACTTGCGTGATCAGCTGAGGACAGTAAAAGACAAGAAGAAGTTCTATATGACTTTTTAGGTGGTGTACCTACTTGCAGCAAGAGCAAAAAACTATCTTAGGTTATATAAGAAAGGTAGTATGCAGGACCCCAATCCATGGCCATATATAGTCTATCCTTAGTTGGTAAAGAAGAAGCTCTCACCATAGAGCAAGGAGTATAGAATTGTGAATGATGCCTTCATCTTTGCCATCATTCGATTCATTAAGGGGGTCTATGGGAAGAGATTTTTTGAGGAAGCCAAGGCACAGATCATAGCTCTTGGAGCATATTTCATCCAGTTCTGGACATTTACATATATTTAGGTAGGAGGTGCATCTATAATTCCAAAGAAACTCCCAAGGTACCCAAGTGACAAGTTGGTCCTAATGGAAATATCATGATAGATTGAGTCAGCTTATGAGAAGATCAAAAAATAATGAAGACCTTGTTGGGATTGGCCTTTTGTCATAGGAGCATATCAGGTGAAGAGAAAATAGGATATTCTGACATTTGAATGAGAATGAGAGAACTATCCTCTTGAGGAGTACAACTCTCCTCAACCATATTTTGATAATGTGGGCAAAGTGGAAAATTTGGCAGGGAAAGATTTCTATCATGAGGATGCCATTGAAGATCATTGGATGAAAGCAACAAATGACTACAATGTTCACATCAGAGATTATTGTAGGATGATTTTGTATCTAGCAAAAAATGCTCTCCATTTGACCATCCCTAATGAGATAAGGCTATAGGACTCCAAGGAACTACTGGATCCCTTATTCAATGTAGATAAAGTTGGTGAGAGGTCCATTCTGAATGCAGAAGTTGATAGAGAGGAAGGAGATGATATTAATCATCGAGTGAGACATGTCATTTTAATGACAAAGAGTTGGATTAAGAAACCCTTTCCACTTGATCCAATTCTTGATACTATAATCTTCCATGCACATGCTCACCCAGAAAGGGGTAAGGGAAGGAAAGTCATGGTTCCTATCTTTACACTGCAATCTCCTATTAGGCCAAAGATAGTCTACCAACTTGATTGCCAAGTGGGATATTATCACCCTCCTGAAAGGAAGGGAAAGAGGAAGAGAACCTCTCCTTAGAGGATTCAGATAGAATAAGTTACAGAAGATGTATCTTCTTGGCAGCATGAACAGAGCTCAAAAGAATCCCAAGGTATTGAAGCCTCTCAAATCTAGGATGAACCTTAGTTGCCTCCTATTTTGCCAAGCCAACCTAAAGAGGGAGAAATTCTAGAGACCTCTATTCCTCCTATGCAAGAAGAGTATGCTTCTTCTATGGTTTCAAAGAGACAAAAAATGATAAAGGTTAGGATGAATAAGAGGCAAAGATTCAGTAAGAGATTAGTGCCTAATCCATCGGTTCTTGAAACCCTTATGGAGAAAAAAACATATGAAGAGGAGGAACAAGTGCCTCTACAAAGGAGAACTTGGTTGGAAAAAGCCACAGAATTGAAGAGAAGGAAGAGTGCCATGAGTACCCTGCCATCCACCCAAGCAAAATCTATAGAACTCTCTTCTTCTGAGGATGAAGTGCAATGATGGGTGAATGAGCAAAGGGAGCAAGGTGAAGATGTTCTCTCCATCTTGGATTTTGATTTCATGCTTGTGGGTATGCAGTTAGTTGGGGATAAGATTAGAGACATCCCTAGAGATGAACTTCAATAGCAAGACTGGATGTAGATGCCACCTGAGACACAAGGTCATGATTTCACTCCTCCATCTCCACTATAGATCACGATGGTAGATAAGGGTTCAGTAACTCCTCCACCTTCGAGTTCAGATGAGGAACATGTTGAAAATGAACCATCATTATAAGAGCAACAAGAACCAAGGGTTACTGATGAGCCATCAAAAGAGGCATAGATAGTAGAATGTGTACAACAACATTCTCAAGAAGTTGAGGATCAAACTACAGGATCTATAGAGACTGAGACTATAGAAGAAGAGTCCTCATATTAGGAGACTCTGAGCAAGAGCAATAAAGGGAAGGAGGTAGTTGAACACATCCCTTCATCATTTAGAGCCAAGGTTGTAGAGAGACACATCCCAAGATGGTTTTGAAAAGAAATGATGAGAAGTGCCAAGCATTAGTTCCATGCTTCAGAGGATGACATTTGTGATATTGCAAAGATTTTGAACAAGCCTAAGTCTCCATTACATGATGCAACACCATTTGCATTTGTCACTTCCATATGAAACCAAGACTTATTTGCATAAGTGGCTCACCCTCTTGAAGGTACAGATGTAGAAGCTATTAGTCTTAAGGACTATGAAGTGAAAGATATTATGTTAAGAAATCTTACATAGGATACATCCCAACAAATGATTACTACAGGAGTCAAAGAGGTTCTCAGGCACATGGAACAGGATGAGATTGAAATTAGAACACTTCATAGGCAAGTTGAGATCCTAAAGGGATATCTAGCCAAATTTATTGGTCTTCTTGATATTAAACACCTCAAGGAGACTTCGAATACCATTCTTAGAGAAGGGGAAGGTGTACAACTCAATCCATTTTTGAAAGCTTGTCAGGAATAGTGAGACAACCTTGAGGATAAAGGTGTCACTATAATCACAGGAAGTTTGAAGTTGTTGAATACTATGCAAGAGAATGTGGATAAGATCGTGGCAATTTTGAGGCAAGACTTTAGTATCATGGATGAGGTACGAGCATGGAGCAAAGATTTGCAAACTCTACAAGCCATAAAAGGGAAAAGGTACTACATTCTAATTGATGTATATACCAGAGAAGAGTTAGACATGATAGATGATTAGATAGAGAAGATTGAAGATGGAAATAAAATGATGCAAACATTGCATGTTGAGATACTTAGGTTCAAGGACCAAGCCTGAGAGCAAACTTTTGAAGCAAAAAAGTTGTACAATGATGCATGCTTGGACATCTTTGAGGATGAAGAATGAGAAAAGCTATTGCTAGTTGAGGTAGTAGTGGAGAATTTCAAGAAGACTTTAGAGGCATCTATTGATGAAGACATCAGATAAGCCTTCAGGAAAGAGGAAGCCTTGTTAGAGTTGGATACCAAACTTAGAGATTTTGCAGAGACTCAAATTGAGGTTGACAACTATAGACAGAAGGTCAAGGAAAAGTATGAGGCTTTAGATCTTCCAAATGCAGCTAAGATTACTAAGATGATAGAGAAATTCAAGGGCAAACATCCAAACATAGTTTTGGGATGAAGATGAACAAAACCTAGATGCCATAATTGTAATTTTGACATTTAGTAAAATTTTGAGATTTTGACCTAGTCGAGGTTCGAAGCTCTACAGCTCCGTAGCTCCATAATTTAGAGGTGCACTGACAGTTGACTGATAGTACCAAAAATAGCACTTTCCATGCATCAAGAATGTGTTTTGATGGCAAGTTAACTCTGACACACACCTAGTGAAGGGCTAGCTTCTATTTTTGGCACCTCCATGCACTTCCACTTCGACTGATGGCTCTCTCCTACTTTCTCTCTCATGCTGTCATTGTTTTTGACATGTAAAGGGCTCATGCATCTAATTAATGAATAAAATATGGATGGAGTCCCTCTAAGCACTAGTTAGATTGTTAGTTTTTATATATTTAGTTTGTTTTAATGTTTTAAAAAGCATTTTATTTCATCAAGATATCTCTCAATCTCAACAAAAATTGAGGAGACAATTTCTTATAAATACCCCATTATAAAATGTAACAAGGGCCACAGTTATTATGCAGTAAAGTTATGCTTTTGGTGCTCGCATTTGGAGTGTAGTCATTCTTGCCTAAATGTGTCATATTTTTGTGAATTTTATTCATGAGATTGTGATTGAGCCAAAGGTTTATTGTGTTGTTTCTGGTTGTTTGATCTTTTAGTTCTAGTGTTTTCTATAGATATACAAATTTTGCTGACGTAACAAGCTTGAGAAGAGATCACCTAATTATGTCTACATAGCTTTTCATCTCACATGAGTGCACTTTCTATGGCCTTGCGATTTGGTGAAGAGTGAAACATCATTCGATTTGTTAAAGATTTTCACTGACGATTGCATCAGTGGATTCTAGGAAGTGTTGCTCCTTTTTTCATTGGTTTCCTACCAATTTCTTCAAAGGTTTAACTTGAAATGTATTTTTTTCTTTAGCTTATGTCCATTTAGGAATTTCAATTTTAAGTCATTTGATTTTATGTTATTTGCTTTTAGTTTTGTTATTTTCTTTACTAACCCCTTGTTAGAATAGGACCTCATAGTAGCTGCATTGTTAGAGTTGCATTCATTGAAAAATAGAAAATACAAAAATATTGTTCTCTTTTGGTGTGATATTTTGAGACACTGAATAGATTTATGTCAATTCTGAGATAAAAGAGTTTTAGAACCAGCAAAGGCCTCCTTGTGAACACTCACATTTATCTTCTATTGAGAAAATTTTGGTACGTCGCAAGACAAACACTGAACCTTGGAGTAGATCTTTAAAAAAGATTTACTTTTCAAGAGAGGAATTACACAATGGATTCCTACCATTGACCTCATGCAAAATGAACACCCAATAGTACCTACTACAACACTTTCTTGGATTCTATCCACTGGCTCCCATAATATTCTCTATGTTGTCTAGCTGTTGTTTGTGCCATGTAGTCTCTTTCTAAAGCCACTCCTTCTCCTTCTCTTTCTAAAGCTGCTCCTTCTCCTTCTCTTTCTAAATCCACTCCTCCTTCTCTCTAGTGCCTTAAATTTTTATTATCAAGCTTTTGAATATATGCCTCTAATATATCTAAAAAATTAACTTCAGATTGTGTTGTAACTCTGGCATAGGTTTTTGGTCATCGATAGCTTTCATTTGAGCACTCAAGTTTTCAAGATTGGTCAATGCCCTCACTTGTGGACCTCTCATGTCAAGCACTTTCTATAATGTTTCAACACCATGTTCTTTCTTTTGAGCTAACAGTTCTTCAGGTTCATTTTCTTGTAAAACATTAATTTTGTTAAACAATTGTAAACTCTTAGTATGTATGTATGTATGTATACATATATATACATATGTATATGTCTATATATGTGTATATTTACATACATACACACATATATGTGTGTCTATGTATGTATGTATATATACAGAGACATCTTGTGGATTATGAATTATGAATTATAAACAAAAAAAAGAAAACACAACATTAATCATTCCCCATTTATTTTGATTGATTGTGCAGAGTTATGCACAAAAGAGGGTGGAGAGCTCTAAATGAGGTGAAAATCTCTAAATGTTGGTGGAGATTAGTGGAGATCTAGGATTTTTTTGTTGTTCCCTTATGATCATTGCATTTCGTTGCTATGTCATGCCCTTGCGATCTTTGTGCCCTTGCTCTGTGATTGTATTCAAAGGGAGAAGAGGTACCTATTTAAATGTTTTTTTTTTTTTGCATACTTAGTTTGGTATGTATGTATACATAATTATACATTAATTTTGTTAAACAATTGTAAACTCTTAGTATGTATGTATGTATGTATACATATATATACATATGTATATGTCTATATATGTGTATATTTACATACACACATATATGTGTGTCTATGTATGTATGTATATATACAGAGACATCTTGTGGATTATGAATTATGAATTATAAACAAAAAAAAGAAAACGCAACATTAATCATTCCCCATTTGTTTTGATTGATTGTGCAGAGTTATGCACAAAAGAGGGTGGAGAGCTCTAAATGAGGTGCAAATCTCTAAATGTTGGTGGAGATTAGTGGAGATCTAGGATTTTTTTGTTGTTCCCTTATGATCATTGCATTTCATTGCTATGTCATGCCCTTGCGATCTTTGTGCCCTTGCTCTGTGATTGTATTCAAAGGGAGAAGAGGTACCTATTTAAATGTTTTTTTTTTTTTCCTTCTAAACATGCATCTCTTGTTGATATATAATAGTTTTGGTTAGATTCAAGGATAACTGGTTATGATGATTGTATGCATATGTGCATGTATGTATGTATGTATCAATTCACTATGTGAATTGGTTTACATTCATACATGCACACTTGCATAGTACTTGTGCTATATTAAATTAATTATTCATGTCTTAAATTCACACAAGAAATTATCCTTGAATTCAATAGAAACTATTCATACCAAACTAAGTATGCAAAAATTTGTACTTACAGATCATAGTATCTCTTGGTAATTGAGTAAAGATCTCATGCATAATATCATCTAGGTAATGATTGGATTCATTCACATTAAGTCACAATAGGATTGACCAGATGATTCATTTATGTTTATATAGATAAATGACTTAATATAAATCATGTTTGGTTAGGCATTAACTAAACTAATTAGTAAAGGTTAATAATTGTTTATATCAATAGTCATGTCATGAGTGGTGGTGTAGAGCACCGAGGCACAATTGTGGATTTTAGTTTGATGTTTTGGTTTCTCACCTAATCAAGCTAGGATAAATAAGTCTTGGATGAAAAATCTATGGTTGTAATGAAAAGACACCTTCATGTATTCCTAGGTCAGTTTGGGAAAGTTATAAGCCAAAGTTTCTAGTTGGGCAAAATTGGGTCTTTTTGAGTTTTTGGTTAAGATAGCCTAGTATTAGTTGTTTTAAGTTGTTTTTGAATAAGTTGGAACATTTTTCAATTATTAGAATTGAAAAATTGTGAAAATTGCAAAAGTTGCACTTTTTGTGCAAAATTGCTAATTTGCAAAATTGTAAAAGTTTCTAAAAAATGCAACTTAGTTGAAACGGAGTTGTAACTATTAAAACAATAGTGGATTTTGGTTTGGATGGATGTAGGAAGGATATATACCTCATTTGTGAGGTCACAAAGGGCATATTATATAGATTGGGAGAAGTTTTAGATTACAGTAAAAGCAGGTTTTGAAGGGACTCAAAACCCTTTACAAAAATACTAAAGATAAACATTAAAGCACCACTAGGTTTTACAAGGGCTTGAAACCTAAAGTTTAAAACATCAAAACCAATTTTTATAGGGGCTTTAATCCAAAAGTTTAGACCATAAAAATTGACCAAGTTTTACAAGGACATAGAACCTAGAGTTTAAACAAGCTGGAAAACAAAAAGAAAAAACTAGAAGACCACCTAGACCAACAACTAGCACACCCACTCCATAGCCAACACCTAAAACAAATCTTTGATTATATTTGCCACCTCTTTACCCACTTTTTTACTACTCTAGAATATGCCAAATAGAGTAAGAACAATAGCCTCAAGAGCCTCAACAACCTTTTACATAATGCTCTGCCTAGTTCTCTTACTAGGTCCTCCTAGACTCCCTATTCCTGCATTACTAGGAGACATTATCTCCTAATAACTCTTCTTACCTAGATTGGCTGCCATAGCACATAGACTAGAAGTGATCTATTCCTTTTTTGACCACTTCCCTTTTATAAGGTAGTAAAGCTCCTGCTCATATTCTTTAAGCTTTTTAGGGATGTTACCAATTTACACTTCCATCTGAGTTCTCTTAGTGTGTTTAACATCCAATTCTTTTTTCATAACCCCCATTTTCTTCTTGAGAACCATTATTTCATTATACAACCAAGAATTTCCCTAAAGAGAAGTCTCTTCTTTAAGCTTAACAGTGTGAAGAAAGTAAAGTTTTGCATCCTAAGAGTCATCCCTCCCATCAATCACATCCTTAGGCTCAAAACCAACCGCAGTAGTCATAGTGTTGATGTAGGTATTAGTATTAATATCTAGATTCTCCATCCTCTCCTTGTTTTCTTCTTTACTCTAGTTGTTTTCCTTACCCACAGGGCCTTTATCATCAATCTCCTTACTTGTATCCTCCATTTTCTCCTCATTGGCATTATGGGAAGGGTGATCACTCTTATTTTCATCATCCTCCTTGAGGGCTTTTGACCCAACATTTGAATTAGTATTTTATCCTTAATTCCCTCCACATTTTCTTTACCAATTGACACCACTTTACTGCCAAAGTAATCGTATAGGTTAGAACTAAGTTTCCTCAATTCCATTTTCTCATCATTATCCAAATTCTTAGATTCTATAATTTCCTCAAATGTTTCTTAGTCCTCTCCCATTTGGAAACCTTCTTGGTATCACTAGTCCCTTCTTCCACCTTTATTCTTTTAGGGTGGGGGTCATTACTAGATCCTTTCCTCTTCTCTAGAACTAGGAAGGACTTAATATGCTTACTTTTACAAAAGTTTTCAATAAGTAATCTTAAACCTTCATGAAGCATAGGATGAGAATCTTTCTTCCTATGTGCATATAGGCTTTGAAGTAGAGAGTAATTCAAAAAAATGGAAAAAAAATCCTATCTTTGTGCCTAAAATGATTTAGGAAAACAAAGTGAAATTTATGGAATCTCTTAGCCCTACCATCAAGAATAAAATACTCATGAATACATGACAAAATGTCCCTCCAGATAACTTTTATTTGATTCAATTTATAAAAGTCAGCTTTTTTCTCCAAATTCTTCTCTTCAACTTCCGTCTTTGAAAATTTCTTGAAAGTTGTATTGGAAATACTAGTCTCCTTGCTGAATTTAATCCCTTCGATAGGAAAACTTGTGATCTCAACAATAAATTCTTCAATCAATTTCACCATGACCCCATGCAAAATGACCCTATCTTCAAACTAGTTTTTAAAGAAGGAATTCATAATGTGAGGTTTATACCCATGGAGTCTCTCAATGTAGGTCATCACTTTACCTTCTACAAAATTTCCCACACAGAAGACTTAGCCTTCCAAACCTTGCAATTGTTCGGCTCTTGCTTTTTAGGTTCCCCACCCATCTTGAAAACCTATTTTCCCCTGCAAATCACTAGAGTAGTGAAAACCAGAAAAGGTAATAAAGATTTGAAGATTACCAAGGAGCTATTAACCTTACTTATGTGCCAAATGCAAGTCATTATAGTACAAAGGTACTTCCTAGGGAATCTCAAACTATCCTTTGTAAACCCACCACTCTTCTTCATAAATTTTCCAATCTTAGGAAATCTTTCCTTCTCTAGCACATGTCTTGTCATAATTAACTATTGCTATCAGCTCCACATCCTTGCATAGGTCAGCATGCCACCTCAACTTGCTTTCCCCATAGACAACTTGGTTGGCAATCCAATCAGCCACTGAGTTACCCTCTTAAAAAATATGAGAGAATATAGCATTATCAAATTTATTAATAAGGTTTTTGATTTCCATTATACTTCCCTCAGTTGTCCAAGTAATCATATTCTTATTATTAAAAATATTAATAATGTTAAGTGAATCTCCTTCCATCCAAAAATTTTGATAACCAATTTCTATAGCCAGTCTCATAGTATACAACGTTGTTGTTGCTTCAACTTTATTTCTAGCTAAAATCCCTATAGGGATGGCAATAGCATTAATAATTCTACTAGAATGGTCCCTCAAAACCCCTCCACAACCAGCTTTACCAGGATTGCATTTAGTAGCACCATCAAAGTTACCTTTATTCCAACCCATAGGAGGAGATTCCCATTTAACATTTTTCCTCTAATCATCAATTTTGATTTAGGAGTGTCTTTGTCTCTAAAAATTCTATTATTTATTTCTTTCTAGATTCCCCACCAAAGATAGGGTAGAGTAATTCTCCATAGGAAATCAATATTAACCTCCTTAGAAGGACATGTCCAACTTTGGAAGCATTGATCAATACTACTCTATTGAACCCAATCTAAATTCTAGTAGTTAAGGATGTAACTCCACACTTTTTGACTATAATTTCAATTTTATAAAAGATGATTCCCATCTTCAGAATCCTTTTTACATAGGCGACATCTGTTAACCACATAAACCCCTCATTTTTACAAATTGTCCAAGGTTAAAAATTTTCTTTGAAGCAAGATCTAGAAAAAAATGTTTATTTTAGGAGTGAGATCTTTAATCCAAGATTTAGTCCATAAAGGTCTAAATCCCTTTTCTTCAGTTGTAAAAATAGAAGAGACTTCAAAACAACCTCTTGGTTCAAATCTCTAAACCATTTTATCTTCAATATGAGGATATAGGCTAAAGGCATTTAAGATTAATTGGATACTATAAAAAGCCATATTACTTTCAACAAGGTTAACCCATTCATTATTAATCTAGTAATTCTCCACAAGAATACCAAAAGTCTATTTACATCTATCAACCAAAGTTCTATCCTTATAATCCTCAATCAGAGGATGATCTAGAATCCATGCATCATTCCAAAACTTGATCTTTTGCCCATTACCCACTTTTCAAATACAACCTTTGATTAAAATATTTTTAGATCCCTGCATAGCTTCCCAAATAGCAGATGGAGATAAAATATTAGGATAAGAAAGAAAATCAAACAAAGGAGCCTCAAAGAGGTATTTATATTTCCAAATAGTACTCCACTCCTTATTGTCATGATACACTCTCCAACCCTGCTTAGCAAGAAGAGCTTTATTCATACTTCTAACAGACATGATCCCCAAGCCACCATCTAGTTTAGGCTTACAAATTTGATCCCAATCAATTAAAAGCATTCTCTTCTTATCCTTAAAACTAGACCAAAGGATTGGGAGAAGTTGCAATAAGAGATTTTTCAATTTTGAAGCAATTTTACTGGTTTCTTGTATTTTGACCATACTGTATGGATTGGAAGGCATGATCAGATGATTTTTTAAAGAATATTTTTGTCTTACCTTTCCATTTCTTTTATTTTTATCATTTTTTGTAGAGTTTTTTTCAAGTTATTCCATTTTTTATATAGGAAGGTTTGTAGGACAACAATTTTGTGCAAGCTTCAAAGATGGGTCCATAGTTGTGACTTCCACACTTGGTTTTTAATGGCCTATTAGGGAATGACAGTTAGATGGATCCTCTCAGTTATTCCAGTGTTTCAATATTGGGCAATGTGTTTTGCTTTTTTTCCCAACTAACCCTAGGTCAAGTGCCTATGAGGATTTGACCTTGTTAGTATGTTGATTGGAGTATAACAAGAGAAGGAGATTTGTTGGAGAGTTGAGTTTTTGGAAGGATGTTGGAGGAAGGTGAATATACATTCTTGAGTTTTTGGTGTATTTCCATGACCCTTCTTTCCCATACTTTCTTTGTAAACTAATCCTAAATAAGCCAATTAGGATCGTGTTGCTTAGTGAAGGAAAGGGAGTGTTGGAGTAGAACTAAGTCCTAGTGCTCTGGATTGGATATGAATCTAAAAAGGGTATCTAAAACCCTAATTTTTTTTAAGGTTTGTCTTGTACTTTTGGAATTTAGACACCAAAAACCTCTTAGAGAGGCCTAATAGGGCTAGTAGGTGAATTTGAGTTTGATACATTGTGGAAGTGTGGGGATCAAACTAATGATATATTTTTTGTTATGTGGATGCCCTAAGTCCATTTCATGCCTTGGAACCATTAGAGAAAACCATTTTTGTGTTTTCCTCATGTTGGCCTAGTTTTGGGGATTAGGCCTTAAAGCTATAATTTGCATGAATTTGATCCTTAGACCATGGGTGCTTGAAGAAGTTGGTAGTCTTGTTTTCTTCAGCATTTGGATGATTTGAACTAGTTATGACCTTTTGAGAAGGTTGGGGATTTGGTAACTTGTTGATTTGGTGTTAGAGTGGGAAAGCCATTTACACATTTTTAGTTGTGCACTCTGCATCAAGTGGACATGTGACATGTCCTCTTGTGACATGCTTTTTGGCTTTGTGTCTTTTGAAATAATACTTATACCCAACTAAACAACCAAGGGAGGTATCAAAATCAATAAATGCCTTGCTTTTTGGTGTTCAATAACTATAAATATAAAGAGAAAAGATTACTAATAATTATTCTGAAAATAGAAAAGACATTCATAGTCAAATATATAAGAAATCTAATCACCTTCAACATCTCTTTATATTTCCCTCAGTAGGTCAATAGGGAAGCTTCTCTTTATGTATATGTATGTGTATATATACATACATACACACATATAAAATAATAAAACTCATTCAACCAAATAATAAAACTAGAAAACTCACTCAACCCGTGCTAAGTGACTAACCTCAAAACCTTGAACACAAATAATGCAGACCAGGACAAATGGGCAGAGTTCACAATTTTTTTTACAAAAACATATCATAGAATATATTTTTAGAAAGAAACAAGCCATAACCCAGTTAAATGGGTCTAGTTGCTAATTAGTTGGGTTGATTACAAATTCACATGGAACTATCATCAGATTAGGCACAATAAAATGAACAATCATTTGTTCTCAGCTAGCAAGATCAAACACAGTTTTGCAAAGTGATAAAATTGCATATCTAGATGTATGTATGTATGTATGTAAGTATGCATATATATGTATGCATGTATGTATCTACGTATGCATATATGTATGTGTATATGTATGTATGTATGCATGTATATACACATATATATACACATATGTATATACATACATACACACGTGTGTCTATGTATGTATGTATATATACAGATAGATCTTGTGGATTGTGGAGATCAATGGAGATCTAGGATTTTGTTGATGTGTCCTTGTGATCACTATATTTCATTGTCATGCCCTTGTGATCTCTGCATCTCATTTTCATACCCTTGTGATCTTTGTACATGCATGCGTGCATGCATGTATGTATACATACATACATAGACATAGACACATATGTGTGTGTATGTATGTATATATACATATACATATACATAAAGAGAAGCTTCTCTATTCACCTGTCGGGGGAAATATAAAGAGATAAATATTTAGAAGGAAAAGAAAAGAACATTTATGTGTTACCTCTTCTCCCCTCAAAGAAAATCATAGAGAAAGGGCATAGAGATCACAAGGCCATGACAACAAAATGTAGAGATCACAAGGGCATGATAATGAAATGTATTGATCACAAGGGTATGACAATGAAATCCTAGATCTCCATTGATCTCCACCAAGGGAACAAAAACAAAATGCAAAGATCATTAAGGGAATGAAAATGAAATACAATGATCACAAGGGCATGGCAATGAAATCTCCACCAACATTTAGAGCTCTACACCCTCGTTTGGAGCTGTCCACCCTCTTTCACATGCAACTCTCCACAAACAATCAAAATAAATGGAGAATGATTTGTCATTTTTTTTTGTTTGTTTATACTCATGTAGGTATCACAATTGTGATACACATTTCAATATTGTGACAATGTCAAGGACAATTGCAAAAAATAAATGAAAAACCAAAAATTACCCTACCATCATAATTTGACCCCAAATATTTTAGTGTTAAGTGTTTTTAAGACTTTTAGTTTAAAGATAGAAGAACTCATGGTTGAGGTTCCTACTTTTGAAAGACAATTATCTAATATTGCAATTAAGAGCAGAGGAAGAAGAAATAAAATTTTTAATTAGATGAAGGCTTGTAATAGGTAGGATTCATTTGATCCTAGTAGTTGTAGTAGCATGAGAAGAGCTGATATTTATGATGATATAGCTGGTTGCAGTAGTAAGTATCTACTGCTACTATTAATTTGGGCATCACTAAATGATCTAGAATGTTATGAAGTATTGAAGCTGGTAGTAACTTCTCCCATGTAGCATAGGTTTAGGGTCCCCTGGCTCCTAGGAATTTGTAGTAGCTATCTCACTACTGGAAGGAACACTTTAGTGAAGAGTTGAGTGTAACGAGTTGAAGAAGCAAGTTCTATTTTTGTGTAAATGCCATAATCATGAGGTTCATTCCCTTGCATAAGCCTCTGTCACAATGACATTACCTCTAAACCATGCAAAGGATGTAGATGTATGTATGTATGTATATATGTTTGTGTATATGTATGTATGTATACACACACACACACATGCATCCCATAAAATATGCATAATTTTTGTGTAGGATTTTGATGTAAATTACTCAACATGGGTTGAGTGAATTTTATTGTTTTGTTGTTTGGATTTCAAAAAATGTATGCAGCTAGATCAATTTTTTTGTTGTGCTAATATTTAATAAGCACCTTAAAATGATCTCTTTGTATATATACATATATACATACATATACATATACATATATACATATACATATATACATACATATATATACATATATATGTATATATATGTATGTATATATGTATATGTATATATGTATATGTATGTATATATGTATATATACATATATAAGCTCATTATTATGTGAGATATATATACATACATACAAATATATGTAGGTATTAAAATTGGTATAGTGGTGTTTGAACTTATTTTCTACACATATATGTATATATATTTGTATATATACACACACATATGTGTGTGTCTATGTATGTATGAATGTATATATATAGAGAGATCTTGTCGAATGTGGAGATCAGTGGAGATCTAGGATTTTTTTGTCCTACCCTTGTGATCTCTGCATCTTGTTGTCTTGCCCTTGTGATCTCTATATATGTATGTATGTATGTATATGAATATATATACATGCATACATATATATATATATATATATATATATATATATATATATATATATGTATATATATATGTGTATATATATAAACATAGACACACATATGTGTGTGTCTATGTATGTATATATATAAACATAGAGATCTTGGCACAACAAAAAAACAAAAAAACTTATTCAACACGTAGCATGGCCATAGATGCGATGGCAACCCCAATTGGTAAGTAGATTCCTCTTTTTGTCTCTCATTTTTCATGTGTTTATTTCAATTGAACTATTATTTCTTAGGGGGAATTTTGTAATATTGGATTCATTTTATGCAAGATGAGATGAGAAAATTCTTGGATGTACCCATGTTAGATATACAACAATCACTAAATAATTGTGATGAATTACTCATGAGCAATGAAGATGGACTTCCCTTGAGAGTAGAAGGAGGAGATGAGGACATTCTAGGTACTTTAAAGATTGATATTTTCTTAAAAATTTAAAATGTTAACAAGGAATTTAGATGTTTAGGGGGGGTGGGTGGGGCCAAATGATCTTCCACCTTCACATGGTTGGCCCTAATAAATAGAGAATACTAAACTATTCTTGAAACCAAGTGAAGCTCAACATTAACCTATGATTGCATGACAACTAACTATTAGAAATATAAGAAGAGTAACTGAGAGGGGAGGGGTAAATCAATTACCACTAAAATAAATCTTAGATCCCTTAGATGTCAATACAAAACATAAACTTTGATGAAACTGTTGTTACTCAGTTAACACATAGGTACTCGGTTAACACTAACAATATGTTGTAACTCAGCAAGCACTATAATATCAATTGTTACTCAAAAAATACTAAACATGCATAACTTATGATATTATCTTTTGATTAACCTTAACTAACTTATTTTCATACACATAAAAGAAATAACATGAACACAAGTGACATCAAGATTTAAGTAGAAACCCAATTTGGAAAAAATCAGCAATTGCAACTAGTTATTGATTTTCACTCTTCTAAAGTGAGCCCTATTAGGATCCAAACTTATTAAAGGTTAGAAAAAACACTATTAGGTATGCCCCTATTAGAGGATTTAATCATCCTATTAGGAGTTTCCTTGTTAGAGGTCTTTAAATACTTCAATCTAGAAATGCCACCTTGTTAGAGGATTTGGAAAATAGTTGTTAAGCCAACTCAGTTAAGATATTTGATGCACTGCTACAATGGTTAGAGAGTAACAATGATATGACGTGATTTCTAATGCAACTATATTACTAATTTCACATCTCAATTCTGGCTCAAATACTTGATCCTTTTTTATCAAATGTATCTTTGCAACTCCTCAAGGATATTCTATTTATCCTTCCAATTTGCTTCCTCTAAACATCTTCTTATCTTCACACACTCACATGCATTAAATCCTCAAATTGACATTATACTTATATTATTAACATTTTCAAGTTGGCTTGAATATAACTTAGAATAATTAATATTCATCTCCTCAGTTAGCTAGAACCAATAAACAAATCCATTAAACTCAATATATCAAAACAAGAAAATCCTTTTTTAGCTAATCCTACTTGGTAGACACTAACAATAAAATGTTTTCTTGTGTTAACCAAGTGAAATTGGTTAACCTTGCATCTTCTCAAACTTCCTTTGGTAAGTGAGTGAGCTCGGTTAACACTCAACCTTTGCAAACTTCTCTTCGACGCCTACGTGAACCTGGTAGTCATTGTCTTCTAAACTTGGTAAACACTGGAATGCCTGATAGACATAGGAAACCATCTTCATTGCCCAAGTGAACTCAACATACACTGAATGGTAAATATATGACATTTGTGTAACATCAAAGACAATATAAATTTGATCAATAGTCTACCTCTTTGGCATTGATTGAAACACAACATGTCATAATACAATTAAATTTTAGAGAAAAATAAAGTAAGGAAAATATCCTTAGTTTCATTCTAATTCTCATACATGATAACTTCCTCTATTAGTGTGAACTCCCTCTGACTTCAATTTCTTCCTCTATTAGTAAAATCTGTCTCCAACATCTTTTTCTAATAGCAAAGTCTCCCTCTTTGATATCAGACCAAGTTGTTCCTCTTTGATATCTTCACACAAAATTTTTGTGAAATTTATACTCTCCTTCTTTAAGAAGTTTATGTGAAATGACACACACAAAATCTCCCTCTTTGACATCTTATGCCAAAGACAATATTTAGTGAATACCAATGTAGTTGATGTACAGATTCATATGTATTCTACCCTTTCATTATTGCATCAACTTGATTGATCTTCAACATGCTTTGGTTTATGCATCACTAAGCTTCATTTAGTGAACTTCAGATAGGGGAATAACCCCTAATTTATCTCTTAGATATAAAAATGTATCTGTACATAATGGCTTGGTGGATATGTTTTCAATTTGTTCCTTAGTATTCACATATTCCAATATTAGCTCTTTGTCTTGCACTAATTCTCTTAGAAAATGATATTTTATTGAAATGTACTTGGTCTTGGTGTGAATCACATGATTCTTTGATATATTAATTGCACTTGTGTTATCATAGAAGATAACCAATAGATTCTTAATTTCTACCTTCATTCCTTCCAAGAATTGCTTGAACCAAATAATATTGGAACAATTAACTGTTGCTGCAACATACTCTAACTCTATTGTAGATTGAGAAATGCAATTTCACTTCTTACTTGTCCAAGACACTAGTCTCTTATCAAGAAAGAATGCTTTTCCACTTGTGCTCTTCCTTTTATCAATACTTCTTGCCCAATTTGTATCACTGAAGGCTTTCAAATCCAAATTGCCTCCTTTCTTGTACCATAATCCATAGTCTTTAGTACCCTTCAGATACCTCATGATTCTCTTTATGGCCATCATATGATTTTCTATAGGATTAGTTGAGAATCTTGCCACCATACTAAATACTAGAGCAATATCAGGCCTAGTATGTACAACATACTAAAGTTTTTCAATCATTGATCTATATGTGGTCTTATTACCTCCTTGGAATCATCATTTTTGGAAAGCTTATCTCCACTAGACATAGGTATTCCAACTCATCTTGAATCCTCCATTCCAAATTTCTTCAATACTCCTTGATATACTTAGATTGAGTAATGTAGATATCATCTATCTTCTGTTGAATTTGCAATTCAACAAAGAATCTAATTTCTCCAAACATTGACATTTCAAATTCCTTACTCATTTCATCAAAAAAACATCTTCAAAAATCATCATTTATAGTAAATAATGTATCATCCGCAAAGATTGTTGCTAACACAATTTTCTTATCTGATCCTTTCTTGATGTATTCATTGTTGTTCTCATTAGTTCTTTGAAAACCAATCTTTATGAGATAATTATGTAACCTTTCATACCAAACTCTAGGAGCTTACATGAGACCATAAAATGCTTTGTGCAGTTTACAAACCATATCCTTTTTACTAGGATCAACAAAATCTTTAGGTTGTTCTATGTAGACTTATTCTTCAAGAATGTAGATTTCGCATCCATTTGATATACTTTAAATCCTTTAAATGCATCATAAGGAATTAAAGTCCTAAAACCTTCTAATCTTGCAACTAGAGAAAAAGTTTCACCATAGTCAATACCTTCCTTTTGAGAATAACCTTTGCATACTAACCTTGTTTTGTTTCTTGAAATTTCTCCATTTTCATTCAACTTATTTTTGGAAACACACTTTGTGCCAATTACATTCTTATCCTTGGGTCTAGGAACAAGAGTCCAAGTCTTATTCCTTTCTATCTGTTCTATCTCTTCATTCATTGCTTCAATCCAACTTTCATTATCCAAAGCATCTTTAACTGATCTAGGTTCAAATTTAGTAAGAGAACATGTACCTTTAGTTTTTTCCTTCTCATTGTACCATCTAACTTGTCTCCAATGATCTACTTAGGTGCATGGTTCCTTCTAACATATCTTGCTAATATAGGTATTTTGGATTTAGAACTTGTTCCCCTTGCCTCACCATGATCTTCTGCATCATGCTCAGGTCCTACTGTCTATGAATTGGGTCCTTCAAATTTAGACTTGGGTTGCACTGGCTACAACTCGGTAGCCTCTGACTGTGACTCAAGTCCTTCAGAATGTGACTAAGGTTGCATTGGCTACAAATTAGTTTCTTTCAAAGATTTTGGGGACTTGTGAGGTGAAGTCTACTAACTTCCAATTGGATTAGGTAATGTATCAGATTTAAAGTAAACAAACTTTTTGTAATCTTCAGGTTCTTTAATGCTCTCAGCTTCACTCTTTTATACAAACTCATCAATCTTCACATGTGTATTTTCTATGATCTTATGAGTGGTTAGATTTAAATAATTGTATGCTTTACTTCTACTGGAGTATCCTAGGAATATGCCTTCATCACTTTTGACATCAAATTTACCTTTCCTAGTCTCCTTCAAAATATAACATTTGTTGCCAAATAATTTCAAGTAACTTACATTAGGTTTGTAGCCATACAATAGTTCATAAGGAGTTTTATTTGAGTCTTTCTTCAATTGTACTCTATTCAAGGTATGAACTATTGTATTGGTTTCTTCCTTCCAATATTTGATTGCAACATTCTTTTCTATCATCAAGGTTCTTGCACAATCCATGATCGATCCATGCCTTATTTCTACAATACCATTCTGCTGAGGTGTACCAGGGGCTGACACTTGTTTGTTGATTCCTCTTTTAGTCCATAATTCATTGAATTCATTAGAAATGAATTCACCTCCTCTATCTAATCTTAAACATTTCAGCTTCTTTCTTGTTTCCTTCTCTACTCTTGCCAGATACCACTTGAACTTTTGAAAAGCTTCAGATTTATCTTTTAGATACATTACTGTCATCATTCTAGAGTTATCACCAAAAAATAAAATAAATTACTTATCTCAATTGTAGCTTTCAATGCCAATAGGTCCACAAAGGTCTGTGTGAACTAGCTCCAAGACTTCTTTAGAATGATAGTTCTTTCTTTTGAAACTTGTCTTGCCCATCTTACCAATTTTGACAATTCTTGCATAGGCCCATATTAGGTTTCCTCAAACTAGGAATACCTCTTACTCTTTTTATTATTATTATCTTGATCAAGTTATCAAAGTTAACATGACATAACCTTTTATGCCATAACCATCTTTCTTCTATTTGAGCAATGAAACATGAACTATCACTAAGATCTAGGTAGAATAAGTTACCTTTTATTTGGTTACTCGACTCAACTAGATTTGCTTTTCCATTTAGCAGCTTAGCCTTCCCACTCATGAATTCTACCTTGAATCCAATGTTATTCAACTATGCCACACTTAGTAGATTTTATTTTAATCCTTCAACCCAATAAGAATTATCACATCTGAGTTCATTGGTTAGAGATATACAACCTTTTTCTTTTATGCAGCATGGTTCATTGTTTCCAAATCTTACACTTCCACCATAATAGTGTTCCATATGTTCAAACTTTGTTTTATCAGAGTCATATGATGAGAACAACCACTATCAATAATCCATGTATCATTTTTGCTAACATGAGATATAAGTGTCATTTTATCTTCTTCATTATCAGATTGATCTTTTACAACAATATAGACCATTTCATCATCACTACTATCTGAATATTTAGCCATAAAAAAGGACTTCTTACCATTGTACTTGTAGTTCTTGTAGCTTTGGAAATCCTTCTTGCCTTTATAATTGCTCTTCTTCTTTTTGTCTTTGTCTTCTCTGTTTGGATACCTTGCAACAATGTGACCAACTTCTTCATAAGAAAAATAGATTAGAGGAATTTTACCTGTATACTTTCCTTTGCCTTTGGGATACCTCCTTGCAAGCAATGCTTCAATGGCTTCAAGACCAGTGTCATAACTATCTTCCTCTTCACTTTTCAAATTTTTTCCTTTAACCTAGAAACTTTCTTCTTGAGTGATAACTTGGCTTCAAATGCAAACTTAAGATTGCTAGAACTAGGAACATAATTATCATAGTTATCTAGCTCAAATGATGGCAATCTTTCCATTAGATCATCCAAGGTTATCTTATTATTTGGATCAAATATCATCTCTTGAATATAAGACACTCTAATTTCATAGATAGGAAGAAGGGTTCTGAGTATAGTGCTTACCACTGTCACATCTTCAATTGTTCCTCTAAAGGCTTTGATTGCACTAACACTAGCTTTGATTCTGTCAACATATTTTACAATGCTTTCATCCTCTCTCATCTTCATTTGATCAAACTAACCTCTCAAGCTTTCTACCTTGGATCTTCTCACATTATCATCACCTCCATAGACATCCTTTTGCTTTACCCACATCTCATGAGTAGTAGCACATCCTTTGACCTCATCAAATTCAATATAGTTAAGAGTTGATGCAATGTCAATCATCATGATATTATGATTTTTATTTTCACCAATCCCCTAAATAGTCAATGTTTTAGTAGGAGCCTTATACTTAGCATTCAAATATTTTACATCTGAATCACTCATGGTTTCTAGACGTAGCTTCATAAGTTCTTGCCATGCCTCAAAGTTATCCTTGAAAACTTCTCTGCAAGCTCCAAAAAATCTAATACCAATTGTTGGAAATATAAGAGGAGTAAATGAGAGGGGAGGGGTGAATTAGTTACCACTAAAATAAATCCTAGATCCCTTATATGTTAATACAAAACATTAACTCTGGTGATTGTTTTTACTCAGTTAATACACATGCACTCGGTTAACACTAACAATATGTTGTAACTCGAAAAGAACTATAATATAAACTGTTACTCAGAAAATATTGAACATGTAGAACTTAAGATATTATCTTTTGATTAACCTTAATTAACTTAGTTGCATACACATAAAAGAAATAGCATGAATAAAAGTGACACCAAGATTTAATGTGGAAACCCAATTTGGAAAAAATCACTAATTGTAATTGGTTACTAATTTTCACTCTTCTGAAGTGCACCTTGTTAGGAGCCAAGCTTATTAAAGGTTACAAAATACACTATTATGTGTAACCCTATTAGAGGATTTAATCACCTTTTTAGGAGTGGCCTTGTTAGAGGTCTTTAGACACTTCAATTTAGAAATGCCACTTGATTAGAGGATTTGGCAAATAGCTATTAAGCCAACTTGGTTAAGAGATTTGATACACTACTACAATGGTTAGAGAGTAACAATGATATGGCATGATTTTTTATGCAACTGTATTTCTAATTTTAGATCTCAATTCAGGCTTGAATACTTGATCCTTCTTGATAAAATGTATCTTTGCAACTCCTTAAGGATATTTTGTTTATCCTTCCAATTCGCTTCCTATAAGCATCTTCTTATCTTCACTCTTATACACATTTAATCCTAAACTTGAACTTATACTTATTTTATTAACATCATAAAGTTGGCTTGAATATAACTTAGAATAATTAATATTCATCTCCTTAGTTTGCTAGAATCAACAAACAAATCCATTAAACTCAATATGCCAAAACAAGAAAATCTTTTGTTAGCCAACCCTACTTGGTAGATACTAACAGTGAAAGATTTTCCTCTATTAACCAAGTGGAAATGGTTAACACTACATCTTCTCAAACTTACTCTGGTAATTAAGTGAGCTTAGTAAACACTCAACTTCTGTGAAATTCTCTTTGACGCTCGAGTGAACTCGATAGTCACTGTCTTCTGAATTTGGTAAACACTGGAATGCTTGAAAGACATGAGAAAATGTCTTCATTGCCTGAGTGAGCTTGGCAACACTAACTGGTAAAGATATGACATTTGTGTTACATCAAAGATAATATACATTTGATCAACACTAACTATGTGAATCTATTGGTTTCAGGCAATTAGAAGGATGCCATAGTTCAATATGCAATCTCAATTCATATGCATATGACATTAGGTGGAGTTGAAAAAACTAGTAGGCTTGCATTTTTGTTAGAGGTTTGCATAGGCCTATTAAATAAATGTAAACATGGTGAGTTTTTTCAGCTCTATATATTGTCCATGCATATAGAATGCAATTGCACATGCATTCTCAATTTAGAGTGGCATTCACAAGTTTATCAAATTAATGGTATGATGTTAATGAGGAATTTATTAATGGAGTGAATGAATTTTATTAATTAATTATTTAATTTTAGATGTTAATGGGGAATTTAGATGTTGGGGGGTGGGGAGTGGGGCCAAATGAGCTTCCACTTTCACATGGTTGATCCAGAACATTCTATTTCAACACCCAATCACCAATATTAAATGTTTTGTCCATTGATTTTTAATCATGAAGATATTTAACCTTTTTTGGTTTTTCAAAATTATTCTCTAATGTTGTTCTTTGGTTCTTATCTAATTATGCCAATGCACTAATCCTTTCATCCATAAAGTTTATTTCCTCTATTTTCTCTTTCTTGATGAATTTATAAACTAGTCATAAATCATTTTTAGGAAGCCTAGCTTCTTTTCCATACACAATTTCAAATGGTGAAAGTCCAGTGGCTTTCTTTCTTGTAATCATGTATGTCCATACTGAAAGATGCAACTTTGATGTAGGAGTATCTTGGGTATAAGGGAAATCTTGCATCACCCAAAAATATTTACATTTCCAATTTTCTAGTTTTTGTGCTTTTAATAAGGGTTATTCCTATATAGAGGTATTATTTGAGGGAGCTTGGTAATTTTAGTAAGTTGGTATTATGTTATCAGATTGTTATAATCTCATATATAGAGCTTCATCTTTGACATGTCATTCTACAAGATGAGTTTTATTGTCATATCATATGTATTGGTACAGTTATTGTAATTTTTTAATTTGAATTTTGGCTATCCAAACTTTAGGTCCAGTGATGAAGGCCTAAATGACCCCCAAAACTTAAAAAAACCTTGACTAATAAATGCTTGCATAGTCAACAATAGTATATCGCTAGCCAAGGATTCTAAAATGGGTTATAATAGCCCATCGAGTCAATGATTTGCAAGTTATGGTCTCCAGAAGTGGACCCATTTGAAAATATAATTTGTAAAATATATTGAGTTGATTATATGTAATAAAGTGTAATGAAATAATATAATCTGAGGTCGGTTGACCTCAAGGGTTAAGGCTTAATGTCTAGAACCTTCTTGGGTGGTTAAAAGTGCCTATATAAGGAAGGCCTATAGGTTATATAGGGCAGTTATAGGTGATAGTCGTAGCTTTTTCTTACAAACTACTGTAAGGAAGGTGCTCATATGAGTTTTTATATTTTTATTCTATAATTTTGCATTTGTGATGATAATAAGAAGGCCATATTTTTTTATCTCAATTTGTCTTGTTCTTTTTTTATGTTATTTTTTTGTGGAATTAAGGGGAGTGCCCTTCATTAAGTGGTATCAAAGTGTGTCTTCATTAGTGGTATCAAAATGAGAGTTCTTGAGGGTTTAAATAGATCGTTGACTAGGAGATAGTTTGCACCAGGACCATGGTTTGGGTTGGGCTTGTGGAAAAATTATAGATTATGAGGCAATTTATACTAGGGTTTCAATTGAAGTTCAAAAATGCCCTCATGAAGTGATCATGGTGGAAGAGCCATAGGTGTTATGTCTGAGGGTTTTCGAGCCTTCCAAAGACAAATGTAAGCACTGGAAGAACAAATGTGTAGAGGAATAAATATTTCAATGATAAGAGATGAAAGTAAGGATGATGAAGAAGAAAGAAATATTGAAGAAGATGCAATTTTGAACCCAGAAGAAGAGAAGACTTTTAGGGACATTTCCAAGATTAGGAAAAGACCTAAGTTTGAGGTTGCCACATTTTTGGGAAATCTTAATCCTAAGGAGTTGATCGATTGGATCAATGAATTGGAGGAATACTTTGAGTATGATGATATTGAAGATTTGGATAGGGTCAAATTTGCAATGACAAAACTGAAGGGTCATGCAAAGATTTGGTGGTAGGAGATCTAGTTGGAGCAAAATAGAAGAGGAAAGGACAATATCAGGAGATGGGACTAGATGATAGAAAAATTAAAGCTACAATTTATTCCCATAGATTGTGAGCTTGATCTATTGAAGAAAATGCAAGGGTTGAAGCAAGCTAGAAGATCTATTCAAGAGTATACCAAAGAGTTCTACCAAGTTCCCATTAGAATAGGTCATGCAAAAGCTGACAAGGAGAAGGTTTTTTGTTACCTTAATGGGTTGAAGCCAAAAATTTAAGAGGAATTGAGTTTGGTCTGAATGGAGAATATTGAAGAGGTATACTATTTTTCCTTAAGACTTGAGGAAAAGATGAATATTAATTTTCATAAACAAAATAGTGGAAGAGGTCATGGTGGAAGATCTGGTAGACAATCTTACGGAGGCCAAAATAATGATCAGAAGAACAAGGATGAGGCCAAAAAAAGTAGCCACAACTAGAGGGGAAACAATTTTGATTATTTTCATGATCAGAACAATAGAGATCATAGAGGAAGATGAAGAAGGAAAGGATCTAGAAGAGGAGGTTTCCATGGAAAAAGTTTTTACTGTGGAGAAGAAGGGTATAGAGCATTTGAGTGTTCCTAGTGGAAAGGAAGGACTGATAGGAGAACTAAAGACTAGGATAGAGTAGTGCATGTTAAAGAAGATTCCAAATCACATTCTAAAGATGTTGAAAGAGGAGAAGTCTTACTCAACAAAAGAGTCATGCTAAGTAGTGAGAATGAACTTGGTCAAAGGAGGAGTTTATTTTACACAAGGTGTAAATATGAATATAAGTATTATGATGTGATCATTGATGGTGGAAGTACTGAAAATATGGTGTTAGAAAACATGGCTAAAAAAGAAAAAGCACCTATGTTCATACCTTATTGCCTAGGTGAAGGATGACCACAAGATCATGGTCAATGAGTAGTGCCTAGTGAAGTTCAAGATTGGAAGCTACCAGGATGAGGTTCTTTGTGATATCATACCTATGGACATATGTCATATGTTTTTGGGTTGGTCATGGTAGTTTGATAGGCATATCATACATTGTGAACATGCAAATACCTACACTCTGACAAAGGATGGAGTGAAACAAAAGATGAAGCCATTGAAGGAGAAATAAGAAAAGGTATGTAGCGCTACTCGAATATGTTTTATTGGATATGAGGCATGAGCATATGTATTTTTCTATAATTCCAAAATATGGTAAAGAAGAAGTTGAGGAGGTACCTATAGAAGTTGCAGATTTTTTGGGAGAGTTTCTTGATATTGTGTCAGATAATGTACCTGATGGATTACCACTAGTGAGGAAGAGTAGTCACAAGATGAACTTTATTCTAGTAGCCAATTTTCCAAAGAAGGTAGTGCACAAAATGACACCAAAAGAAAGTGAAGAATTGAACATACAATTTTATGAGTTGATACAAAAGGGTTTGATTTGAAAGAGTTTGAGTCCATTTGTTGTACCAACAATATTAATACCTAAGAAGAATGAAGAATGGAGGACATGCATAGATTCATGAGATATTAACAAGATCACAATAAAGTATAGATTTTCATTTTTGTGAGTGTATAATATTATGGATTGTTCGAGTGAAGTTATGTATTTCACAAAGATAGATCTGAAGAGTGGGTACCATCAAATTCAATGGATGGTTGCCTTTACTAAAAGGGAAGGATTTTTCATTATGGTTGGCACATGAAGAGGTTGACCATCCTGGTTTTCCTCTGACTACCTGAGACATGATAGGGTCACTTCTCAAATTACCCTGGGTGTCTGATGTAGGAGCATCTTGGGTGTAAGGGAAATCTTGCATCACCCAAAGATATTTCCATTTCCAATTTTCTAGTTTTTGTGCTTTTAACAAGGGTTATTCCTATACATAGTTTCTATTTAAGGGAGATTTATAATTTTAGTAAGTTTGTATTATGTGCTCAGATTATTCTAATCTCATATATGGAGGTTCATCTTTGGCATATCAACCCGATGGATGAGTTTTATTGTCATATCATATGTATTGGTGCAATTATTGTAGATTTTTAGTATGAATTTTGAATATTCAAACTTTAGGTCCAATGATGATGACCTAAATGGTTTTGAAATGAAGCAAAACCTTGACTAATGGATTCTTGTGTGATCAAAAGTTATAGATCACTAGTCAAGGATTTTGGAATGAGGTTATAATATCCCATCGGGTAAACAATTTGCTAGATATGTTCTCTAGAAGTGGACTCATCCGAAAATATAATTTGAAAATCATCTTGAGTCAATCATATGTAATAAATTCAACCTCAAAGGTTAGGGCTTAGTATCTAGAACCTTCCTAGGTGGTTAAATGTGCCTATATAACGACGACCCATAGGTTGTCTAGGACAGTTATAGGTGATAGTCACATCTCTGTCTTGCAGAGTGTTGTAAGTAAGGTTCCCATGTGTGTTTGTATTTTATAATTCTATAATTTCACATTTGTGGTGATAATAAGAAACTCATATTTTATTCTTCCAATTTGTATTGTTCTTTGTTTTTGTTTTTTTTCGTGGAATTAAGGGGAGTGACCATCAAACTTTGAATCCTAGGCCCTTTTGTTATTTCCCAATATTCTCCTGATGATCTTAAGTATACTCTTATTTCTTGACTTAACTTGCTCATTCTCTTGAAGATGATAAAGAGAAGAGTAGGAGACATAAACACCATATTTAATGCAATTTTAAAAAAATTCCTCAGATCTAAAGCACATGCCATTATCAACAACAATCTTTCTAGGGACTCCAAATCTTGTCATGAGATTGTTGATTAGAAAGTCTATAATGACCATGTTAGTGGAGCATCTAATTGGTATTGTGTCTACCCATTTAGTGAAGTAATATATGGAAACCAAAATCTAGATATGGCCAATGCTTGATTTATTACCAATATCACCTATAAAATAAATTCCCTACATTTGGAATGGTTCTTCCACCTATAAGGTCCTAAGAGGAAAATATCCATTATATTTCAACCTTCCTAAAAATTTATGGCATGCTTCACACTTTCTAATGTAAGCACTATAGTCACTGAAAATATGAGGCCAATAATATCCTACCTATAAGATCTTATGAGGAGTTATCTTTGTAGAAAAATATCCTCCACAAACCCCTTCATGCATTTCTTTTAGAATTACAGATACTTGACCAATATCTAAGAAAAATTGTAAAACACCATCTTAGTTTTTCTAATAAAGATCACCTTGCATAAGGATGTATTTTGCTACTTGCAACTTTATAGTTCTCTTCTAATTCTCATTCAAACTATCATGGTAACTCATACATCTTAGGTATTATACAATACTAGAATACCAAGAGCATCTTTCAATATATACTTGAGAATATTCTTCATCCATTTGATTCACTTGTCTTACTTCCAAGTTTCAATCAACCATAAACTTTGCTAATCCTTGACCTCTTACTAACTTGGTTATTTGAATATTGATATTGAAAATTCTTGAGTTGGATTGATCCAACTGCATATTCTTCTTTTAGTCTATGTTTTTCTAAAAATATCTTTAACTACATCATTAGGAACATATGTTATGACATCAAGACCTACCAAATATGGTCTGAAAGCATTAATAGCTTTTACTAAAGCATATGATGTATTCTCATTGATATCCTAATTCAACTTTGAGCTCTGTATACTTATGCTAAAAATAGAAATTGGTTATTCATGTCCTTAATTTTTCTAGAGCATGACTACAAAAGTTTTATGATATGATGCAGAGAAGAATATTTGAAAAGACGTCTTAAACTATGGTGCCTTAAGAATTGGGGCTTCTTTTATTGCTTTTTTAATATTTGTAAATGCTTGTAAAGATTAATCATCCCAAACCACATTAGCCCCTTTCTTTAGCATTTTAGAAAAGGACTTAGGGATTTCTACAAAATTGGATACAAATATTCTTACAAAATCAATATGGCCAAAAAATGATTGAATAACTTTAACATTTTTAGGGACTTTTATGCTATTAATAGAAACAACTCCTTGAGGGTGTATTCTTATACCTTCTTTGGACACAATATGTCCCAATAATTTTCCTGCTATGACTCCAAATTGATTTTTTTTTTATTAAGTGATATCCCATATTCAAGGGCTTTCCTTAAAAAAAATCCAAATGGTTACTGTGATCCTCAACTTTCTTTGAATAAGAATTAAGATCATCTTGGTAGACCACCAATATATGATCAATAACTACTTCAAATGTGACATCCATAGCTATTTGGAAAGTTGATCCAACATTTTTTAATCCAAACGACATCCTAGCATAGACATATGTTCCCATGGGATAGTAAATGTTGTTTTGTATTGCTCTATCTCTTTGACTTTCACTTGGTTGTAATTAGAGAAACCATCCATCATAGACAAGAGTTCATTTCCTATAACTTTTTGCAATAAAGCCTCCATTTTTGAAAAAGAATAATAATATTTTAATGATGATATATTCAAATTTCTAAAATAAACACACAATATTATATCTCCATTATTTTGTTTGACAGGAACCAAATTAGAAACCCATGTGGAATATATGATAGGTTTAATTATACCAACATCCCTCATTTTAATCAATTCTTCTTTTATTGTGGAGGCTAACATGGGGCTTATTGGTCTTTTCTTTTGTCTAAAAGACTTGGCATCTAGTTTTAGAAGTATTTCATGCTAGAATAGGTCTTCTCTATATGCTTTAAAATCATCAGATGACCATACAAACACATGCCTATATTTTCTCAATAAAGAAATTAATTTTGATCTTATTTTGTTTGATATATTTTTTCCAATAAAAACTTCTCTAGGAGAATACTTATTCCTAAGATTAAATTTCTCAATCTGTTCCTACATGGAAATAGGGGTGTCTGTCCCTAATTTTCCATGTTCATCAAATATGCACTCTAGAGCTGCTAATCCTTTTGGTATCTTGTTAGATTTAATTTGCACAATCTCTTCTCCAAAAATCATCTCCTTTCCATCTTAATTTTCAACAAGACTACTCCAATCAAGACCAATATCTTGATAATCTTCTTCACATTTCAAAAATTGCAAAAAATCTTCGTCATCTCTGAAGACCTACTAGTTGTGCACATTATCAAGGATAGATGGACTATTTGTCATCTCAATCTACACCAATTATTTTAATAGCATGTCAATTTTTATAATGGCTAGATTAGCCATTATGCTAGCTAAAAATTTATCTATCCTATCAATCAAATTAATTAAAAATGCATCAAAAAACTCTAATAAATCCCACACATAATTTCTATACCTTTTTAATATTGACTATTTTGTCATGAATTTATCTCTAATATGATATATCATTAATTTAGAATCCCCAAACATTGGAAGGAACTTTATTTTATGAATTTTTTCCATATTTGGTCTTAGGATTAGGGCGTCATATTTAGCAATAAAATTTGTACATTCAAAATCCAACAAAAGAAAATGCCTAAATTTTATACCTGATGGTGATGTGAGGATTACCCTAGCTCCATTACCTTCCTTACTACAAGCACCATCAAAATGCATTTTTCATATCTCATTGTTCTCTTCCTATACAAGAATTTTATTAGTATCTTCTATAATTTGAATGGGTTTATTTATACTGACTTAGAAGTTGTCAATATCTGTCTAACAGAAATTGATTATAATATTAGGATGGAAACTTTCAACAAGGTATTCAAACCTTGGCTACTTATCAATTCTCATGTTTTGGCCATTTATTAGAGTGGTCACATAAGATAAATCTAATTGTATGTGCCCTCCAACTAAATTTGACCATTGTCTTTTAAGTAACATGCCATAATAGGCAAGAACTTCCACCACTGTCATGTCTATTTTATAGGAGGCTTCAAGATAAGATGGGAATCTGAAATCAACAATTTTTATAACACCCACCATAGGTATTAATCTATTGTCCATAGTATAACACTTTCCATAAGGGATATCTACTTTCAATCCTAATTCTTTCATAACCTATACAAGAATTATATTCATAGTCAATCTTGAATCCACAATGCAATTTCTCACTAATTTACTATTAATTGATAAAGTTAGATAAAAAGGGTCCACCAAGGGGCATCCTCATTAACATTTTGATCTTTGACATGCCCTTCCTTGTTAGTTTCAAACAAAATATTTAAAACCTCTTGATGTAGGAGCATCTATCACAATGACATAAAAAGAGGTTCCATGAGGATGAAATAATTTATTAAGATTTTTAAAATATATTTTGAATCCATTTGAATCAATATGTAAGGATAAACAAAGTCATTTTTAATATTGTCCAAATTGTCTAGCATGATCAAATTATGTAAATAATCCCAAGGAATAGTAAAATGTCATAAAATGTCATATATATGCTATTTTTATATCTTAGTAAAGGTTTTATAAAGTTTCAAGGTCATTTATGGGAAAATGCAAAAGTTTCCAAATATGTAATAAAATATTGTTGTAAAAAGTTGATAATATGTAAAGTTGATGAATAGAGGAAGATCGAGAGTCATAGGAGGTATACAATAGGTTAAAGGAATTAAAAAGGCATTAAAATGTCATGTATTGGTCATGATTTTCATAATGTAATGGGTGGAGAAGCTAAAAGAAGTTATGATGCAGGAGCATCCTAGGTGTAAGGGCAATCTTGCATCACCCAAAAATATTTTATTTTTAGTCTTTTCTATTTTAATAAGGATTAGTAGATAGGGTGGTTACTATTTAAGGGAACTTGCTATTTTTAGTAAGTTTTTCATACGAGCTCAGAATGTTCTCATTTTCTATAAGAAGGTTCATTTTAGAGATATAAACCTACCATAAAAATCTCATTTCTCTAGCTTAAGTATCAGAGAAGTTATTGTGGATTTTTGGTGGAAAAATTTGCAAAAAAATCTCTAGGCTCATCGTTAAAGGCCTTAGAGTGCCTAGATGAGGTCTAAAAACTTTAAGGAAGGCCCCTGGCACTATTTCGAGCTTGTAGAAAAAAAGTTGGCATTTCCAAAAAGTGGTTATAATAGCCAATCAGAGCAATGGTTCGTGATTATGGCCTTCCGAAGTTGGGCTACCTAAAATTTCTAAGATAATTGTCAAAAATGTATTTGGCCAACTCTATATGTTTTGTTAAGGTATGTCGACCCTAGGTATTAAGTTTGAGCATCTAGAACCTTCTCAAGTGACATAAAACTACCTATTTAAGAAAGGCTCGAACATTGTCTAGAACAACTCTGGGTGATAGTTCGCAACTTGTCTTGCAAATTATTGTATTGAAGGTGCCTATGTGGGTTTAGCATATTGTACTTATGAACTCTATAATTTTGCATTTGTGGCGCAAATAAGAAGTCCATATTTTGTTCTTGCATTTTCTATTGTTTCTTTGTTTCTATTTTGAGTTTATGGTACTAAGGGGAGCTCCCTGCATCAAGTTAAATAAAGATAAATTTATTTTTGTGAGTTTTATGATAATTTTTTAGGCTTTTTTTTTTTTCCCCAAAAATTCAACTATTATTTTTGTTGTCACATGCACATGCGAATTGATATAGACCTGTAACTTATATTTTTGGAAAATTATTTGAGTTAGCTTCAATTTGGCATTGGTTTGGATTCATTTCATTGTTATTTGAAAAATTTATGATCGATTTAGTAGAGACTGGTTAGAATTAGTTTTGGAAAAAGAGTAATAACTTTTATTCTACTAATTGGATTGAAATATAAATTGGGGAAAGTGTAGTTAACTCATCCAAAATCAATCTCATAAAAGGAATTTGTGATATTATTTCATTTGTAAAATTTATGAGTAAATATTTGAAACATTATGATGTTTTCTAACTCATTAATTTGGTTGAAAAATGTCCACTATTGAAGTGTCTTGAGTTTTACTCCCAAAAAAAGTTTTAAAAAGGTGTACCTCTAATCATTTTTGGTATCAAAGCTTCAAAAAAGATCTAGGAAAAGGTAATTTTGTGAGTTTGTGTGGGTTGTGGAAAGTTGTGATTTAAAAAGTGAACAGAAGCTAGTTGTTGATGAACTTTATGATGAAAAGGTTGTTGAAGATAGGAAAGAGATGGAAATGATAGTTGTTGGTGAGCATTGTGATGAAAAGGTTCATAAAGATGAGAAAGATATGGATGTGATGGTTGTCGATAGAACCATGGGAAGGTATTTAAAGTTAAGTAAGCAAGTGGTATGGCCTATCAAAAGGTTAATAGTTGCAGCAAGGAAGAAGACTTGTGATGAAGTTGCGAGGATAGAGAAGGCTCAAATAGTGATGAATTTGTCTCCAAGAATGGAGATATTGCACCATAAAATTTTTGAAAAAAATGATGCAAAGGTCCTATAGTGAACCAAATTGATGAATAGATATATGATGTCCCATTTTCTTTTTATAATCCATTTATTGTAGGTTTACTGGAGTTCTACTTGGATACTTATGTGAAATAGGTTTATGAGGAAACACAAATTGATGACTTGGATACTTGGCAATAGTATGAGCAACAAATATCAAAGAATTGGAAGACAAGAAAGAGGAAGGACAATCCAAGGGACTTGGACTTTTATTTCCCTAGGAGTATGATGCAAGAACATCTATCAAAAAGGCACAAAGAGAGGCTCCATGAGGATGAAATAATTTATTATGATTTTTTAAATATATTTTGAATCCATTTGAGTCAATATGTAAGGCTAAACAAAGCCATTTGTAATAGATTGTCCAAGTTGTCTAGTATGGTCAAATTATGTAAATAAACTTACGGAAGGGTACAATTTCATAAAATGTCATATATAGGTTTTTTTTATATCTTAGTAGGGGTTTTATAGAGTGTCAAATTCATTAATGTGAAAATGCAAAAGTTTTCAAATATGTAATAAAATATTGTCATAAAAAGTTGACAATATGTAAAGTTGATGTAAAGAGGAAGGTAAAGAGTCATTGGAGGTAGACAATAGGTTAAAGGAATTGAAAATGAACTAAAATTTCATTTATTGGTCATGATTTTTATAATTTAATAGCTAGACAAGCTGAAAGAAGAAGTTAAATAAAGAGAAGTTTATTTTTGTGAGTTTTATATAAATATTTGGGTTATTTTTCCAAAAACCTGACTATTCTTTTTGTTCTCACATGCACATGTCAATTGATACATACCTAAAAATTATATTTTTGGAAAGGTATTTGAGTTTTTTAGAAATGCTTTAGAATAACTGGGGGGGGGGGGGGGGGGGAGTGAATCAGTTATTCAAGGTCCAAATGTCCTATTCAAACTTTTCACTAAGTATAGTGAGCCCATTCAACCATTTATTCATCCAAGCTTTAACTTTTCTAATCAGAAAGTTACTGTAAATCAACATGCAAGCATAACACATAAGAAATCAACACATAACACAATGATTTACATGGAAACCCAATTTGGAAAAAACCACCAATAACATGCTACTCAATTCTCACTCTTCTAAAGTGATGCCCTATGAAAGGCCTGCAATGTTAAATGCTTACACCACACTGTTAAATGTGACCTTGTTAGAGGATTTAACCACCCTATTAGAAGTGGGCCTAGTTAGAGGACTTTAGACATTCACTTTGAATGCCACCCTGTTAAAGGATTTATAGATGGCTATTAAACCAACCTAAGTCCATAAGATTTTCATATCTAATACAACTACTAGAGAGTATTAGAAAATCTTTGACATGACTACAACATAAATTTATTAACTTGTAGATCTCAGATCACTTCTTAGCTCATACCATTGCCTGGCCTTCAATCTATACAACTCTAACAGCTTGGCCTCTTTTCAAGCTTAGTCTTCTTGAGTCTCCATGCTCAATGTACCAATGCAATCACCTCTTCTTAACCAATCGTAGAAGTAGAGCCTTTGTGCTCTTCATTCTTCTAGATGTCTTCTCCTTGGCACTCTTCTAACTACTTCACAATTTCACTCTTTGGCAGCAGCAACATTAGCATCATTTGCTTCTTGGTCTATGACTCCTTAAATAGAAGCCTTGGAGTTCTTTTCTTGCTCGATTCTTCCATTCTTTTAATTTCAATTCATATGGATTAGGTAGGATTCATTACATCTAATCCATATTTTGTTTCCTCTAGAAACTTCTTGAATAATCCTCTTGATTTTTCCTAAAAATGGTTTACATAGAATTTTGTGCCACCAACTCATCATCCTTATCTTCCAACTAGTTCAAAAAATTTAAGGTAACCTCTTTGTCAGCTTAGATTTGGTGAATCCTAGTCATTTGAAATAATGCAGTAGCTTGGCACTATTGAAATACTAGTGCTCGGCACATACTATGTTACTTGGCATCAACTGTATTTTTCTTGATGCTCGACACTTGAAGATCACTCCGCACCAACTAAGATTTTTTGATGCTCAACACTTGAAGATGACTCAGCACACACTAGAATTTCTTGTTACTTAGCTCCAACTGAGCTTCAACTAACTTTCTCAACACCCACTAATGGTCTTAATTTAAGCTTTGCAATCAATCTTGTTTGAACTTATTCCTCCAATGTTTCTAAGTGTGACCAACCTCTATATCTTTGAGTAAGTTATCAATACATCATTATAACTCAACCTTTCCTTTAGGTAGTCTTGTTACATCTTGTTGATCAAATCCTCTTCATCAATCAACTAAGTGATAGTACTTGGATCTTATAAGAAAATTTCATTCCTACAACTAGCAAGTTTGACATCAATGACAAAACAATGATTGAAAATATTCTTTTAACAACAATCTTCCTTCTTTGCAACAATCTCCCTCTTTGATCTTCAACAATGAGCTTTTTAATTAGATTTCCAACAATCTCCCTCTTTGGCATTGATGGCAAAACAAATTGATCAACCATCAGACTAAACTAGGTTAGAACAGTAAGTCAGATGCCAAAACTAATTGTATTACCATCAATTTTCACATCTCCCTCTACTATCTTGATTGCTTCATTTCTGCTTCTCCCTCTTGGCTGTTGTATCCTTGCTTTTTGTTTTTCTCCCTCTATATTGTTCATCTTCTACTATTCTGATCAAATTTTGATTATTTTTGTCAACTTCTCCCTCATACTTTTGATCACATGTTTTTGATCAGTTTTTTACTACTTCTCCTTCTTTGACAACAATGCCAAAGACATATTAGTATCCTAATATGCAAGTGTAGCTTTTGAAAATTCATTCAATTTCTACCTCTATCACCTTGCTTGTGACTAATTTGGAACTTTAGCACTTCTACTACTTTAGGCATAAATCCTAAAGTAAACATCATTTGCATCAATGTGTAAAATCTTTTAACAATCAGCTCATTTGATGCAGGGCATTCTTGCTTTTGCTTCAAGTAGCCTTGGCTAGGGGTATCACCCCTAACTTACCTCTAAGATACTCAAAAGAATCTTTAGGTAGTGCTTTTGTGCAAAGATGTCAGCAATCTATTCCTTTGAGCTAACATATTCCATCTTCACATGTTTGTCTTCCACAAACTCTCTTGCATAGTGATACTTGATTGCAATATGCTTGGTTTTAGCATGCATTATAGGGTTCTTTGATATGTTGATTGCACTTGTATTATCACAATAAAGTATCATAGGCTTAGTTACCTCTTCCTTTATACCTTGCAACAAATGTTTGATCCATACAATATTGGTGCAATTTATAGCAATTGCAACATATTCGGCTTCAGCAGTAGACTATGAGATACAACTTTGCTTTTTTTTGGTCCATGTAATCAACCTTTTTCCCAAGAAAAGTGCTCCTCCACTGGTGCTTTTTCTATCATCAATGTTACCTCCTCAATCTACATCAATGTAGGACTTTAGGTCAAAATTTTCACTCCTCTTGTAGTACAAACCAAATTCATCAGTTCCTTTTAGATACCTCAATATTCTCTTTACTACCATTAAGTGATTTTCTCTTGGATTTGCAAAAAATCTTGCCACTATTCCAATAGCTAATGCAATGTCTAGTCTACTATGTACAACATATTGTAGCTTTTCAATCATTGATCTATACAATGTCTAATTTGCTTCAGCAAACTCATAATTTTTGGATAGCTTATGTCCTATTGCCATTTGTGTGTTGACTGGTTTTGAGTCCTCTAATCCAAATGTTTTGAGTATTTCCTTGATGTATTTTGATTGGGTAACAAATATACCATGTTTCAATCGATGTACTTGTAATCCAACAAAGAATTTGATTTCTCCAAACATTAACATCTCAAATTCATGCTTCATTTGATTAGCAAAATCTTTGCAAAGAATATCTTTTCTTCCAAATATTATATCATCAACAAAGATTTTTGATATAAAAATGTCTTTACCTTTTTTAGCTTTGATATACAAGTTGTTGTTGTCATCTGTTCTCTCAAATCCTATCTTCACAAGATATTTGTGCAATCTCTCATACCATGCTCTAGGTGCTTACTTCAATCCATAAAGTGCGTTGTGCAGTTTGTAGACCATGTTCTTGCTCTTCTCATCAATAAATCCCTCTAGTTGTTCTATGTAGACTTCCTCTTCTAGTATACCATTTAGAAAAGTATACTTCATATCCATTTCGTACATTTTGAAACTTTTGTATGCAACATATGCAAGTAATGTTCTTACTCCTTCTTCTTGTGCATAGCCTTTGCAAACTAGTTTGGCTTTGTTTCTTGTTATCTCACCATTCTCATCAAGTTTTTTTCTAAACACTCATTTTGTACCAATGACATTCTTATCAGCTGGTCTAGGAACTAGGGTCTAGGTTTTGTTCTTCTCAATCTGATCTATCTCCTCTTCCATGGCTTTATACCAGTCATAATCTTGCAGTGCATCCTTCACTATTTTAGGTTCAACCTTGCTTAATAGACATGATTCATTCCTTAGTTTATTCCTTGTCATTGGTCTAACATCCTTGTCACCAATGATTTGTTCTATAGGGTGATGTCTTCTCACATACTTGGCTAATCTTGGTTCTGTCCTTCTTTCCATGTTTGATCCTTCAGCTTCAGAGTCATTTTTTTTTTCATCATCTAGTATTTTATCATTTCTCTCATGTATACTATTTTTAGAGTCAGAATGTGCATTCTCTACATTATGTAGCTCGGCTTCTGAATGCAGGTCAGCATTCACTTGCTGTGACTCGGTTGATACTGAAATTTGTTGCTGATTTCCAACTTGATTTGCAACATTGTCTTCAATAGTCATTCCTTCATAGAAGTATACAAAGGATTTATAATCCTCTAATTTATTATTTTCATCAACCTAAATTTCTACATGCTCATCAAAATTTACATTTACAGTCTCCACAATCTTGTTAGTGTTAGTGTTCAAACACTTATATGCCTTACTTCAAGTGGAGTATCCAAGGAATATGCCTTCATCACTTTTTGCATCAAACTTGTCATTTCTAGTATCTTTAAGAATATAGAATTTACAAAAAAATAATTTGAAATGTTTAACATTAGGTGAGTGAGCATACCATAATTCAAAAGGTGTTGCATTTGTACCTTTCTTGACTTGAACTCTATTCAGTGTGTATACTACAGTACTTACAACTTCTCTCCAGTATTTTAGTGCAACATTTTTCTCCATCATCAAGGTTCTAGATCACTGTCTATGATCACTGTCTAAGGTATTTAGCATAGTTAATCACTGACATATTCCTTCTTTCAGAAATACCATTCTAGAACCTTGATGATGGAGGAAAATGTTCTAGAATCCACTGTCTAAGGAAATAGGAAAGAACCTGAAATGTCTAAGGTTCTAGCATCCACTGTCTATGATCCACTTGTCATTCTTCTTCACACAGGTAACCAATGTTGTTGCTTCATCTTCATCTTTATCTAATTCATCCTTCATGGCCACATAGACTACTTCATCATCATTCTCATCAAAATCTTCTTCAATAATGTAGCATCTTCTACCTTTTTCCTTGTAGTCTTTGCTATCATCTTCTCTCTTTTTCCTATACTTGTTTTCTTCTTTGTAGTTATTTTTCTATGTACATATTGCAACAATATGACCTACTTCATTATAATCGAAAAATATGATAGGGAGCTTACCTTTGAATTTACCTTTGCCTCTTGATGCAGGAGCATCCAGTGGTGTAAGGGCAATCCTATATCACCCAAAAATATGCATAGAGATAGTTTCTATTTAATGTGTTTTCATTTCTAGATACCCATTTGGGTAAATAAAGGTTCCAACTCTCACAATTCCATTATTAGTTTTTTGGGTTAGAGTTTTATTAGTTTTAAAGCACTTTGGGATACATGTAAATGCATAAAATGAATTATTTTGTAATTGAGCCAAAATTATGATGAGTTAGAGGGTTAAAGTTGGAGAGATGATTATATTTTTAATTTAAATCACTCCGAAAAAAAATCAGGTCAATAGGCTTTACGGTTAGAAAGTTATTGTAGTTTTAATTTTCCTAGAGACCTCCTGAGAGTGCTTCAAAGTTAGATTCAGGGCACTAAATGGCCTTGTATAGGGCCAAAAAATGGGGGACAAGTGAAGCCTATATCTAGGGCTGTATAGCACTTTAAGAGATTTCTAAAATTTAAATGGTTCGTCAATCGGAGTTACGGTTCAAAAGTTATGCCTCCCAAAAGTTGAACTACCATTTCTAGATTCTTCTAATTTTACACCAACTTCAAACGCGACTTCTGGAGCCTTATGTTTTGGTGGTGGATTCCAATTGGAATATTCTAGAATATATTCCTAACCCTAAACCATTTGGGGCTTATTTAAGAACATTTTTAGCATTGTAAAGGCAGCTCTTAGTGGAGTTAGAGAGAAGGTACTGTGTGGAGGATTTCTTTCTCCAAAATCATACTGTTGTAAGCCCATAGGGAAATTTTTATTGATAATAATATTTACCTTTCCTATGTGTTCATTCTAGTCTTTGGTTGTGTCTCCATCAAGTGGTATTAGAGTAGGTTTTCTTGAGTGTGTAGACAGAGCACCGACTATGAGGTAGTTTACACCAAGATTGTGAGGTTGTGGGTTTGAGACAAGAAGATGCCTGCATGAAGGGAATGTGGTGGAAGGGTTGGAGTTGTTAATCCTAAGGTTAGATCCCTCCAAAGACAAGTTCAAGCATTACAGGATGAGATCCATAAAAGACTGAATGTTACTGCAGGCAACGAAAGTGAGGAAGAAAATGAAGAAGAAGAAAATATTGGACAAGAAGGGGAAGATGAAGGGGAAGTTCTAAATCAAGTAGAGGAGAGGATTTTTAGGGCATTTCTAAGCTTGGAAAAAGACCTAAAATTGATGTGGATATTTTTTTAGGAAATCTAAACCCAGATGAGTTGATCAACTAGATCAATGAACTAGAGGAGTATTTTGAGTATGAGGATATTAGGGATCCAGATAGGGTTAAGTTTGTGAAGGCCAAAATGAAAGGCCATGCCAAAATCTAGTGGCAAGAGATTTAGATGGAAAGGAATAGAAGAGGAAAGGAGAAAATCCCAAGGTGGGATCGTATGGTAGACAAACTAGAGAAGCAATTAATTCCACTAGATTATGAGCTTGATTTGTTCAAGAAAATGCAAGGATTAAAGCAAGCAGGAAAATCTATCCAGGAATATACAGAGGAATTTTATCAAATTTTTATTAGGGTAGGGTGTGCAGAAGCAAATATGGAGAAGGTTTCTCGTTACCTCAGTGGGTTATGACCTAGCATTCAATAGGAGTTAAGTCTAGTTAGAATGACTAGCATTGAAGAGGCATACCAATTTTTCCTATGAGTCGAAGAGAAGCTAAATAAAAGGTTTGAAGGAAGGCAAAGAGGGTGCGATCAAGGAGGAAGGGGTAGTAGTAGGTCATCTAGAGGCCGAAATGAGACCCAAAAGAAAAATGAAGATGTGGGTACTAGTAGAAACCAAAGGAATGAGGGTTTCAACCACTCCTATGATCAAAAATTTGGAGATCAGAGAGGAAGAGGTAGAGAAGGTGGAAAAGGTTTAGGAAGAGGAGGCTTCCATGGTACCTATTTTCATTGTAATGAAGAAGGTCATCGTGCATTTGAATGCCCTCAATGACAAGGAAGGATAGATAGGAGAGCTAATGGTCAAGCCAGGGTTGCTGATGTGGATGATGATGCATAGTCATCACATTTTAAGGATGTAGAAAGAGGAGAGGTTCTCATAAATGAAAGGGTCTTACTAAGCGGTGAGACTAAACCTAGATAAAGGAGGAATTTTTTTTGTACTAGGTGCAAGTGTGAGGATAAGTGTTGTGATGTGATTGTTGATGGTGGCAGCAATGAAAACTTGGTGTCTAAGGAGATGGTCTCTAAGCTAAAGCTCAAGAGGGAGAAACACCCCCAACCCTATCAAATTTCTTGGGTAAAGGATGATCATAAGGTCTTGGTTAGTGAACAATGTTTGGTGAAGTTCAAGATTGGGAGTTACCATGATGAAGTTCTCTGTGACATTATTCCACTGGATGCCTGCAATTTATTGTTGGGAAGACCATGGCAATTTGATAGAAATGTTGTACATGATGGTCATGCAAATACATACTCTTTGTAAAAGGATGGAGTTCACCACAAACTGATGCCCTTGATAAAGGAAGGTGAAAAGGTATGTGGTAGTGCTAGGATATGTCTTGTTGATGGAATAAATTTTTTGGATGGTATGAAACATCAGCATATGTGTTATGCTTTGATTCCTAGAAGAGATAAGGAAGGTAGTAGTGAAATTCCACTTGAAGTTTTAGTTATATTAAGTGAGTATGGAGATGTCATCTCTGATAAAGTTCTAGTAGGGTTGCCACCAGTCAGGAAAATCAGTCATCAGATAGATTTAATCCCTGGAGCTAGTTTTCCTAACAAGGCTGCTCATAGGATGACTCCTACTAAAACTAAGGAGCTAAACAAACAAGTTCAAGAGCTATTGAGGAAGGGGTTGATTTGAGAGAGCCTAAGTCCATGTGCAGTACCTACAGTGCTAGGATCAAAGAAGGATGGAGAGTGGAGAATATGCATAGACTCTCGAGCTATAAACAAAATAACCATCAAGTATTAGTTCCCTTTGCCTAGAATGGATGATCTTATGGACTACTTGAGTGGGCCTCAGTAATCCACAAAGATATATCTCAAGAGTGGCTATCACTAGATATAGATATGAGAGGGAGATGAGTAGAATACTGCATTCAAGATCGAAGAGGGTCTATATGAGTGGTTAGTAATGCCTTTTGGACTAACCAACATGCCAAGCACCTTCATGTGGCGTATGAATGAGGTACTAAAGAAATTCTTGGGAAAATTTGACCTTCCTCTTTCTCCCCCCTCTCCCTCCTGCTTGTTTTCTCCCCTTCTAGCCGGGTGGTTTCATGTTCCCTCTTTGTTCTTCTCTCTTTGTGATCTAAGTTGATCATATCTGTCCTTCTGCCTTGTTGGTGATGTTTGTTCATTTGCATTTCTTCTTTTCTTGTTCGTTCTTGCTTTTTGTTTGGCTCTTCTTGATCATATTGTAGTGGTCTTTCTAGGTGTCTAGGTCCAGGTGTTCACTTAGCAACCACCTCTCACACACCACCTTTTGGTTGGCTTGGGCTTGGGTGTTCTTCTAGTGTCCAAGTCTCTTATGTTTGTGTGTTTTCTTTCTTTCTTGTTTCAATCTTTTCATTTCCTCCTTGTTTCTTTGCCTCATCTTTGTCTCTTTATTGTGTTCCCTCTCATAATGCATGGGTATTCATATATATAGTGGTTTACACATGCGTTTATATATATATATATATATACATTATATATGTATATGAGATAAATATATGCATATATAATATATTTAAAATGTGTATATAATATATCTAATATATATACACATTTTAGATATATTATATATGCATATATTTATCTCATGTACATATATATATATCCACACACATATTTATTTCTTATTTATTTTTTATATTTTTATTTTTATATTGTTTATATTTTTTATTTATGCATACTTATATAGATACTCATAGTTATATATAAGTGCACAGTTTTGTATATATATATATATATACACACACACACACACACACACACATATATATATATACTTTTGCACTTATATATATTATATGCATATACATATTTTATACATTAATATATTTAAATAAATACATATTCATATATATATATATATATATATATATATATATATATATATATATATATATATCCACACACATATTTATTTCTTATTTATTTTTATATTTTTAGTTTTATATTGTTTATATTTTTTATTTATGCATAGTTATATAGATACTCATAGTTATATATAAGTGCACAGTTTTGTACACACACACACACACACACACACACACACACACACACACACATATATATATAGAAGCAAGCATGTACTTATTGACCATTTCACGTCTCCTGCTTATGTATATATGACTATTTCTTTTATATTCTTGTTATATTTCATTCATGTAAAATTTTAGGCATGCTCTTAGTTATATCTTATTCATTATTTTCGTTTATATTTTATTTCTTCACTTGTTAATTTTCATAAATTCTTCACTTTATTCAATTGGCATCTTTTTAGCCTCTAATTATTTTCTAGTTTGTCCTTGGGCGTGTTCCTTTTTGGCCCCTTGTCCTTCTGTCTACCCCCTTTTAATGATTTTTTTTTTTTTTTTTTTTCATTCTTCAACCTTGGGGTGTGTGCTATCTTTCTTGCCTATTACCTTTATCTTTTGGGTCAACCATTATCTGCAACCTACTATTTTTTGCATCTCTTGCTCTTCATACTGATGATAGATCACATAGTGTGATTCAACATGTTGATGGTAAAAATTTTAACACAATCGAATCTAGAAACATATCAGTACAAATTTTTTATTGTCTATTTGGATGATATTTTAATTTTTAGCAAGACTTTGGATAAACATTATTGCACATTCGTAGAGTCCTTGAAAGGTTGAGGGAAGAGAAAATGTTGATTAATTTGAAGAAGTGTAGCTTTGTAAAAAAGGAGTTAGTCTACTTGGGGTTTGTTGTATCATCTGAGGGTCGCAAAATGGATCTAGAGAAGGTAAAATCCATAAATGGCATATGTGCACCCCTAACTGAAACAATAAGGGGGGATAGGAAAGAGTTCAAGTGGACTATAGCAACTGCAAGGAGTTTTGAATTGTTGAAGAAGAAGGTGATAGAACAACTAGTGTTGACACTTCCTAATTTCAATAAAGTGTTCCAAGTAGATTGTGATGCTAGTGGCAGTGCTATTGGGGCCGTATTGAGCCAAAAAGGTAAGCCTATTGCATATTTTAGTGAAAAATTGAATGATGCAAAGAAGAAGTATTCTATTTATGATACGGAGTTCTATGCAATCGTTCATGCCTTAAAGAAATGGAGGCATTATTTATTGCTAAAATAATTTGTCTTGTATACTGATCATCAGGCATCACAGTACCTAAATAGCCAAGGTAAATTGAACCAGAGACATATGAAGTGGGTAGAGTTCATGCAGAGCTATACATTTCTATTGAAACATAGAAGTGGAAGGTCTAATAGGGTTGCAGATGTATTGAATAGAAGACAGTTGTTGCTTATAGTAATGTAGGTTGAAGTGGTTGGGTTTGATGAACTCAAGAATCTATACCTAGAGGATCCTAATTTTGCTAAAGCATGGAAGGCTTGTAAAGAACCTATTACTGTAGATAGAACAAGGTGACTAGATTATTTGATTCAGGATGGTATGTTGTTCAAGGGAAATTAGTTATGCATTCCAAGGAGTTCCATGAGGGAAAATTTGATCAAGGAGAAGCACATTGGGGGGATGGCAGGACATTTTGGTCAAGATTAAGACCATTTCCATTCTTAGAGAACATTATTTTTGGCCTCAAATGTCACAGGATGTGAAGAAGTTTGTACAAAGTTGTCAAGTATGTCAAGAAGCCAAAGGATTTAGTCACAATATGGGACTCTATCAGCCATTTCTTGTTCCATCGAAGCCATGAGAAGACATAAGTATGGATTTTGTTCTTGGATTTCCAAGGAGACAAAGGGTAATGACTTAGTATTTGTGGTGGTTGGTAGGTTCTCCAAGATGGCACATTTCATTCCATGCCACAAGACACATGATGCTATACATATCGCAGATTTTTTTTTCAGGGAGGTGGTGAGACTACATTGTCTCCCAAAGAGTATTGTTTCTGACAGAGATACTAAATTTGTGGGGTATTTCTGGAGGACTTTATGGAAGAAGTTGAGGATGGAATTGAAGTTCAGTTCTACACACCATCCACAGACTGATGGACAGACAGGAGTAGTAAATAGAAGTTTGGGCAATTTGCTAAGGTGTTTAGTAGGAGATAAGCCCAAGGAATGGGATTTGATTCTACCACAAGTAGAATTTTTTTATAATAATTCTATAAATATGAGTATTGGTAGATCACCATTCTAAATTATGTGTGGAAGTAGCACAAGGATTGCACTGGAATTAAGGAAGATGGAGCAAGGGGAGAGGACAAGTGTTGAGGCAGAAGAATTTGCTGAACATGTCAAGAGCCTACATGAGGAGGTCCATGCACACATTACCAAGATGAATCAATAGTATAAAGCTAGGGCAGATCAAAGGAGGAGACATAAGGAATTCCAAGTAGGGGATCTAGTTATGGTGCACTTACGAAAGGAATGGCTTCTAGTGGGTACTTATTGTAGACACCTAAATCTGATTACATCGCTTCGATAATCCTATTTAGCTATCTCTAAGGGCATCATTAATTAAAATCTTATTTAATTAATCCTTTTCCATACCCTAGCTGATTAATTTAATTAATCATCTATAGTCCTAATTGATAAATCAAATAACCCATTATTTATCAATTAATCCTATTCTCCTATCTAATTCCAAAAATCCCAAATTTATTAAAATCACTGTAATAAATAAAGCCCTCAAAACCTAATAATCCTAAAACTATCCTAAATCCTCCCATTAGCTTAAATCCACCCCATCCACCCACACTAACTAAGCTTAGCCACTGACTCACCCACCCTCATCAATACCATCCACTTGCACATCTCTAACATCCCTAATATAATCCTAACCCAAGCCTAACCCATCCCCTAATCATTTGCACAATCCTAAATGAGCTTAAGACTTTCCTAAGCCAAGCCAAAGTCCATCCCCTCAAAATATCCCAACCACCAAGCCATAAATGCTCCCACAAAGCCATAAATGACTCTTACAAACCCATTTATTGCTCTTACAAGCTATTATGAGGGTCTTTATGAGCTTTGAGCCTCCTTTGTTGACCCTTCAACCCCTCTTGCTCTAACCAATGACCCTGTGACATGTGTCACTCCCTGATTGGCTATAAGGAAGCACAATCCATGTACTCTCCTCTCATTGAATCTGAGCCCTCCATAAGCTTTCTCCTTTCCTTCCATCCTAGCCATCGATCCCTCAAGCCCTTTGCCTATTTAAGGAATCCCCTCCCAAGCCAAATGATCACAATCCATAACCTTAAAGTTACCATGCCATTTTGAGAAGCCAAATTCATACCCATTTCAAATATCCACTTCCATGCTAATATTATGATGCTATTTTGAGAGCTTAAGGACTATCAAAATACCATCATAATGGCAAAATCCATCCACAAATCCACTTTGATCCATATTTTTCATTGAAGCTTGAGCAATATTATTGAGCAAACATCTACATCAAAGGATGCATCTACAAAATAAAGGAGGTTTTTGGAGTGATCTTGCACTTAGTTTGCACTCTCTTACACCTTCTTTTGTCTAAACTTATATGTGAATATAGTTTTAGTTTGTGAATATTTTCCTTATTGTTAATGTTCTTTGTACCCTAAATCTTGTTCTACATTTTGGCATGCCTGGTATGACCCCACAAGGGTCATTTTAATCTTCATTAATGCTAGTTTTACATGCTTTTTCATATTTTGGCTAACCATGGAAGACTAACGTTTTATGCTTTAACTTTTGTGTCTTTATCTTGTGGTTTTTGATTGAAGGGTACAATTGACCACTACAAGAACATGCACACAACCCTCTAAGTAGTTTTCACACAGTCAACTCTCAAAAAACTTGGTTTTTTGCATCCTCGAAGTCGTAGGAACACAAACCCACAATCACAGGAACACACCATACTCCGATGAGATCGCAAACCCACAGCCCTGGAAACATAGAAAGACCAACAGAAATGCTAGCAAACCAGTTCCAATCAACTTGCATGTGTCGCTAAACCCAACCAATGAACTTGCTAGCCAATCTGTTAGCAGGAATGTGCCTCAGAACAGTGGGATCGTCATTCTCGCTTGTGGGAATGCTGACTTTTTCTTGTCTTAAACTTCTCAAAATTGTAATAAAACTTTTGTCCGCGGGATTGTCATTCCCGCTTGTGGGAATATTGTAAGGCCATAAATTTGTGGGATTGCTCTGTCAAAAGGAGCTCTTGAGTTTTTGGCTCATGTTTTTAAATTCTTTTTTTGACAGTCTTTCCCGTCATTCCCATGATCAAGAATCGTGGCGGGATTGTCATTCTCGTGAACAAAAAGTCTGTGGGATTGCGAACCCGCCTGCGAGAACGCGGGTACCCTCGTGGGAACATTGTTTCTTGCCTTTTCTCTGTGGGAATGTTGCCTAACTTTGGCTGTCGTGTTTATTCATTATTTTGAATGCTTCTAAGTTAGAAGAAATTGACTTGTTTGCATAATCACTAGGTACAAATTGCACATTTCATTTGGTGCTTTAAAAAGAACAAACAAATCTCTCTTTTGCATGCAACTTAGGCAAATTTTATTTTTGAACACTTAAAAAATTTGTTAAGTTAAAAACAAATTAACAAAAATTAAATTGAGTAGTTTTTCATTGGACTCACTCTTTTCTACTCACCCATCAATTCAAGCCCTTTGGTTGCAATCTCAGCACCATACTCGGGATGATGGGTCAACTTGAAAAAGGTGTTAAGTGTTCCATAATCAAATCCTACTTAATTAGCTTTTGAGGGTTTGTCTTAACTTATAAGATTTCTTGAATGTCTAAAAATCTAGATTAAATCGATCACACTTCAAGCTTGGGTTTTAAAAATGAACAAAAATCAATTGACATGGAGGGCCTCTGGGCACATGAGATTTAATTTGCAGACCCTAACTCTTCTTCTTGCTTGCATTCTTTGATTGATGTTACTTTTGTTGATGCATCTCAAAGTTGGAATTGAACATCTATATCTTAATCACTTGTGTTTTCAATAGATCAAACAATCTAAAAATTAGTTGGTGGAAGAACTTTGCTTTTTAGCCCAAGGTCATTTGTATCTTCTCTCCCCTTGTCGCCTTTGCGGGCCATCTTGGGTGCATAAGACTAGGATCCAAAACCTTGTTTTTAGTTTTAGGGGGCCTGCTTGGGGATTTCATCACCCCTTGGGACGACCTCAACTTTAGTGTTCTGGCAAAGTATAAAGATCAGGAGGTGAATCCAAAGACACCTCTCTTGGGATCAAGATTTTGTCACTCGGGCTAAGCCTCAAGGAACTTTATACCCTTGAGAAGTGAAAGAGGAGAAGTGGGTTACCACTCCTCTTGGCTATGGGACATCTTTTTGGTTTCATCTATAGATTTGGGCCTCACATACCTTGTGTATATCAAGGACTTCCCAGATAAACCAACTGTCAGCTTTGTAGCCAACCATCTAGGATGTTCATGTGCTTGAAGTGATTGCTCGAAACATTTGTAAAAATAGACACACTCCTTGGTGCAAGTATCATGTTCTAGAAATCAAAATTTCTATCTGGTTGTTCCTATCTATTGCTTGATCTTTTGTTTGTTAAATGAATGTTTGCCAAACTTGGTCAATCCTAGCTTAGGGCACACTTAGCGTAGTCACTACCTCCAAAAACCCCACGGTTGTGATTTTAATCCTTGGAAATATCTCATGTCAAGCCATCCTAAGATTAAGTTTAAGAAGGCTAAGCTTCCTCAAATACCAGCCTATAAGGAAATCAAAGCAGAGCATAAAAAATGTAACCCTAACCCTAGGATTTCGAAATTGGATCAAATTGAGAAAGACGAAGCTGAAGTAGCATTGCAAACTAAATGGGACAACAAAATCCAAAACCTAACCCTTTGACATGGTGTTAATATGAGCCTTATCGACAACTCTATTGTTACTCATTCTGATTACGTCCTTCCTTTTTCTGCACACACTTACACACTTATAGGTTTAGTCTCTCATCTAGGAATTGCACTATCCCACTCAAGCATTTGAAGTTAGACCATCTCCTCTCATCTTAGGTTTTTGAAGAAGAATCCTCCACCTGCATTGTTAAAATCTTAGCATTCTTTTCCTCACTCACTTAGAAACATTTTTTCATCACATCTCTCATCATCTTGAGTATCCTCGAAACACAGCACTTTGCTAGGAATAGGTTGTTTCTGGTGTCCCACATCACCTTGAGCCAAAGGTTGGGGTCACACTTTTTTGCATCACCATCACATTTCCCACATTCATATTTTAGGAAAACACAAGCTTCTTGCACTTAGCACCATATCCTTTATACACCCTTAGTATCATCCCTTGTTGCATTTGCATCTTTAGGAGAAGCATCCTTTTATGCCACCCACCACACATTTTGGTAGGCACACACAAAAAAAGACATGGATGCTAGTCATAGTGGTAACACATCTCGAGCTCAACCATACTCTTTAGTATCCATGACACCATCAAACCCACCACCGCAAATCCTAGAGGAACTAGGATCATCCATAGATATTGAGGCTTTTATGAACCAACTTGGTCATGCTACCATCGTAAATGCCATCATAGATCGCACCAAGGAAACCATCATGGAAAATTTCTTACAGGGCAATGTTGGTGTCTTTGAGTTTGGATGTCCACCACCTATCAACATAATAGATCCTACTCACCCATTGTCTGGATGGCAACCACCTCAGGTAGAACCAACAGACCCAAATATCCCCTCGACCTAGGTGCCAATTCCCATTCCATAGAACACTCATCCCATTATCACTCAACCATTAGTGCATACTACATCTCAACCAACCTCAAGTATACCATTTGCATCTATTTCCACCATTCATTTTTCTGCTCCACCAAATCCTCCATTTGCATCTAGCATCACTACCTTTTCGCTTCCACCCCATATCACATCTAGTCCATTTGCTACTGAAATACCACCAATAGGGTCTAATACATCATCTTCCATCCCACCAAACATCACTATCAACCCCTTTGAAACTAGCCAAAGCTCTTCAACTGCATTTCCTTTGGGACCTTAGAATATTACTGTGACACAGACACCTATCACTAGTCTTCCCCCTAGCACTATAGCCACGTCGGCACATCCGACACTGTCATCCACTGCTTCACATAGCTATTCACTCCCACCCCTCACCAACTATTTCTCCATGCCACCTTTAGGCAATAGCCCAAATCCACCACCACTGCAGTTCCCTACAATAAACACTTTGCCACAAATTAACTACCTTGCACCTACTCCAAATCAATCCTACTCTCAAGTAGGTGCAAAACCCACAGATATTGGGCATGGTATGTATTCCCAGAGCATAGCACAAATATTATCTGCATTACCACCTTTTCAGCCGTAGTATGCCCAAGCACCCACATAGAACTATCTCATAGGGAAACAACCTCATAGTTATCTACCACACCAACCTCAACAGATGCAACAGTATGCACAACCCACATTCCAGCAAACCATAGCATCCACTCCACCAGTTATGCAAACTATTTTTCCACAGACGCCATATGGTCATCAAAGTTCTCCATATCACACTTCAAATTTTGGCACGTATCCTACACCGAGGGCACCTGGATCGGGGGCACCCGCTCCTCCACTTGTAAAGTCTGAATGGGAAGAGATGAAAAATTCTCTCAAAGCCCTCAAGGATGGGACAGACACCAAAAATTTCAAATTTGAAAATGATTGCCCATACCCTTTTGATAGGACTATCACTTTGACTCCATTTCCTAAATATTTCGAGATCCCCAAGTTTGAAAAATTTAGGGGAGAGAATGATCCAGTCACACATGTTAAGGAATTCTATATGCATTTTCAGGAGGTAGCTTATAATGATGTGTTTCCCATGTGGCTCTTTCCCAAGATCTTGGCAGGACCAGCCTTGGAATGGTTCTGTCGTATACCTCAAGGTACTATTAAAACTTTTGCAGAACTTTTTGAGGCCTTTGTTGCTCAGTATACCCATCTCGTTGAAACTAAATTATTTGTAGTAGATCTCATCCACACTAAAAAAAAGGGAGGAGAAAGCCTTGTAGAGTACTTACAATGCTAGCAGATCCTCACACCAAGGATCTCTTGTACCATCCCTGAGCGCCATCTTGTCAAGATGTTCATAAACAACACACACCCTAGCCTCGCTCATCATATGGCTATGAACTATTTGCAAACATACAAGGAAATCAAAGAAAAAGGAATGGGCCTCGAACAAGGCCTCATTAAGGATGGGTGAATACAGTGATAGATGGTGCCACTGACACTCAACAGGTCTATATTGTTGGGGCAGATACCAGTGTTCCCACCACATTTTGCCAGCAACAAACTTATCAATAGCAACCCCCTGTATATCACCATCCACCCATGCAAACTCATTAGCAAATACCAATTCCTCATAATCAAACTAATGCTATCACACTGTCAGCAAGTAGTAAACCCCATGTTCAGAGGCAACCATGAACATACACCCCATTGGGGGAACCTCTTGATACAATCTTCAAAAAATTGGCCAAAGATAACCTTGTTCAATATCCACAAACGCAACCCTTGGAACCTAATCAGTCTAGAGCATCTTGGTACAAAGATAACAAATATTGCAAATTCCATCGTGTCAAAGGGCACACTACCCTTAAATGCATGTAGCTTAAGGATTATGTACAAGACCTCATTGACCAGAAAGAGGTCATAGTGGGGGCAAACCCCTCACCCAATACAGGCTTAATGATGTATCAAAATGCTTTCCCTCCTCATAACACGAACCCAAGAAAGGCACCTGCAAACCCTCCTGTCAACAAACCTAACAATGCTCCAAGTAAATAAGGTGACAACCGAGACACATCTTAGAATTATAACTCAACATACTTAGACTATGGTAGCTTAATTGGTTGCATATCCCAAGTTGAACCATCTATCAATTTCATCAATACCAAAGGCCCAGACACTCATAGTGTAGTTGCTACCCATTGGACACGACTCAATATAGCTGGTCCACCTATATCCACACAAATTAAACCACCATCAGCATGACCACCTCCATCTCGAGCATCTCCATCAGAATCACCTTCACTAGGGCCACGGTATAACATTTTGGAACACCTTGGAAACAAACCAGCCCAGATCTCCATCTTGGATCTCTTACGGACAAGCCCACTTTATCAAGAGATCCTTGACAGCACTCTACGTGAGTCACGCATCCCCTCCAACATAAATGCCATTGAGTTTCTCAACTTGGTTGACCATCTTTCAACCTCATGTGCCTTATCCTTCAAAACCACTGATATCCCAGCAGTTGAACTCGATCACATCCTCCCACTTTGCATCGCTGTTATGGTTTCTAACTTTGCAGTTAAACGTGTCATGATATATAATGGATTGGCTCTAAACCTATGTACTCTAAAGTTCATCAAGTAGGTAGGATATACCAAAGCAGATATCAACAATGAGGTGATCACCATCAAGGCATATGACAATTTGGAGCATACTACTGAAGGAACCATCTTGCTCCCTATCAAAGTCAGCCCAGCCACTCAAGAAATACTTATCATGTAGTTGATCTTAATATTCCATATAACATCCTCCTCAGTCATCCATGGATTCATGCCATGAAGGCCATTCTATCCACATATCATCAGTGCATCAAATTTCTACATAATGGCACTGAGATAACCATCCACGCAGATCCTAAACCCTTTGCTTATTGCAATGCGGTTGAAGCTTCATACACCAATCACTATCTTGGGATCAAAATTGACACCACCATGGCTAGTTCCTTTGGCACCTGCCATGATCCAAATACCATTTTAGCCTCCACTCTTTCCATAATTTAGATCAACTACCAAGGTTGTGGCGAGTATAGTCTCACAGATGCTTTTGCCATTGGCACTTTACCACTTGACCCACATACTCAAGGACACCCAATACATCAAGGGCCTATACCAGAAACCACCTCTCGACCTAACCAGTTGGGCCCTACCACTTTTTTCACCAAAGGTATCCTTGATGGAGTAGAAAATACACCAGACATTAACACATGTCTATACAAAGAACCACCTCCTAAAAGTGAAGCACTTCTTGATCACTTTAAACAAAAATATCCCTGGTCACATCGCTTGGCCACGGAGCAATGGGATTATCAAGGAGGTGGTTTAGGCTGCCAGGAATCAGGTATGAGATAGCCTATAGAAGCACACCAAGGGTAGAAAACCAAAGGCTTGGGCTATGGACTCCTTGCAACTGGGGGCACTACAACAGAAGGCCATGCCTTTATGAACATCCAAAACACTCTCGTGGAGGTTGAAGACATCCCTGAGGAAGTTGAAAAGAAAACTTACAACGATATTTTCCTTGACAAAATAATCATTGGAGCATCTATGCTCTGCCAGTTATCCTTGAATCTCATCGACCTCCCCCTCACTCACCCAAAACTCATCAATTGGGACCAACCAAGTGTCATTCATGTTGATGAGTTCTCTACCAAGCACGTGCTCCTTAAATTCATGGGGGCAAAAATGCCACATAAATGACTGCCTCCACCAGACATATGTTTACAAGTTGGATCCTACAGGTTACTTCGAGGAGGAGGAAATCTCTAGTCACAAAAATGAATTCCTAAAAGAAATAAAAAAGATAAAAGATAAAAGAAAAACATCCCATGGTGAAAACTCCTTTGGAGTGCCATCAGGTGACTCAAAAAATTAAACAAAAATAAAGGATGTATCCAACGGTGAAATCCTCTCAGAGGCACTTGAGGATGGAGATTTCATCCTCCCCTCACAAGAGCATCGACCTCCTATATCTACAATTTTGATAGAAGAAACTCAGCCTATAAATATCAGTCTGACAGAGATACCACATATCACATACATCATAGCCTCTTTACCATCTGAACAAGTAGAGCTTCTTCTTGAAGTTCTCCATGAAAATATAGATCGCTTTGCATGGTCATATCAGGATATGTTAGGGTTGGACCCCAAACTAGTTGTACACCATCTGGCAGTGGATCTAGGGGCCAAGCCTGTCAAGAAAAAACTTCATAAAATGCACCCCAAGGTGGCTTTATTAGTCGAAATAGAGCTAGAGAAGTTGTTGGAGGCCAAAATAATTCGACCAATAGATTATTCTAAATGGATTTATAATATGGTGATATCAGAATTTGCACCAATTTTAGGGATCTTAATAAAGCTTGTCTGAAGGATGACTTTCCATTGCCAAATATTGACATGATTGTGGATCTCACCGCAGGTCATGAACTCTTGTCATTAATGGATGGTTTCTCTAGATATAATCAAATTCATATAGCAGAAGAAGATCAGCATAAGATAGTGTTTACTACACCTTGGGGCATATTCTGTTACAATATGATGCCATTTGGGTTAAAGAACACCGGGGAAACCTATCAACACGCGATGACGGTCATCTTCCATGACCTAATCCATAAGATACTTGAGGATTACATGGATGATATTCTAGTCAAGTCTCTCAATGCTTTGGATCACTTATCTCACCTCGTGGAAGTGTTCAACCGATTGGCAGAATATCCTCATGCTAAATCCAAAGAAGTGTGTCTTTAGTGTTACTTTAGGAAAGCTCCTAGGCTTCATTATGTCATAGTGCGGTATTGAGATTGACCCTAAGAAGATCAAAGCCATCATGGATATGGCTCCTCCTAAGACACTCAGGCACCTTCGTTCTTTGCAAGGAAAAATCCAATCAGTCTGGTGGTTCATTTCTCAGCTTGCTGATAAGTGTCAACCTTTCACTCACTTTCTTAAGAAAGATCAAAATTTCAAATGGGAACCATCTTGCCAATGCAATTTTGAACTCATCAAGCAATACTTAGCTAACCCACCTATTTTGGTTCCTCTAGTTACAGGGCGCCCACTCATATTGTACATCACAACTACTCCTACAACATTAGGTGCTCTGCTAGCATAACTTGATGATGTAGGAAAGGAATGAGCTATTTATTACATCAGATGAACATTAGTGGGCTATGAGCTTAACTACACACCAATGGAGAAGGCATGCTTAGCAGTGGTGTTTGCCACCCAAAACCTATGTCACTACATGTTGAGTCATACTGTACAACTAATATCAAATATTGATCCATTGAAATATATGCTCTCTCATATAGTACTCATCAGATGCCTAGCAAAATGGGTTATGCTTCTCAGTGAGTTTGATATTCAATATGTTGATAGAAAGGCCATCAAAGGCCTAGCTATTGTAGATCACTTGGCTGATGCACCTTTAGTTGCAGATCACCCACTCATCATGGAATTTCCAGATGAATACCTTTGTTTGATAGAAAAAAAATCACTCTGGAAGCTATATTTTGATGGCTCCTATACATCTCATGGCTCTGGTGTGGGCATACTCTTGGTTACACCTCAAGTCGATTATATTCCTAAATCTTTCTAGCTACAATTTATGTGTACCAATAACATTGTAGAGTATAAGGCCCTTGTTGCGGTACTAAAAATTTCCATTGAATGGAATATCACAAAACTTTAGGTCTATGGTGATTCTTAGCTTATCATCAAACAAGCTTTGAATGAATATCAAACCAAGGATGATAAGTTACTATCTTACAGAGATCTGGTTGATCAATTAAAGGAGCATTTCACTCAGACCTAGTTCATACAGATACCTAGACTCCAGAATAAGGTAGCTAATGCTATGGCTACTATTGGTTCTCTCTTGGAAATACCACACGAAGCTACACAATATGAATTCTTGGTTGAGTAGATACATGAACCTGCATATGAGAATGATGAATCAACATGGGTATGTGTCTTGGTTGGTCCCCAATCTCCATGGTACCATGAAATTCATGCTTACCTATTAAATGGTATCATATCTCCTCACCTCACACAAACCAACTGCCAAAACCTTATTCGAAAAGCTTCCCATTACCCTATCATCGCCCAAACCCTATATCGTTGTGGTTATCATGATACTCTCTCTTGATGTTTAGATAAAAATGAGGTTGTGATGGCTCTCAAAGAGGTAGACATTGGACTTTGTGGTGCTCACATGAGTGGGATGGTGCTAGTAAAGTAGATCCTTCAGGCTAGATATTATTAGGCTACTCTAGAATAGGATGCATGTGAATTTGTGAAAAGATGTTTACCTTGTCAACAACATGCTAATTTAATCCAAGATCCAACACAGGACTTGCAACCCATTTCACCACCATGGCCTTTTGTCTACTGGGGATTTGATCTTGTTGGTCTTATTGTGCCACTTTCTTCAGAAGGGCACAAGTGGATAATCATCGCCACTGATTATTTCACTGAGTGGGTTGAAGCAGTTCCCCTAGTTACTACCACAGGAGTTTAGGTGTCCAAGTTTATATTGTATCATATTATATGTTGCTTTGGCATCCTAGCTACCATTTTTATAGACCACAGAGGTAATTTTGAAAACCTAAATATGGAGGAATTGTGCACTTCCCTCCACATACATCACCACTTTTCTAGCTCGTATTTCCCACAAGGTAACGGTCAGGCAGATGCAACTAATAAAACCCTGCTCAGAATCCTTAAGAAAGTTGTCAATGACTCTGGCCATGATTGGCATTTGCAAATTAATCCTGCCCTATGGGCATACCACACTTCATTTTGTACAGTCACTAGCACAACTCCATACTCCTTGGTCTATGGTGTTGAAGCAGTCCTACCTATTGAGGTTGAACTCCCATCACTTCACATTTCTCTCCGAGGACAGATATCTGATGAAGAATATAGAGTGGCTTGACTTACTCAACTTGATCTACTTGATGAAAAAAGGCAACAAGCCTACGACCACCTCATGGTCTATCAAAGTCACCTCAACCACAATTTCAATAGGAAAGTCCATCCGTGTAGTTTTTAGGAAGGTGACATGGTCCTTAAAGAGAATATGAAGGTTCAAGCTAACAGAGAAAAAAAGGCAAGTTCAAGCCCACATGGCTTGGTCCTTATGTGGTCACGGCATCTTTTGGCTAAGGAGCCTATTAGCTATCTACCCTTCAAGGTGAAGTCCTAAATGATCCTACCAACATTATTCACCTCAAGAAATTCTATGCCTAAGGACATAATATTGCAAAAAAAGGGCACAAAAATAAAAATAAAAATAAAGTGTTCAATGGTGAAAACTTGGCAATTCAAGTGCCTTAGATAGGTCCCTGGTGAAAACCTAGCAAATAGGCACCAGGTGTACTACAACTCTTCCATTATCTATCACTGACACACACCCCTTTATCACCCCTCCATAATATATCACTCATCCCCCCCCACTTTTCCAAGGTGTTCCTTATTGTTATTCGCCATGCCTCACAACATCATCCTCTAGCACTTTGCACTATGCAACATCCCACCTCATTCATATATTATAGCATCCCATGTATCCTACTATTGTACTCTACTAGATGTACCCTATCAAGTGTTTTTTTATCCATGTACTTTACTAAATGTAACATATACAGCCCATATAACATGTGTCTTATACCCCTACACTAACCCTCATCTCCCATGTACCATACCTATGTGAATACAGCAATATTTGAACCTTTGTACATAAATCACGCTTTACATAATCCCACCTAAACAAACCCATGTATCATAGCAATGCTATCTCCTCATCCTGAGCTTTCCCCCATCATGTATATACCTACTACTATGTTTTGCTATCTAGTCTTGAGTTTTTGTGTCCTTGAATTGTCATACTTGTACATACTATCCAAGTCTTGTTGCAACCTGTTAGTAGCTCATTAGTTGATCTCTTTGGCAAAAGGTTACTTTTTCACTTTGTAGAATCTTTTGTTGTATATTTTGGTTGATTGTTTCCATGTATCTTTTGTTGTTTCCTCCTCAAGATTGCCATGATCATTTCATATCATGGTGTGTTTTGACTAGGGAAACTAAGGAGGTTGGTTTCAATCACGGTATTTTATTGCTTGAGAGTCAGTTTGATATTATCTTGCATATTTCCAACATGTTTTCATCTTTCGATAAAACATGATGCACTTGGGTAATCTCGTTTGCTTGTGGATCATCCAGCATCATTCCAACAGTGATCTCTCTGAAACTCATCTATGATGGTGGGGCAATCCTTGTGTGCCTGTTTGAGTTAGTCCTATGGAATTTTGGGGAAAAGGCCTTGACGTTCTTAGTAACCTTTGCATATCCCTAACAATCCTATATCAAATAAAGTGTTCACACTACATAGTGGTACTTCCTCACAAAGTACCCCATGCTCAAGCTTCCCCTACGCCTCACTTTTATTTTTAGAACCCCTGGTATCCTCCTCCTTGTCATCACCCCTCTCCCTTGAACTATCACTTTTTCCACCCTCAAAATCATTTGATTCAAAACCTTGAACATCAATTCTGATTCATTCTCATCATGATGTGATCCCTATCATAAGTTACTATCCTAGCTCTAAAAATCTCTGCTATCCTCCTGACTGCAAGTTTGTTGGTCACTCTTTTTCCAACATTATTCTCCTTAGAGTCAGTATCTCCTATGATCAATTTTCATATCATAAAACACTATCATAAGTCAAGCATTGGTTATCCTATTCCACCATCATTTTTTATCTTGCATCTCCTAGAATCTAGTATGTTGTATTATCATAGCTTGTATCCCTTTACCATATCTCAAAATATCATTACATTCAATTTTTCATGTTATTCTCACATTCTTATCATAAATCTCAAGTGTATCTTTTAGTTTGTGTTCTTTTTAGCATATCATAAATTTATTGTTCTCTCTTTTAGTTTATCTAAGCTTTAGCATTATAATCATTTATCATTAGATTTTGGTTCAGTTTAGCATAGTCATTCATCATAAGATTATCATTCATTTCAGCATAGTCACTCATCATTAGCTTATGATTCATTTTAGCATTGTCATTTATCATTAGGTTAGTTTTCATTTTAGCATTGTAGTTCATCATTAAGTTGTACTTCATTTTTTATTTTTTATTTTTCATCTTTTATTTTGCGATTCATTTTTCAATCTTTCATCCATCTTTAGTTTGTGTTAACATATCCTAAATGTCATGACATTATATTCATTTTTCATACATAAATCTATTGTTTATCCTTTAGTTGGTGATTCATTTTACATTTGTCACTTATTTTATAGTTTGTACTTATCATCATACAACATCATATTAGATACTCTCCAAACCAATCAATTTTTCGGGATCACATCACATCCATCATAAAGCCACATCATTAGGATTATATCAAAAACATATCCTATTGCATAAACATCTATCATACAGAAAATCTCATCATCATCAAATCTACAATATCATAAAGAAAAACATGTCATCAAGGATCACATCAAATCACATCACATCTGTGATATCATAAGTAAAAATCACATCACATCATATCTACACTATCATAGCCAAAATCACATCAAAATCATATTGTATCATATATACAATATCATCAAAACTCACATCCTACATCAAAAATTGTCAGCACAATCATAAAATCATAGCACAAATTGCATCCTGCATCACCAATCGTCAGCAATATCATCAAAAAATCAATGTCTATCCAATGCATATCAACCACTATACATAACATCACCATTCCATAAACACATATCTCACCAGAATCATCTGATCTATATATCAATGAAAGAATGAAAGAATAACAGTCCATCAGTGTACAATGTCCATATCATACAAATGGGTCTGAGCCCACACAAAATCTCCATGTGTCTCAAAAAAGCTGATATATATAGAGTACTCAGTATCCCAAAAAGTCACCTGCTCATCGATGGTCAACCCATTGTCCCTGAATCACCAATCTCCTCCTCTACCCCTCTCCTGGCCCCTGGTGTTGTTGGTGGTGGAGGTGGTGGCCTCATCAGTTCTCCCCCTGTCCCAAAGCTCTCTACCTCCTCCCTCATCCCTCGCCGTTGGCTCGGCCCTGCCCTTTGACTATGCCCTATGCGTTGGGACTCGCTTGTACTCCCCCCCCAGTGCTCCATCCACTCTCCCCTCCTCCCTGCATCCCTATGTGGGTACCTTCTATCCTTGACCGAGTCAGCTGCCTGTAATGCTCAATCTACAATGCTGGCACTACGACATGGTACCTCCCCCAGTAGAATCTAGCCCTCTCCCTCAAATCCTCAATCTTTTCTCGTAGTCTCCGCAGCTCATCCAAACCCCCTCCCACTGCCACCTGTGCCTATAAGGTCGCCACCTCTAGAACTAGCCTATCTTGCTCCTGCTAAAGGGCATCTAGTCTCGACTGCACCCCCTACCACTCCAAAGTCACGACATCCAACCTCCCCTCCATCCGGCCCACCTCCATCTGTAGCCTCCCCACCTCCACACTTGTCCTATCTACCTACCCCTAGGCTATATCCCACTCCTATATAAACTGGTCCCACTCTACCCAAAATTGATCTCTCTCCTGATGTGTATCACGGAGCAGCTGGCTCAACACTGCATGTGCCTACTCTAGTGAGGCGTACTAGGCTGCCAATCTGTCATCTCCTCCCCTAGCCGACAATCCCCCTACATCTCCCCCTGTTGCCCTCGATCATCCTTGTGCCTCCTCTCTTCCTCTCTCTAGTTGGTCTCCTCTCTGGATAAGCTCTCCTCTCCTCCACCCCCACCCTCCTCTACTGCCAAGATGACTCCTCCTCCTGTGCAACCACTGTTGCCCGCTGTCGCAACCCCCTTGCCACATACTACCCCTATCGAGCTTCTTAGGCTATCTCCCCTACCACCACCACCACCCTCGTGCCCTATGCTCTCCCCACTAGTGTTGGCTGCACAAAAGTATCTCAGTACTCCTATGTGGAGGCTGCATCTGCTACCCTATCGATCCAATCCCACTGCTATGGCTCCAGCTCTCGCCATGCCCTCAGCAATTTGTCTCGATGCAAGGCTAGCTTGTACATTGACATCAATTTGCATGTGACCCGTTGATACCAGTCCAGATCTCCTAATGCCACCTATTGCTACCTAAACTATCATTGTGCCCTATCTGGCCTGTACTACTCTGCCACATACTCCCACCTCCCGAACACAAAACATGGAGAAATGGTGTATGGGAGCTGCTCTCCCTCCTCTGTCCATGGTCCCAGGCCCATGTATGGCCTCCACACCACTGTCACTATCTCATTAATTTGCACTCTCCAATAGTCCACTGAATTCATGTGGTGGTATGTCAATGGCTCAACCCATCTATATGCCACTGGCTCCTCTGCCTACCTATCTCAGTGCCCCAGTGGCCTGAGCAATGTGATATGCTCCCATGCCCATACCTGTAAAAGTGTCAGAAACCCAATATTCCTCCCTTGTCGACTACTGCCCTAGTACACTATCTGATGTAGGTCCCAATATAGCTCAGCCAACATTAAAGAACCCCATGCTACTAGGCATCTCGCATCCATAATCTGCATCACCACTGGAATAAATTCCAGTGTAACCCCTGTACCACTTGTATCTGGGGCAATGTACCCCAAAACCAGCCCTAGCACATAGAAGTAGATCCGCCTCTCAACCGTCACGCAGTCCAGATGCTTGTCTAGTGCAAACTGTCCCCTTCGAATCTTGTACTCCACTCTAAGCCCCACCAGTCTCTACACAGTCGCCTCTACTTTCATCTCTTTGGTCGCCATGACTAGCATCCCCTGCACTGGCAGTCTAAATATGCGATACACATCCTCCAGTGTCACCATCATCTCCCCTGTCAGTAAGTGGAATTTCGCTGTCTCACTGTACCATCTCTCACATAGTGCTATGACCATCATCATATAGGTGCGAGTATGGGGCAACCTCGCCAGGTAGCCTAGTCTGATCACCTTGATCCATGTCTAGTCGACTGGCGTCAGTGTCTCTCTAGTACGCAACACTGTTGCTCATCGCTCCCGTGACACTACTGCATCCAAGGACCACTGCACACCACCAAAAAAAATCCAAACATTAGTTTTCTATCTCTTTTTTTATCCTCCCATGCTCCCTTTCCTCAACCCCCAAATTTTTTTGCCTTTCTTTTACAAAAACCACATTCTCGCAAAAAAGCTTTCCCAAGAAGCCTAACCTCTTGCGTTCTCGCAGAACTATCTTCTGGCGAGATCATGATGTTGACTTTGTTGTTACCCTTGACCTTTTACCTTGATCCTACTAGCACATTCTCACGATCTCTACAACTGTTGATCCTGTCGATCCTTGGTCCTGCAGGATTGCGTTCCTACCCTGTGCCCCTTTTTCCCACTTTTTTGCTATGCAAAGACCTTAACCCACAGGTACGTGTTCTCGCTACATGAATCAAATTCCTCTTTGCTAGGACATGATCCAGCTGACTCTACCCCGATCCTACATAATTTCCCACCCTGGGATCACTTTTCTGCAAATACCTGTTTGGCTCCTCAAACACCTCCTACCCGACGCTTATTTCGTGAGATCACGATCTTGTTGATCCCACTCTTGTTCCCACTAGACCCATACCTACGAGATCACATTTTTGCTTTCATGGGAATGATCTAACAACTGCGTACTCAAAAATTACAAAGAAGTTTTAGACCCTACCGATCGATCAGGCGTCCCTCATACTCGTACTTATCGCACTATGTCTGCTCGGTGCTCTGGTCGCCCAATACCTGCCATCGTAATCTCCACTGTAGAGCTCCTAACCAATAATATCTCCTCCTTAATATGACTGTAACTAACCTGTTCTGGCCCCCTCTTCGCCCTTTATAGCCCACCCTAGTGCCCTGACTACCCCTCTCGATCATCCCACCCTTCCCCAACATTCCTATCTCACACCCACAAATCACAAGCCACTTTTTACACTTGTCACATATCTTGGTCTATTAGCTCGTACATCCTCTTTTGCTTAGTATCATTTTATCTATCCTAGCTTTCATGTTCGTTCACCCTTGATCAGCATCTTGCACACATCGCACCACTCTTGGTTCACTATTCCCATGCATCCTTTAGCTAGATCTCCTGTCACCAAAGTGTTATCCTTCTTAGTTCCATTTGCTAGTTGCATCAGTTATCCTACTCCATTAGCTTAGGTGCTCTCTGCTAGATCCTTATAGGATATAGCTTTCCTCCTATCTGATCTTGGTCCGTTAGTACCTCTTCCTACACATCTCGTTGGCAAACGGTTCTCTTTCTTTTGATTTGGGCTCTTCCCTTTGGGTCTTGAAGTATCTTTTCCCCACAATCTTTTTGTTCCTTCCTCAAGGTTGCCACAATCTCCCATATCATGGTATACTACGAATGGGGCAATCTGCGCTAAAGGTCTTGATCAGGTCTTTTTTGTTTATTTTTCTGCTTATGGCTTACCTAGTGTCAGTTCCACGCTGCTTCCTCTGGGATTCATGTGAGATGCTGGGGCAATCTTTGCATGTTTGTTTTGAGTCAGTTCGTTAGTCCTCTAGAAAGTTGGTGAATAGGCCGTGCTATTCTTGGTAACCTTGGCACTCAACCAAGATTCCTATATTAAATCTAGTGCTCAACTACCTGGTCGTACTTCTCTTTGAAGTATCCCCCCACTCAAACTGCTTCAATGGATTCCTCTCATCTCCATTATCCCGCCTCCATATCCAACATCCATCTCTCCCACCCTTGAAACCCTGTTGCATCAGCTTTATCTTCCCATCATCCATCCCCTCCTCCTAGTTTCCTTTTATAGCACTCCACTCCCTCATCCTCCCCCCAATCCTAGAAATTCTTAAGCTTGCTTTCTTTTATGAATCTGACCTCCCTTTATCATTCTCCCATAGTTAGAGTTTGAGCTAATTCAGCCCCTTCTCTTTGCCAATCTGTGTCTCTGCTCATCTTGAATTCTTATGCTTTTCAAGAAGCCATCGAGCCTCATCTTCTCTCTTGGCCACCTTCTTGAGGGGGCATCTCATAGTCTAGTCTCTCCTCTTCTTATCTGATACTGGGGTAACTTTTTTGCTAAAACATCTTCCTCATGTCGTTTATATTCAAACTTCTTTGAAATAGTGTTGTCCCAACACTATGTCAAAGAGGGGCAAAATGTATACACCTAAATCTGATTACACCACTTCAGTAATCTTATTTAGCTATCTCTAAAGACACCATTAATTAAAATCTTATTTAATTAATCCTTTTCCATCCCCTCGCTGATTAATTTAATTAATCATCTATAGTCCTAATTGATAAATCAAATAACCCATTATTTATCAATTAATCCTATTCTCCTATCTAATTCCAAAAATCCCAAATTTATTAAAATTACTTTAATAAATAAAGCCCTCAAAACCTAATAATTCTAAAACTATCCTAAATCCCCCCATTAGCTTAAATCCACCCCATCCACCCATACTAACTAAGCTTAGCCACTAACTCACCAACCCTCATCAATACCATCCACTTGCACATCTCTAACATCCCTAATATAATCCTAACCCAAGCCCAACCCATCCCCTAATCATTTGCACAATCCTAAATGAACTTAAGACTTTCCTAAGCCAAGCCAAAGTCTATCCCCTCAAAATATCCCAATCACCAAGCCATAAATGACTCTTACAAGTCCATTTATTGCTCTTACAAGCCATTATGAAGGTCTTTATGAGCTTTGAGCCTCCTTTGTTGACCCCTCAACCCCTCTTTCTCTAACCAATGACCCTGTGACATGTGTCACTCCCTGATTGGCTATAAGGAAGCACAATCCATGTGCTCCCATCTCATTGAATCTAAGCCCTCCATAAGCTTTCTCCTTTCCTTCCATCCTAGCCATCGATCCCTCAAGCCCTTTTCCTATTTAAGGAATCCCCTCCCAAGCCAAATGATCACAATCCATAACCTTAAAGTTACCATGCCATTTTGAGAAGCCAAATTTATACCCATTTCAAATTTCCACTTCCATGATAATATTATGATGCTATTTTGAGAGCTTAAGGACTATCAAAATACCATCATAATGGCAAAATCCATCCACAAATCCACTTTGATCCATATTTTTCATTGAAGCTTGAGCAATATTATTGAGAAAACATCTAAATCAAAGGACACATCTACAAAATCAAGGAGGCTTTTGGAGTGATCTTGCACTTAGTTTGCACTCTCTTACACCTTCTTTTGTCTAAACTTATATGTGAATATAGTTTTAGTTTGTGAATGGTTTCCTTATTGTTAATTTTCTTTGCACCCTAAATCTTGTTCTACACTTACAATAAGCTGAAGATGAAAAAATTTGGCCCCTACAAAAATTTTAAGAAACATGACTTGAGAAATGCATATGAGGTGGAGTTGCTAGATGGGATTCACATTTCTCCTATCTACAAAATTGTAGACTTAATAGAATATGATGATGATGGTGCAGATGAGGGGTGGATGCTGGAGCCATGTCCAATTCCTACTTCTAAGAAGGAGGAGATAGAAGAGATTCTAGATAGTTGTGTGGGTAGGAGTACTAGAAATAGGTAGTATGAAGAGTACTTGGTGAAGTGGAAAGGATGACCAATAGAGGACTCAACTTGGATATCAGCAGCGGAGGTTGCCCATTTGGGTTTTCCTCTACCATAAAGTGATAGGGTCACTTTTCAATCTACCATGGGTGTCTAATGTAGGAGCATCCAGTGGTGTAAGGACAATTCTGTATCGCCCAAAAATATGCTTAGATATAGTTTCTATTTAATGTGTTTTCATTTTTGGATACCCATTTGGGTCAAATAAAGATTCCAACTCTCACAGTTTCACTATTAGTTTTTTAGGTTAGAGTTTTATTAGTTTTTAAGCACTTTGGGATACGTGTAAATGTAGAAAATGAGTTGTTTTCTAATTGACCCAAAGTTATGATGAGTTAGAGGGTTTAAGTTGGAGGGATGATTAAATTTGTAATTTAAAGTGCTCCAAAAAAAGAATCAGGTCAATAGGCTTTACAATTAGAAAGTTATTGCAGTTTTAATTTTTTGGAGACCTCCTAAGAGTGCTTCAAAGTCAGATTTAGGGCACTAAATGGCCTCATATGGGGCAAAAAATGGGGGATGAGTGAAGCCTATCCATAGGGTTATAGAGCACTTTGAGAGCTTTTAAAAAATGTAAACGATTCATCAATTAGAGTTACGGTTCAAAAGTTATGCCTCCCAGAAGTTGAATTGCCATTTTTGGATTCTTCTAATCTTAGACCAACTTCTAATGCAACTTCTAGAACCTTTTTTTTTGGCAGTGGATGCCAACTGACATATTCTAGAATTTATTCCTATCCCTAAACCATTTAGGGCTTATTTAAGAACATTTCTAGAATTGTAAAGGTAGCTCTTAGTGGAGTTAGAGAGAAGGTACTATGTGGAGGATTTCTTTCTCCAGAATCACACTGTTGTAAGCCCATAGGGAATTTTTCATTGATAATAATATTTCCCTTTCCTATGTGTTCATTTTGGTCTTTGGTTGTGTGTTCATCGCCTTTATGAAATCTCCTAGCCACTAGTGCTTCTAACTATTCCACATCTTCCTCATCTGTGATGCTATCATTGGATGCATTTTTTCTTTTTCTTCTCTTCTTTTTTGATATCTCCTCCTTAGTGTCTTTTATTGTCATTTTGGCCTTGAAATCAGATTCAAGGTTCTTAGGTCTGTAGTTATCAAAATTGGACAATTCAAATGCAATAAGTCTTCCCACTATTCCTTCAAAGGTTAGCGTGTTTCCTTGTACACACCTTAGCTCTTGAATGGCTAAAACTCTAATAGCATAGATAGGGAGCAGAGTTCTTAAGTATTTTTTGATGATAGTTTCTTCTTCCAATTGACCACCTAGACTTCTTATTGCACTTACCACTTCTTTCATTCTTGCAGCATATTGAGAAGCATTTTCACCTTCCTCCATTTTCATGTCATCAAACTTTCCTCTTATGCTTTCTCTCTTTGCTTTATGGACATTCTGATCTCCTCCATAGATATCTAATAAGGCTTGCCACATCTTGAATGTAGTGTCACAATCTTTGATCTCATCATATTCTATATAACTAAGTGCAGAAGCAATCTCCAATATTGCTTGATTGTGCTCCTTTTTTTGTTCAAATCATCTACAGTAAGATGTCTTGCTAGATTTGCATGTTCTATTTCAATTGAGGGTTGTGCATAGTCACCTATTGATCCAAGGTGTAATTTCATCAAACTCTGCCATGCAGCAAATTTTTTTTTGTTGAGCTTAGGAACTTCTCTCTTGGACATCTTGATCTTTCTGCTTCTAGTAACTTGAAACTAAATCAGTAGATGGCTCTGATGCCAATTGTTAGAAATTCTTTAGAATAATTGAGAGGGGGGGGGGGGGGGGGGGGGGGGGGGTTGAATCAATTATTCAAGGTCCAAATGTCCTATTCAAACTTTTCACTAAGCATAGTGAGCACTTTCAACCATTTATTCATCCAAGCTTTAACTTCTAATTAGTAAGTTACTGTAAATCAACATGCAAGCATAACACATAAGAAATCAACACATAACACAATGATTTATATGGAAACCCAATTTGAGAAAAATCACCAGTAACATGCTACTCAATTCTCACTCTTCTAAAGTGATGCCCTATGAAAGGCCTAGCCTGTTAAAGGCTTACAACACATTGTTAAATGTGACCTTGTTAGAGGATTTAACCACCCTGTTAGAAGTGGGCCTAGTTAGAGGACTTTAGAACATTCACTTGGAATGCCACCCTATTAAAGGATTTACAAATGGCTATTAAACCAACCTAAGTCCATAGGATTTTCATATCTAATACAACTGCTAGAGAGTATTAAAAAATATTTGACCTAACTACAACATACAACTTAATTTGTAGATCTCAGCTCATACCATTGCCTGGTCTTCAATCTCTGCAACTCTGACAGCTTGGCCTCTTTTCAAGCTTAGTCTTCTTAAGTCTCCATGCTCAATGTACCAATGCAATTACCTCTTCTTGACCAATTGTAGAAGCAAAACCTCTATGCTCTTCCTTCTTCTAGATGTCTTCTCCTTGGCATCCTTCTAACTACTTCACAATTTGGGTCTTTGGCAGCAGCACCATCAGCAACATTTGCTTCTTGGTCTATGACTCCTTAAATAGAAGTCTTGGAGTTATTTTCCTACTTGATTCTTCCATTCTTTTAATCTCAATTTGTATGGATTATGTAGGATTCATTGCATCTAACCCATATTTTGTTTCCTCTAGAAATTTCTTGAATAATCCTCTTGAATTCACCTAAAAATAGTTTACATAGAATTCTATGCCACTAGCTCATCATCGTTATCTTCCAACTAGTTCAAAAAATTCAAGGTAACCTCTTTGTCAGCTTAGATTTGGCGAATCTTCATCATTTTAAATAATGTAGAAACTTGACACTATTGAAATACTAGTGCTCGACACATACGATGTTACTCAGCATCAACTGTATTTTTCTTGATGCTTGGCACTTGAAGATCACTTGGCACCAACTAAGATTTTATGATGCTTGGCACTTGAAGATCACTTAGCACATACTAGAATTTTCTATTACTTGGCTCCAACTGAGAATTTTCTTGGCTTCAACTAATTTTCTCAGCACCCACTAATGGTCTTAATTTAAGCTTTGCAGTCAACCTTGTTACAACTTATTCCTCCAATGTTTCTAAGTGTGACCAACCTCTGTATCTTTGAGTAAGTTATCAATACGTCATTTAATCATTATTTTAACCAATCCTTGCACTTCATTACAATATTATAACTCAACTTTTCCTTTAAGTAGTCTTGTTACATCTTGTTGATCAAATCCTCTTTATCAATCAACTAAGTGATAGTACTTGGATCTTATAAGCAAATGTCATTCCTACAACGAGAAGGTTTGACATTAATGACAAAACAATGATTGAAAACATTCTTTTAACAACAATCTTCCTTCTTTACAAAAATTTCCCTCTTTGATCTTCAAAAATGAGCTTTTCAATTAGATTTCCTACAAAGTTATCTTGAATTTGGCATTGGTTTGGATTCATTTCATTGTTATTTGAAAAAGTTATGATCAATTTAGTGTAGACTAGTCATAACCTAATTTTTATATGAGGTACTTTGGAAAAAAGAATAATAACTTTTATTCTACTAATCAGATTGAGATATCAATTGGGAAAAAAGTTTTTAACTCATACATATCAATATAATAAAAGGAAGTTGTGCTATCATTTCATTTGTAAAAGTTATGAGAAAATATTTGAAGCATTTTGATGTTTTCTAGCTCATTAATTTGGTTGAAAATGTCCATTATTGAAGCCTCTTGAGTTTTACTCCCAAAAATTTGTTTACAAAGGTGTACATATATTGGAAACTACAATTGGAATAATTATTATGTTGTCATTGATGTCAAATCTTATTGGTAAGATGATTTGCTATCATGATTTGAGTGTCATATCTAGATGATTGATGAAGAGGATTTGAGAAGTTAGACATAACAATAACACCTAGAGGAAAGGTTGTGTTATAAGAGGAAATTGTAATGTGCACTTGGTTAGTTAGAATTTAACAAGAATAAATTTTCACAATCAATCATAGTCGAGAGATGCATATTCTAGATTCGATTATGTGCCATATTTTTGCATCAACATTTCCAATCACACTCTGTGATCCATCATCTGGATTAAAAGAGCTAAAGGAGAGAAATCAAAATTTTGAATCACACTCTATGATCCATCATCAGAATTAGAAGAGGTAAAGGAGATAAATGATGCATCACAGAGTGTGATTCAAAACATCGATGCAAAAATATAGCACACAATCAAATCCAGAATATGCATCTCTTGACTAGTTAGACTTTGGCAAGATAAAGTGATTGTTTAATTACGCTACAAGTGTAGATTAAGATAATTGTACTAAAGCCTTGAAGAAGTGATCAAAGATTGACCAAATGCATAGGCTTGATTGAGCAACAGAGCAAAATATTAAGCAACTTGAAGTTTATGTTGAGTGATGCTAGTGTTGTGTAATGCCTACCCCTAGTTGAATTTTCATGTTTTATTGTCAAATTCTATTAGGCCAATTTTATAATTAGTAGTACGTGGTTATTGGATTTGATTGGATGTTATTTCATACTCAGTTTATATATTTGATGAGCTACTTGATACTCAGTTATTTCATGTGTTTATGTTTATCCCTTCGATGATGATGCTTCATATGTTCATATAGTGATTGCATTTATCTCATGATGATAGTTAGATGGATGATTTATATGAATTTTTCTATGGATACTTACCCCATATTTACATGTGTATGGCATACATGTATGTTTTACTTTATGTTTGATGTTTATGATGTGGTTGAGGGAGCGAGTCATAGTCACTACTAGTTAGGGTCTACACGATGCACCAGTCCTCACCATTTCCTATTTAGTTTAAATTTATATCTATATGTACATGCTCGACTTTTATGTAGATTGTAAGTACCAAGCATTGACTTCCCTGAATTGTCAAGATGAGCGTGCCCTATCATAGTATCTCAATGGTAAAAAGGGGAGATAGTTCTTGAGTCCAAGTCCTAAACCTAAGCCAATTGTCCTAGAACATAGGACAAGTATATGAGTTATTTACCCCTCCAAATTCATCAAGTGACATGAATTTGAGATTTTGACCCTTGAGTTTGATATTGTACTTTGTCTTCCAAATGGGTTTTCTTATTTAGATTTGTGGGTTTGTTCTGATTTTTAGTTATAATTAAATCAAGTTAAGAGAATATTAAATAATTTAATTAACAAAAAATTTATAAAGAAAAATTAATTTTTAATTAATTGAGAAATTAATTAAATATAAGAATTAAATTTAAAATATTAATTAAAGTTCTAATTTGGGCATAATTATATTTATTTAATTTAATATTAACTTATTCAAGAGTTTCATTTTAATAATAAACTCTAAATATTATTATTAGTTAAATTAATAAATATTTTATTAAAGACGTCTTGTGATTTAATAAAAGAGAGAGAATAAACTAAATAAATTTTATTTTAATTAAAAATGCAAAAAGTTGCATGAAATTAAAATAATAAAGAAAAGGGGTTTGTATGTTTGCAAAACTGAAACCCTAAAGGAGAAAGCTCTTTATTAAGAAATTAGAGCTCATTTCTCCACACATAGGTTTGGAGGAGCAAATTTTGAGAAAAGGGTTTACTGAGGAAACAAGAAATTCTTGCAATCTCTAAGTGTTCATCTAGTTAGCATCAGATTAAGGTAGGATTGTTGCTTGAATTTATCTCAATAATTTCTCTTTGTATTTCTCTCTATCTTCTCCATGCTTGTTTGAGAATCTTGTTTTGGAAATGACTATGTTTGAAATCATTGTTCTTCATTTTTAAAAAAGGTTTGCGGTTGAAATCAATATGAAACCCTTGTATGAGAGATCTTGATTTTTGTTATTAAATACTCTTATTGGAAGACAAGATTATTTTAGAAAATATTGAATTGGGGATAGGGTTCGAAAAAGAAAACCCAAATCTAATCAAACAAATTTGATAGTCTGCAATTATTTTTCTACCAAATCTATTATTGGAGTAAGTATATATATATATATAACCACAATAATAATATATCACTGTGGCAATAATATTTCTTTTTAAAAATCAAATCTTTATTGGACATTTATAGGGTACGAATATGGTTTTAATGTTTATTAAAGAAAAAAAGGGAAAGAGGGGGCAATGACTTCCCCCCCTCTCTAGTTGCAATGACAACACATGCTACAGTAGCAACACACGCTTCCAAGGAAGCGGATGTTGTTAACGCAGTGAGGTGCCAAAGTAGCTAGACTGCTTACAGCCTCCCAAACCTTGGGGTATGCAATATGTAATCACATTTTGATTTTTTTGATTTTTTCAAAATGTTTAATTTTATATTATTATTAATTTTATTATTATTTTATCAATGATTATAATATTAGTTAATTTAATAATTATAATTATAATTATTTATAATCATTAATAAATAATAAATAATATATATTATTTTATTAGTATTTAATAATTATTAGTATTAATAATTTATTAATACTTAATAAATTTTAATAATAGTATTTAATTATAAGGTGTTGTAATTATATTTTTAATATATAAATAATTAGAATAGGCTTGTTTTAGATTTTTATTTAGGAGATAATTTTCCTATTAAAATTTGAGGGTGCTATTTGAAAAAAAAAAGGATTTAGTTTATACGAAATTGATTTTTTTTTTCTTTTGAGAACTCAAAAACCTTAGTCAATATGACACTAGAATAAAAAAATGAAAAACATGAACCCTGTTTGTATATTGAACCTTTGTGATTTTAAAACCAAATGAACTATGAAAACACTTGTTAAATTACTTAATGAGATGTATGTTGTATTTCATGATTGGGTTCATATTTGACTTAGTCCGTTGACCAATCAGGATGTTTACCAAAGCCTAGGGGAGTTTTGTTATGTGACGATGTTATGTATATTTTGGTCATGATCTTTTATACCTGCCCATTGTGATGTATTCACATATTTCATGATGAGTTTTGATTAATTGCTTGTTATTGCTTTCCAATTGCTTGTTTAGGATTGAGGTGAATGGTGTGATTTTCTTGGTGTAAATCTTTGCATTTCAATCAGTTATCTATAGGTGCTTTCCAGTTGCTTGTATAGAACTGAGGTGAAAATTGTGATTTTATGAGTTGTCATTTTCTTGAGCTTAGGGTAAGTTGTATTTATGTATGTTGGGAAGTGGCTTGCAATGGATGTCGAAGACCTAAAGAGGCTACTTGAGTAACCCATTGTAAGTTGTTTTAATAAGTGATAACATTTCATTAAATAGGTTTAAAATGAATTAAAAAGAGTTAGTGGTTTTTCCTTGCCCATGCCTCAAGTGCTAGTATAGGCTAGGATGGGAGTACAGAGGACACTTGGTTGCGACCTTGCCTCTTTAGTATGCCTTTTCTGTATGAAATAATACTAATGCCACATAGATTCTCTAGGGGGGCAAAGTCTAGAGAGGCTACCAGGGTAACCTTAGAGTTGACTCATGTGGTGACATTTGCCCACTTACATACTAGATTTCCTACATGTCTTTGTTGCCTCTGGGTTTAGATGTTATTTATGCCTTGGTACCCTTTGAGATAGATTGCTATGAGGTTTTCCTTGACCTATATGTTAGTTATGACTATTGGATTGTTATCCATAGGGGACTTGAGATTATCTCCTTAGCACAGTGGGAGTGGGCTATTTAGGTTCCATGAGGTTGGGTGGTAGTCTTTCTTATTTCATTGAGATTTGATAGTTAGATGTCATTGTTGGATGTACTTGTGCACTTGTTCCTTTTTTTATGATCTTGTGTTTTTATTGGATGGTTATATTATTTTGTAGTGTACTTGGTTATCTAGAGATCTTTTGAGATGATGTATTTATTCGTGATGTATATTCTTTGAGCTTTTCATACCCTGTGACTCGTACAATTGATGATCATGCATTTTGGTTATGACATGTGGCATCTTATGTAATTGTATATTTTTTAATTAGATTTGTACTTATGGTTATTCCATGATGTGGAATTTTTATGTATCAGATTTACTATTAATAAAACTTATATATGTGATTCAACATCATAGAACCCTTAAGAGATGTAATCTATTTATGGATTTTTTGTATGTATGTGAGGTATTTCTTCCACTATGTTATCTCTTGTTGTTTAATCTTTCTGAAAAAAAATGTTTGGTAAACTTAGTGAAACTTTAGGTTAATTTCTTTTGGGTTCCCTAGAAGAGTGTTACATGTTGACTGAGCCTTAGTATGTTCCGAGCATAAATAGTTTCAACTAAGCATTAGTATTGACCGAGTGTCATTATATGTATCAAGCATAAAGTTATTAGTGATTGAATAACCTAGTGATAACTGAGTGTTAGAACACAGTGTTGGCCGAGGGATAATATTTTGACATTTAATGAGGAAATTATGATTTCTAGCTGACAGAGTTGATTTTTTGGAATATTTAAAGTGTGTAAAAGATAAGGATGGATGACATGAAGCATTTTAATCAAGGGAAATCATGTTTGTGCATTTCTATGGAAGGATTCAAAGAGAAGTTTCTAGAAAAGAAGAGGATGAACAAAAAGGTGGACAAATTCATTGTATGTGTTGAATCTGATCAAAACCCTAAGAGCTATGGTGGTATTTATGTGGCAAAAGATCAAAGTTACCTATTTAAGGAGGTACAAGGACTAACCTAGTGAGGGTTGGAGCATTTTTTGATGCTATTGTTTGGAAAACTTGAGTAGGAGGTGGAGAAGAGTTGTGAAAGAGTGAGGTGTGATTGCTTGAAGGGTTGCCAAGTGAATCAGAGACTAAGATGATAATGAGGGCTAGTCAATGGATCAACATATGAGTCAAACTATGATATGTATTTGTAAAGTGAATTGTATTTGTCAGATTGAAACCCATTGTTACTTTCTAACCATCGTATGAGTATTGAAATCCTTTAATCAAGGTTGATCTAATAGTCATATGTAAATCCTTTAATCAAGGTGGTATTCTGATGGAATGTTATAAAGTCCTCTAACAAGGCCACTCCTAATGGGGTGGTTAAATCCTTTAATAAGGTCACATTTAACAATGTGTTTTGTAACCTTTAATAGGGTTTGCTCCTACCATAGCTCACTTTAGAAGAGTGGAAAGATTAGTGACATGTTACTAGTGGTTTTCCCAAATTGGGTTTCCACATTAAATCCTATTGTCAAACATGTGTGGATTTTATTTGTGATGATTTAATATTAATCTTTGAATTTTGCAAGTGTGTTAATTAGGACAATGGACTACTAGTTGATGTTATTGATAATCTGCAATAGAGGTTGAGCTAATGGACATTATAATCTGAAGTAGTTTGAGTGTTTTTTTGTTCAATTGGTACATCTAGAACTTGGATAACTGATTCATGCCCCAACACCCCCCACCCTCCTCTCTTAGTTGTTCTAAAAATTCTAAAAATTGGTATCAAAGCATTGGTGTAGAGAAAATTTTGAAGGTACTTGAAGCTAAAGATCAAGATCTACCAAAAGGAGGTGCCAAGGTTGAACAAAGAGAACTTCCTTGCATGAAAGAGTTTGATGAGGCTACATCTTAGAGGAATTAGAGATGGTGCAATATATTTTGTAGACAATTCATATCTAGAGATAATAGTTCTTTACTAACAACTCATCAACTAAAAGAGAAGCAAGAACACAACCAGGCTATGTTGGAGATTGCATCATTCATAAGCCACCCCAAAGTTGATGACGTAAAAGACTACAAGACTACCAATAAAATGTGGGATACACTATAGACCATCTATGGAGGAGACAAGAATGTCTTGAAGAAAAAATTAGAGAGCTTGAGAGGTAAGTTTGATGAAATAAGAATGATGGAATGTGAGAATATAGTTCAATATTCTGGAAGAATCAAAGAAGTTGTAAATGCCATAAGAGGAGCCAATGGGAGGATTGATGATGAGGTTGTGATTAACAAGGTACTGAGAACTCTATTTCCTATTTATGCTATTAGGGTTTCTACAATAGAAGAATTGAGATGTAATCCTGGTAATAATCTAACTCTAGAAGGCATGATTGGTAGGCTTATTGCTTTTGAGATATCAAATTTTGATAATTTAACCCCTAGCACAGTTGAATCTTATTTTAAATCACAATTAGTTCTCAGTAAGAAAGGAAAAGAAAAATGTGTGAAAAGTGATAGTGACTATTCTAATGATGAGCTTGATAAGCTTGAAGCACTGATGGCTAGAGGAATTCCAAGAGATAGGAAAATACAAAGGTAAACTTCCTATTATCTATTTTTCATATAACAAAGTTGGTCATATTGCTACCAAATGTCATGATAGAGAAGACAGCGATGAAAGAAGGGAAAGCAAGTACAAAGGCAAAAGAGGTCATAGAGACAACAAGAGAAACAATGACTACAAAGACAAAGGTAAGAAATATTTTTACATTGATGAAAAAGAAATTGATAATGAATTTGAAAGTAATGGTGAAGAAGTTGTGTATGTTGCTATGAAAGAAGATTTTGATAAAGATGAAAAAACTTCATTAATTTCATATGTGAGTAAAGTTGATATGTGGATAATTGATAGTAGTTGTTCACATCATATGACTAGTGATAAAAGTAAATTTGAAACTATGAGACCATATAGGGGTAGTTGTGTTAAGTTTGGTAATGATGCACCATGTCTTGTGAAAGGTAAAGTATCAATACAATTGACTAATAAGATCAAGTGTGACAATGTTTATTGGGTTGAAGGACTTAACTATAACTTGTTGAGTGTTTCATAGTTGAAAAAATTAGGATACAAGGTTGAATTCCATCACAAGAAGGCCAAAATATTTGATATTGATGGTGGATTGATTAGAAGTGGTGATCAAACAAAAATAATTTGTTCTATCCAGATTTATCTGATGAGACTTGTTTGTTTGCACAATATGAATATATATGGCTATGACATAAGAGGTTATGTCATGTGAATTTTAAAAATTTGGTAAGCATTAGCAATATGAAAAGAATAAGAGGTTTGCCAAAATTGAAGAAACCTGATAATGTTATGTGTAAAAAATGTCAACTGGGAAAAATGAAAAAGTCTAGTTTCAAGAGCAAGACATATTCACCTGATGATATTTTTGAATTTGTTCATATTGAAATTGTGGACCTATTAGTGTTAAAAGCTATTATGGAAAAAAATATTTCATTATATTTGTTGATGACTATTCTTGGATGATGACTGTAATGTTTCTTACAAAAAAATCTGATGCTTTTTAGTTGTTTAAGTGTTATTTGGCCAGAGTTAAAAAGGGCAACTAGAAAGAGTTTGAGGTGCTTGATATTTGATAGAGATGAAGAATTTATCATTAATTAATTCAATATATTATGCACTAATAGATGAATCAAAAGATAGAAGTCAGCACCTAGGACCCCTCCCCAAAATGGAATAGCCAAAAGGAGAAATAGATAAATCATGGACTATGCTAGAACATTGATGATGGAGAAGAATGTATCAAAAAAATATTGGAGAGAAGTTGTAAGTACAACAGTCTGATGATGGATAAGAAGGTATCACAAAAATACTAGAGAAAAATTGTAAGTACAACAATTTATACTTTGAACAGAGTGCAAGTAAAGAAATGTACAAATGTTACACCCTTTGAATTGTGGCATGGATATGCACCTAATGTGAAGTATTTTAAAGTTTTTGGAAGAAAATTTTATATACTAAAGGATAATAGAAATGGAAAACTTGATGCTAAAAGTGATGAAGGCATCTTCCTAGGATATTCCACTAAGAGAAAAGCTTATAAGTGTTTGAACTCTAATGCTAACAAAGTTGTGGAAAGTGAAAATGTGAAAGTTGATGAATATGCAAATAAGAATGAAGTTGCATGCAAGAAAAAACCTAAAGACAAAAATACATTCATATATGTGAATGAAGGTGCTCCCTACACCCTACATGAGCAAGAGAATAAAGTTACAAATCAACAACAAAATGGTAATGTCGAGTTGCAACAACAAGTTTCCAAGAAACAAACTATAGGAGCTGAGCAACAACAAAATGATGCTAAGGTGCATGAAAAAAGTGTTGAATATCAAGAAGACAATGCCAAGCAAGAAAAACCTCAACTAGAACCTGAACAAGAGAGAAAAATTGAACTTGAAATCATTTCTAAAGATGAACCTATAGAAGAAGACAAGGAAAGAACATGTACTAAAAAAGTATGTGAGAAGACACCATGCATATGAGAAAACCATTGGAGATAAACAAATTGGAGTGATGACAAGGAAAAGACTCAAAAGTGAGACATTTTTACTTTGTGAGTTTGAGCCCAAATTAATAAAAGATTCTTTAGAGAATGAGGACCATATTCAAGAAATGAATGAAGAAATTGAGAAGATAAAGAAGAAAAAAACTTGGGCACTGGTACCTAGACCAAAGTACAAAAATGATATTAGAACAAAGTGGGTATTCAAAAACAAGTTGAATGAAAAAGGTGAAGTCATAAGGAACAAGGCTAGACTTTTATGCAAAGGATATGCACAAGAAGAATGAATTGATTATGGGGAAACATTTTCCCCAATTGCAAGACTAGAAAGAGTTAGAACACTACTTACATATTCTTCTTATAAAGGATTTAAGGTATACCAAATGGATATCAATTTTGCATGTCTGAATGGAATATTGGAAGAAGAAGTTTACATTAAACTAGTAGAAGGATTTATTGACCCTAGCAAGAAGAACATGGTATGTAAACTACACAAGGCTCTATATGGTTTGAAACAAGCCCCTAGAGCATGGTATGAGAGATTGCACAATTATTTGTTGAAGATTAGATTTGAAAGAACTAATGATAATAGTAATCTATACTTGAAGACTGGCGATAACAATGAGGTACTATTATCTGATATCTTTGTTGATGATGTCATATTTGAAGGAAAGGAAGCATTATGCAAATCATTTGTAGATGAGATGAAGAAGGAATTTGAAATGTTTATGTTTGGTGAGATCAAATTCTTTGTTGGTTTACAGGTATATCAAATGGAGCAAGGTTCCTTCATTACTCAATCCAAATACATCAAGGCAATATTGAATTTTTTTGGAATGGAATATTCAAGACTAGTTAGTACACTGATGGCCATAGGACACAAGTTATCTAAGAATGATGGTTCTACTGATGTGAACCAGACATTATATGATCAATGATTCGAAAACTACAATATATTGTTCACAATAGACCTAATATTGCATTAGCACTTGGGATAGTTACAAGATTTTTGCAAATCCTAAGGAGAATCACATCATGGTGGTGAAATAGATTCTAAGATATCTGAAAGAGTAGAAGACTATGGATTTTATTACAAGAAGAAAGACAATTGTTAACTGGAGGTGTTCACTAATTCAAATTGAGTAGGAAATGTTGATGATAGAAAGAGTACAAGTGGGGGAGAATTCATTTTAGGAAATAGAATAATTTCATGGACAAGAAATAAGCATAACTACATTTCTCAATCATTAGATGAAGCTAAATATGTGGCAACAATAGTGAATTGTTAAAATATCATATGAATCAAACAATTTTTGAAAGGAATGAAGGAAGAGATCACTGATCTAGTTGTTCAAGACAAGGAAGTGAAATTGGAGTATGTAAAGACCAAGGATCAAATACCTAATATTTTCACTTAGGCATTACCTAAGGATGATCATGAATATCTAAGCGATAAATTAGGGGTGATTCCCCTAGACAAGGCTACTTAAGCTGAATTGGAGCTCTGCATCAAATGGGTTAATCATAAAATCTTACAAATTGATGCAGAAAGTCATATTTTAGGAGTTGCCTAAAGAATTAGTGAAGGATGAAGGACAAAATTTTGTATCAATCATGCATATATGATAAATGATGAATTCAGTATTGACATGAAGATATCTACATGGAAAAGATGTATGAGTCAAATAAAGTGTCTTTGGCATTTTTGTCAAAGAGGGGGAGACTGAAATATTGTTGGTTATCATAAGGAAATAAGAAAGAGGGAGTTCATATAATTTATATGAGGTGTTTCTAGTAATACAAAAGAATATGATTAATCTCATAATCAGATTGATTTCATGATCTGATATGATAGAAGGAGCTTGTATGTTGCATACCAAAGCTGCATGGATGAGAATTAGAATGAAACTAAAAGAAAGAGATCATTAGACATAGACATAAGAACCATAATGAAACTAAGGATATTAATGAGAATCTGATACTAAACATAGAGGGAGTTTTCTCAATGTAGTACATGTTTTGGATTGTATGGTAACTAGAGGTGTTGCCATCAATGCTAAAGAGGGAGATTGTTGGAAACTATAATTCAAATAATTGTTATGTTGTCATTGATGTCAAACCTTATTGGTAAGACAATCTACTATTTGATTTGAGTTCCATAACTAGATGATAGATGAAGAGGATTTGAGAAGTTAGACATAACAATAACACCTAGAGGAAAGGTTGAGTTATGAGAGGAAACTATAATGGACACTTGATTAGTTAGACTTTGAAAAGATAAAGTGATTGTTTAATCAAGATAAAAGTGTATAAGATAGTTGTATTGATGCCTTGAAGAAGTGATCAAAGATTGAAAAAATGCATAAGCTTAACCAAGCAATAGAGAAAAAGATTAAGGAATTTGAAGTTTATGCCAAGTGATGCTAATGTCAACCAAGGCCTAGTATGTGCCAAGAAGAAATAGTGTCAACCAAGCATCAATATTGACTGAGCATTAGTATATGTACCAAACAAAAAGTTAGCAGTGATCAAGTAACCCAGTGATGACCAAGCATTAGAACACAATGCTAGTCGAGGGACAACATTCTAACAATTTATGAGTAAATCATGATTTCCAGCTGACAGAGTTGATTTCTTCGAATATGTAAAGCATGAAAAAAATAAGGATGGATGAAATAAAACATTTAAATCAAGGGAAACATGCAAGGATTCAAAGAGAGGCTTCTAGAAAAGAAGAGGGTGAACAAAAAGGTGGACAGATTCATTGTATGTGTTGAATCGCGTAGAGAGCAATTACTACCAGAAGTTATAGAATATTCTACAACTATTATCACCAAGTTTACCAATATACCATACCACAATGTTATATCTATGGAGGTGGGGAATAGTTTTATTTTATTAATACAACCAAAACATGAATGTACAAAGTCTAGGTATCCATCTGCTTTATAAAGGGGTTGGTTGGTTAGAAACCAACCGACACATTACCCACTTCCTAACTACCCACTAACACAAGTACAAAATACTTAAATTACCCAATGCCGATTACAAACCAATTTTTAGATACATATATCCCTCCCAAAAAAAAGATTCATCTTCCAGATGACCACTAAAACAACTGACAAAATTTTCAAGAAGAAGGATTTGAGGACATCCTTGGACCTGGAGCACCTCACAAGTGTTGCAACTCTCACTTCATCATCTTTTTCTTAGTACAAATGCCCTGAAGTACCCACAAGGTATCCATCTTTTTAGCTTTTGCTACTGCCAACTTGCCTTCCAACTTAGCTCGCTCCAACTACCAACTTGCTAACATAGTAGTCTTTTATACTTGGACTTTCTAATGAAGATGTTTTTCCCACGGGGCTTCCACAAAAACACTCTAGAAAGCAGTCTTTATAGTAGCCAAAGAGGCCATGAGAGGACAGGAAGAAACCTAGGTCTGAGAAATGATAGAATGACTAGTCCAAGTAGTGGCAATATCTTCCTAGTTTTAGTTACTCCATTCTAAGAGACCCTAATCTGTGTAGTAGTTAATTCACATGAACTAGGCTAATATTGCAGCTACAGTGAGTACACCCTCCAAGTTATATGACTATGCATGCTAAAGAAGTTCCTGGGTAGAATGCTCTATAGCTCATAACTCCTTAAGAAATCCTTTTTCCTGAGCTACAAAAGAAGTTGTAACTAAAGGTTCCTCATGCCCCCATTGTATCTCCACTGGTTCCTCAAGTCGTGAGGGCACAAGGCATGACACCAACCCCTCTTTTTCTAGTAGCTTGTCAACCTCTTCTAAGATAGTATTTGCTCTTGCCATCATTACCTGATTTTCTAGAGAGAAAGAGTCCTTCGAGTGCTCTCCCCTAGCTGACTTAACAACAAGAGCCATAGGCTAAACTAATTTAGGTCCCAAAGGTGTCTGTAATTGTACCTTGTGTCCACAGTGAACTTGTCCTCTTAAATCAATCACCTTAGTGTGAGTAGGTTGATCTGGTAAGAGAAGAGGCTCAATTCCTAGAATAGATAGCTTAGAAGACCCCCATGTTAGAAAGTGTCTTGAGCCACTTGCTACTTTTAAGTTGGCATGTTTAGTAGAAGAAGTTGGTGGTACAACATCACCAGGTGGAGAAGTCAGCTGAGGAACCTCAGTGACCCCTATAGGAAGGGGCCCTATTGTAGGTGGTAAAAACACTAATTCACTTGGGATGCCCTATAAGTGACTCAAATGAATCTTAGCTACTTGGTAATTAGAAGAGGAGGAATCTATATCACCTATTGTGTCCTTTGAACTAACTTTGTCCTCATCCTCTTCCACTACTATGGCTTGTCATGCTTTCTTTTTGATAGGTTCACCACAACCCTAGAAGCCCACACCCAAGGTGTCTAGATGTAGCCAATATTTTATTGTTGGTTGGTACAATTCCACTGTACTTGCTGGTACCAATGTCCCATGATGTTTTCTACTAAATTGAAGCCAAACTACCTCCAAGAACAAGGCCACTACATGATGGGGCATGTAAAAATCCTTATGCCGCAACTCCAAAAATTCTCACAATCTATCATAAAGAAGTTGAGCACTATTGTAAATTTGTCCTTGGGATAGGTTATCCACCATTGGCAATAGCCAAAGAGAAATATCAGAGGTGTGGCTACTAGTCGTTAGCTTACTTTTTACTAAATCAACCACACAATGCCATTCCTCATTTGTAATAAAAACCTTTCTCAGCCCCTGACTATTTTTCAGAATACCTTCCCATTCCTCATTGGTAACATCCTGGTGACACAAGAGTTTTAGCCATTTCCATTTATCTTCTTCTATCATATGTACTTTGCTCAACTCTTGTCCCCTACTAGGGATTCCAAAAACCCTACTAAGTACTTCAGAGGAATAAGAAACTACCACCTGGTGTTGAGCATATTGTATGACAGATTGATGAACTACTCCATCATACCCTGTAATCAAATCTTAAAGGATAGGTTCAAATTCATGCAAATCAAAGATCGACATAAAGATGATCTTTTCCACTTCTACTACAACCAATGCCTTCCAAAGAGGATGATCTGCACCTAATTTTTCCCACCATGCCCTACACTCACTGCCGAGCACAATTTAAAACTAATACTGAAAGCATTGATCTTCTGTGATAGTTTGGTCTTGTCTTGTGCCATGATTAAATTTTGATTTCTTGCTTATATGGAAGTCACCTTAGTAGCTTTGGAATCAACAATGTGGCCCTGGCTAGGATTCCCCATACTTAACGTCACCATGTTAGAAGAATTTGTCCAATCTACAATCTATCTGTGTGTGTTGCAATACCTCTAATGACCACCCAAAAGAACTATTGGCCACATGTTGGAAAAATAATCATATGCTTCAAGTAGAATGTGAATTTTTAAATAGTTTGTGAAATCCATATGTTATCCTACAGTAGTTGTACGACCACTCCTTCTCACTCCTTTGTATGACTTCTCTTTATGCTCCTCCATACGGCCACCTCTCTCTGCATTATTCCTCGTACTTAGACTGTACATTGTATTCCAACTCCACCACACCTATCCTCCATATGCTAGTCCTTCATAAGCTAGAAGCCATACACTACCTTGTCGTACATTTTTCTTGGATGTCATATGCTACCTTGCTATATATCTATGCTCATAGTTGTACATTTGTCCTAAATGTCATACATTGGATGCCATATGTTGCCTTGTGCTTGATTAAAAAATCTATCTATATGAGGTTTAACCAAATAAGAATTCCATACACTACCCTTAGTATGATTGCAATGCTTCTCCTTTCATACGATCAAATTGGCCATACTTCACCTTACTCTTCTATCCAGACAGGTCATACACCAATCCTCTACCCTATATTTGCACTCACCTTCCTCTACTCATCTGGTGGAGAAAAAATGATTTTGGCTAAAGTCTTGGGTGTTTATAAAGTAGGAAAAAACACTTTGTTCTTTATATATTTTCAATTTGGACCCATTCATCAAATCTTTAATTGGCTGATTATCAAGGGTAGCTAACTTTACTACTCCATTTTCTTTTATTTTCATTATTTTGTAAGGCCCTAGCCAACAAATTTTAAATTTACATGGCTTTATTTCATTCTTTCTATTGTACTAAAGTACAAGTTGCCCAAGGTGAAAATTCATCGTTTTCAAATGTTTTTCATGCCAAAGTTTGCGTCACTTCTGAGCCACCTCAATGCACCATTGGGAAATTATTCTTTTTTCTTCCAATTGGAGTAACTCACGTAAGCACTCCTTGAGACTTTCCTCATCACTTAATCTATTATGAATGGCTATCCTTAAGCTCAAAACCACATACTCTATTGGCATCATTGTTTCCTACCCATACATAAGCTGAAATGGAGTATGTCTCATAGTACCTTTATAAGTTGTTCTATAGGCCCATACTATTGCTGGAATTTTCTCTTTCCAGTCCTGGCATTCAACACCACAAGTTTTTTAGGGAATAGTAACCAATATTTTGTTCATGGCTTCTGCCTAACCATTCACCATTGGATAGTAGGGACTAGAGAAAGAATGAAATATTTTATATTCAATGGTCATCATTTGGATAATGTGATTACAAAATGCACTCCTTGATCACTGGTGAGTTGCAAATGGATCCTAGATTGGGTGACTATCTATTCATAGAGGAATCCAGCTATACTAAGGGTGGTATTGTCTGTTAAGGCCCATACCTCTATCCATTTGGTTAGGTATTCTTTGGCCACCACTATATATTTGCACCGATGAGTTTTGCTAGCTGGTAGAGGACCCACAAAGTCTAGTCCCCACCTTTCAAATAATTCTTGTGGTTGAGATGGGAATAATGGCATAAGTCCCTTTTGAGTGGCTTACCTACTCGCTGGCATGTGTCATAGATTACTACCCATTTCTTGGCATCAGCATACAATGTTGGCCACCATAGTCCTGCCAAGAGCACTTTTTGTGTTGTGGTATCTAGTCCCATATGACCTCCTACCACTCCTTTGTGGGATTCTTTGAGAACCCCTAGGATTTCTTCCTCCATCACACATCATCTAAGGATTCCATTTGGTCCAAGTTTGTACAAAAACCCTTCAGTTAATTGAAATGTAGGGCCTTTTAAGGAATTTTTTCTTTGTTCTTGCTGGGGGCATGTCATGAGAAAATGTAGCTATGGACAAGTACTAGCTAATTTTTTCGTACCATGCAGGTAACACTGCAATTTGAAAAAGGTGCATATCTGGTAAATTCTCATTTATCCCACTACCAACGGCTTCCTCTAACTTGATGCAAGACGATTGATAAGCAATTACATGATTTTTTTAGGGTTTCACTATAATTTTGAATGTATTCTTGTAACAAAATTAGCCACCAACTTACTCTTCCTTGAATTATTGGTTTGTTCACTAAATACATTAATGCTTGGTGGTCAACAAAAAATGTAAAAGGTGTAGCAAGTAGATAGTGCCTAAATTTTTGGACTGCATAGACCATACCAGGTGCTTCCCTCTCCATGGTACCGTAGTTTTGTTTTGCCTTTGACAAAAGCTTGCTAGAAAAATATACAGGGTGATCCAGCCCTTCCTTCCTTGCTTGGGCCAAGGTGGCCCCTATAGCATAGTTGGATGCATCTACATGAACCTAAAATTCCTTGTCCCAATCAGGATTGATAAGGATAGGTGCTTCCACAAGTCTTTTTTGAGTTCTTGAAAGGCATCTTCCTGCTCCTCCTTCCATTCAAACTGTTCCCCTTTCCTACTTAACTTTTCCAATGGAAGTAATACTTCAGTGAATCCTTTGATGAATCGCTACTAATACCCAACATGCCCTAGAAAATATTTTATACCTGTCACATTCTCAAGAGCCTCCATTTCCAAAATTACCCTTATTTTGTCTAGATTTGTCTTTAAGCCTTCTTTACATACTATATGTCCCAGAAGTTTGTCGTGTGGGACCATGAATCAACATTTCTTAGGATTGAGTGCTAGTCTTGCTCTCCAACATTTCTCTAGGCATTCTCTAATAATTTTAAGATGGTGTTCCTTGCCGCTGTAAATTGACCAATCATCAAGGAATGCTTTAAAATCTCCCACTGACATACCATGAAAATTGTGTAGTATAATCCCTTGGAAGGTAGCCAGTGCATTGCATAGTCTAAAAGGCATCCTATTATAAGTGTATACCCCATCTTCCACTACAAATGTAGTTTTTAGCTTATCCTCCTCTACAATACTAATATGGTTATACCCAAAAAATCTGTCCATAAAAGAGTACATCTCATGGCTAGCTACTTCTTCTAAAATGTTGTTTGTAAATGGAATGGGAAATGGGTCTTTTATGGTCACAGCATTTAGGCTTCTAAAATCTACACATATGTGAATTTGAGTACCATCCTTCTTGAGTGATATTACAATAGGAGAAACCCATTCGCTTGTTTGAACTTTAAATATTATCCCTACGTCCAACATCTTTGTGATTTCCTCTCTTACTCGCTCTGTATAGTTTCTATTCATTCTATAAGGTTGTTTTTACATTGGCCTTGCTCCAAGTATGAGTGGAATCTGATGGACACACACCTTAGGTGGTATTCCTTTCAAGTCCTTGTATGTCCATGCAAAAACATCTCTGTATTCCATAAAGATTCTGAAGGCTACCACTTTTAGCACAGGATCCCAATCATCACCAATAAAGATTTCTTTGGTTTGCCTTGCTTCTCCTAGGTTTAAGGCCTAGAAATTAGCCTCTTTATATTCCACTTTTTGGTCAAAAATGTGGGTAGGTGTCGTGTTCAAGGAAGTTACTCCTTCTTTGTACTCTATATACCCTTTCGGATATCGTTCCTTTGATTCTTATATTTATAACATGTTGCAATCTTCTTGGAAGACTTCATAATTGCCCATCTGCTAGTGAAATAAACCCTTAAGGGAGTCTGTGTCATCCTCCAAGTACTCTTCCAACTTGAGTACTCCTTCCTCATTGGTTTCCATCCCTTCATACTCTTCTTCTTCAGAGTTAGATGCCAAGTCCTAACTTACTAACTAGTTTTTGAGATCTATATTGTACTTATTTCCCTCTAATTCAATAGAGAGGGTGTTTCATTTCCAATTGTGATTGGATTTTTCTACTACTAGCCATCCCCTCCCCAATAAAGCATCATATCCTTTCTTCACCAAGGTAATAACCACAAAATCTAAAACAAATTGTTGGGTTCCTATTATTACCTTTCTCCCTATCAAGGTGCCAATTAGTTTGATGCCATGTTGATCTACTCCTACCAACTGAAATTTGGGTGGCCACAAGGTAGGTTTCCTAATCACCTTCCAAGTATCTTCTAATAGAACATTCACCCCCCAACCTCCATCAATTATCATGTTCAAGAATTTGTACCCCATAATTTCCATCTCTACCATTGTTAGTGCTCTCCCTAGACCTATTGTACATAAGTTATTTTCTTCCTTTTCCATTGAAGTTTCTTCTTGTTCTACCCCTTCTACTACTTCTATTTCCACTTGTTCTACTGTCTCTAGTTCCCCTTGGGGATCCTACTTCATTGGTTGTGTTCCTTGTGTCAATGTGACTTGTAACTATGGTAGAGTATCCAGTAATTCCCCAATAGAGACAGGAATGGTGGTTTCTAATACTTTCATTATGATGTTAGGTACCCTCTTGCTCCTTAGGGGTCTTGGCTAGCTTAGTTGTTGTTTCTCCTCTCAACTCATTTTGGATGTTCTACTTTGCCTCCTCAAATCTTTTTTTTCCACTGTCACCTCTAGGTACATAACTTTCTTGGCTTGCATCCTTGTTATTGCAAGTACCTCCCTTTCTCATTCTTCAATATCCAGCATGTTCATACCTTTTTGCTTTGGGCAATTGGCATCCTCGTGGTTGCCCGATCCACACCATTTGTAGAGAATTCCTCCATTTTGTCCCCCTCCATTTTGACATGCTCGAGCAAAATGGCCCCATTCATTGCATCTTCTACATTGGATCATGGGCCACCTTGAGAATCATATTGGATTGCCCATTAGGGTGTGTTCATGTTGCTATTATTATTACTATTATTGGAATTGCCTCTTTGGTTATTCCTGTACCCCCTTGGTGAAGCTTTTGTATTATTGTTCTTTGGGGGAGTTTCTAGTGGTGTCGATTGTTCTGCAGTAAATAATATCTAGGCATTCCTTATTTTTAGGTTATAAGGGTAGTCTTTGATTGCATGACCCCCTATTTCAAAAATCTTGCAAAACATTTTTTTCGAGCATGCTCCTTTGGTATGACCCTCTTTTTCATAGTTTGTGCACCATAGGTCTTTACCTTTCTTCTTCTCTTCCTTAGTTCTAGCTACTTCCTTCATTAGTTGTTTAAGGTCCTTTCTCAAGGCTTGGATCATTTTTTACTCTTCCTCACTATCCTTTGAACTCTTACTAGAACTTCCATGTCATCTCCTCTTGGAGGTTTTATTTTCACTTTCAATGTCCATGGCACGCATACAAGCATTTCCAAAAGTGAATAGTGGGACTATCTTCATTTTTTTCTTAAGGATGGGGTGAGGCCTTCAATAAACCATCTTTTCTTTAACCAGTTCGTAGGCTTATTGACCAATTTGCTGATAAGTTCCTTCAGCCATCTGGTATAAGCCTTCACTGATTCCTTCTTATCTTGCCTGGTGTTCTAGATTTCTATGACAATTTTATCATCATCTCTTAACAACTTGAATTCCTCCTCAAATGCTCCACGTAGGTTATCCCAAGTGTTCTTTTTACCAGCATCCAAGTTTGCATACCAATCTATGGTGATCCCTCTTAATGGGGCAGGAAATGCCTTCAACCATTCATTATTGTCATTCTCCCCATCTGCTTTCCATATAGTTATATAGGTTTTGCAATGGTGGATAAGGTCCTTTGATCCATCCCCTATAAATTTAGGTAATTTTTTTTTATCAACTATCATTTTCTTTTCTTGTTGTCACCTTCCTAACAGAACCCCACCTCCTGAGGGAATACCACCACCCAATGGAACCCTACTTCTAGATGACACCACATCCTAATGGAACACCCCTACTGGATGGGACCTTACTTCCCACTAGAACACCCCCTCCTAATGGAACTTTACTTCTTGATGGAAGTTTACCTCCCAATGGAACACTACTTCCTAATGTAATGGGGGTTGGAGCATTTGTTGATGCTATTGATTGGTGAACTTGAGCAGGAGGTTGAGAAGTGTTGTGAAAGAGTGAAGTTGATTGATTGAAGGGTTGCTAAGCAAATTAGAGACTGAGATAACAATGAGGGCTAGTCAATGGATCAACATCTGAGCCAAAATGTGATTTTTATTTGCAAAGTGAGTTGTATTTGTCAGTTCAAAACCTATTGTTACTTTCTAACCATTGTATCAGTATTGAAATCCTTTAATCAAGGTGGCATTCTAAAGGAATGTTCTAAAGTCCTCTAACAAGGCCACTCCTAATAGGGTGTCACATTTAATAGTGTATTTGGTAACCTTTAACAAGGTTGGCTCCTAATAGAGCTCACTTCAGAAGAGTGAAATGATTGGTGACATGTCACTTGTGTTTTTTCCCAAATTGGTTTTCCACATAAGCCCTAGTGTCAAACTTGTGTGGATGTTATTTGCGATGATTTACTATTAATGTTTACATTCTACAAGCCTATCATAATTAGGACAATGGACTACTAGTTGATGTTATTGATAATCTACAACAGACGTCAAGCTAATGGATATTCAGATATGAAGTAGTTTAAGTGCTTTTTTGATCAATTGGTACATTTGGACCTTGGGTAAATGATTCACCCCCCTCCTAGTTATTCTAAAAATTCTAACAACCTCTGCATCACATCTCTTCCATATTTTGGAATTTTAACAATTTCTAAATTTGGAACTAAAACTTTTAATTGAGATAAAGTATTAGAAGTGAGTGAGTTGTTACTTACCAATTCTTACCTATTGCATGATGAGTTACCTATTGTTTAGTTTGTTGTTGATGCTTGGGCATCACCTTCTCTTTACATTTCTTATGTAAAGTGGGCATTTTAGTTCTCTTTCTCATATGTGGATTTGCAGTTCTATTTCTTAGATTATAATTGATCCTTTCTTGCTCAACCAATGCAATGATATGAGCCCTTCTTTCCTCTTTAGTTGAGAACATCCTTATAGGCTTTTCATCATTATCAGAAAAGATTTGTTGATTTTATTGTTGCTTCATTATTTTTGTATGAACATTAGGAATATATTCTTCTTTAGAAGAGTCATCTTCTCCCCAAAATGGTTCAAATGATAATGTGTTCACTATCTGTTGATCATCCCCTAGGTAGATTTCTTCTTCTAGTATGATTCTAGACACTAAACATTGCTCTATCATATGAGGTAAATTACATACTTCATACCAAGGACCATTTTCAACAAAAAAAAAAAAATTCAGATGATCAAGAGTTTCATTGTTTCTCATTGGTTTACCATCCTTCCAAGATGTGTTATAAGGCATGTCTTGCAATCTATACTTGTCTATTTTTTAATATAGTTTATCATTCCTATTAGACCTCATTCCCTCATTCTTATTATATCTTATATAAAGATCTTTAATCATGCCCAAGATTTTGTCAATCTTAAATTCATCTTTATTCTTCTTAGGGGAATCAAGATCAAATAGATGGGTCATCTCTTTTACCAAAGTTGCTAGCAGCTTTTCTATCATTCTCAATTGTCATTACAACCTTAATAGATTCTTGTAATGTGCTTGGTCTATGCGACCTTATCTCATAGTGAGTCTTATGTTCAAAAGAACTTAAGTAAAATTTTATTAGGAATGAATCAAAAAATCTGATATCTTGCAGTATCCTATTTAGGACTTTATTAAAACTTTCATTAAACTTAAAAACTAATTCATTTGCATTTTTCTTAATACTATCCAATTCATGTGAGACAAAGAAGACATCAATATGATTTCCAAATTGCTCAAGAAATAAATTGACAAATTCTTGCCAACTTGATATAGATTTATAATGAATCCCTCTATACCATTCAAAAACATCACTGGTTAATGACTAGACAAATAATTTCATAAAAACATCTTCGTTATATTCTTCAAATTCTTCAACAATTGTGTTTAGATTAATCACACATATTTTAGTAGATTAATTTTCTTCTCCAAAATTTTTTGGTATAGCAGTTCTCAAATCATTTGATATAGAGTTTGGATAACCTCCTATCCCAGTGAAATCTAATTGTTTATATCTTTCGATTATCATTGGAGCCCTTATTCCTTGATTTGTATAATGAAAATTATGTCTTCTCTGATTGTTCATCATATTGTTTAGATTATTAATATGATTTTTTCTCCAATCATCATCAGTCTTATCCCTCTGATTCTTATTTTGATTAGGCACATTATTTCTATCTCCATCCTTATTATACAAATTATTATTATGTATAGTGTTAAATGAAGAAATTTTATTTTTTTGAGGAAGATTATATTTAGATGGCTCACCTTTTTTTTTGCCTACTTTCTCTCCAATTCATTTTGGATCAATGATTTCATCCTTTTTAAGAATTGCTCTTTGTTGAGCTATCATTTTGCACAATGCTTAACGACAGGAATCCTTTCGAACTCCTCTCTTGTAAAGTTAATTTGGGATCAACTACAAGGTTCTAGGTGATGTTGTGACCTACTAGAATCAACTCAGTAGAAGATAAATGTGAGTGTTCACAAGGAGGCCTTTGTTGGTTCAAACCAATTTCAGATTAGATGGCCAATCTGTTCACTGTTTCAAAATTAACCACAAAAGAGATATACTTTATGGTATTTCTTATTTTTAAATGAATGCAATCTAACATTGCAACTATATGAATTCCTAAATTAACCAAGGGGTTAGTAAAGAAAATAAAATAGGTAGGGAAACAAGAAATTTAAGAAAATAACATGAAAAGTAAATCCTAACAAACATAAACCACGCTAACAAGATGTCTGTGAGTTAAGCCTTTGAAAAGATCGGTAGGTAACCAATGAAAATAGGAGCAAGGCTTCCTTAATTCTACTAATGCAATCATAGATGGGAATTCAATAACCATTAGATTATTCACTTTTCATCAAATTGCAAGGCCACAAAAAGTACACTCATGCGAGACAAAAAGCTATGTAGGAACAAAATGGTGATCTCTTCTCGAACTAAGTACGTCAACATAATTTGTAGACCTATATAAGACACCAAAATTAAAAGACCACACAACCAAAATATCACAATCAAACTATTGGCTCAATTACATTCCATGGATATACATTCACAAAATATAACACACTTAGGCAAGAATCACTAAACTCCAAATGTAAGCACCAATAGCATATATTATTGCATGAAAATAATGGCAGCCACCTAGAATATATATTATATTCCTAAATTTATAAGAAATCCTCACCTCAATTTGTGTTGAGAGTGAGAGATTCCTTCATGCAAATATATGCTTAAAACTAATAAAATGAATCTATTTATGTACAAACTAACTCTCTAACTAGTGCTAAGAAGGATTCTACCCTTGTTTATATCATTTAATGGGTGTGCAAGTCTTTACGTCTCTTAAAACAAAGAAAGTATGAGAAAATAAGAAGAAGAAAGATATCAGATCATGTAGAAGTCTCTAGAGATGCCAAAAATAGAAGCTCAACCTTCTTTGCATGTTTGTAGGAGTTAAACTGCCATCAAAATGCATTTTTGATGCATGGAAAGCTCTAAATTTAGAAATGGCAGTTAACTATCGGCACACCTCAGAAGAAGCACACCTTGGGAGAAGTGCACCAACGCACTTGGGAGAAATTTTTGCAAGGTGCTTAATTCACCAAAAAATTGAAGTTCTAAATTTTGAAAACAATTTTTGGGTTTTGTTTGAATAGAGTTTTAGATTAATTTTGTGTACTTACTTTGATCTTTTTGATGATTTATACCCTCTTTATAGCCAAAAAAATTCATAGACCTAAACTCCTTCTGCTTCTAAAATCCCAAGGCACCTATGTTGAATCTTGTCATTGATAGTTGCATAAGATGAAGAACATGTTTTGGTTCATGTATCCAACCTCTATATCTTTGATCTTCACTGTAAATTGCTTGATTTTTTCTTCTCTCCAACTTCCCAATCCTTCCCATTCAAAGACCAAGTGATCTAGATTATCCAAACAATCAAATAATTGAAACATTTGTTGGAATTTACAAGTGGAAATAATACTTCTGAGGGTGGGGGGGTGAATCATAAGTACCAAACTTTTAACTGAAATTAATACATGCATGAAACATTTCTAATTAACATGAAAGTAAAGGCATGCATGAAAATAGACAACACAATATTTGATCACCCAAAAACTCTCCAAAATGAGAAGGTAAAACTAGGGTGGGGATGACACCCACAACTTATCACTATAGCAATACGTAACTTGTCAAGGTTACAAAGTTTGACCATCATCAATGGTCTACCCTATGAAAGGCCAACCCTATTAAAGGTCGCAACACTCTGTTAAAAGTGACCTATCTAAAGGATTTACAAAAAATTATCTTGGAATGTCACCCTATTAAAGGATTTATAAAATGTTTGTTAAACCAACCTATCTTCATAGGATTTTCATTCTCCTAATACAATGGCTAGAAAGTATAGTAGAATGTGTTGACTTGACAACTTACAATCCTCAATTGCTGATTTTAGATCGATGTTTGGTCCATTCTGATCTAATCCTCATTGATCTGATATGATTATGTTCAAAGTGTTGATACTCTGTTCTGTTAATTGATACTACAATGTTGTCCTTCAAAGTTTTTTATCCCCTTTCAAACTTCACTAGTATTATCTCCTTGCATGCATTCTGTTCATGCATACTCTCTCATGCATTCCCATATAGTACTAAATTATAGGGTTTTGACCTCCTTAAAAAGGTTTCATGACTTAGGGTTAGGATGAATCTATGATTGAGATTCATCCATCTTTCCCACTCAAATCTTACCATTTTTTTGATTGGTTGCATGTTGATTTCATAGGGAATAAAAAAGATTTGATATTTTCTTTAAATCCTTTGAGATTCATCATATGTCAGCTCAAAAATGGTTTACATCTTAGTTTGTGAGGGCACAAACTCTAATGTTGATTCTTTGTTACTCAACACTTACTGATTACTGATGCTCGACACATATAGAAATTTTGTCTTGCTCAGCACCTATAGAAATTTTGTCTTACTCAGCACCTATAGTTCACTTGGCACATATATTGACTTGACATCTATTGGTCACTCGGTAGTTGATGAATTTCTGCCTTGACACATACTATAACTCGACATGAGTGTCAAAAACACTTAACTATACATAATGAATCTAATTTCTTTGAGTTTAATATACATTCTATTCGGCATGTATACAAAACTTCAAAAATTGTTCAAAATTTTTGTGAAGGAGTTTATGCCTCAAAATTTATAACACCCCTTGAGTTGATGTGCCTTTGTTGTATCCACAAATTCTCATGTTGGATTTGTCTCATGTTGATTCTGATACTCTTTATCTCTACCTTGCCTTGTCATTCTTTCTCTATCTGCTTTGTACTGACTTGCCCTTCACACATCTTCCCTTGCAGTTATTATTTTGGCTTTTCTATTTTCTCCCCCTCAAAATGTATCTCCCCAAATTATTTATCTCCCCCTTTTTTGATACTTATGTCAAAGGGTTTTATACATTAACTAAATATTTAGCCAAAAAAGATTTATTTACCTCCATTACTATCCTCAGAGCAGCATCCCAATTTTCTAATAAAATTTCTAGTGATTTAAGATGGATGGTTGTCTCTACTGCAAGGTGAATGAAGCCTTCTAATGTAGAAATATTGGGGTCTTTCTTTAACACATTTTCAGCATAATCGAGTTCTTTCTGCAAAATTTCCATGTGTGGAGTTATGGCAGATTGAATTGGTATTAATTTGGCTTTTGTATTTGCCTCATCTGCTATTAACATAGCTAGTTCCTTCTAAGTGTGAAGTGTAGTTTGAAGATGCTTCTCACTCTGAGCTAGATCTTTAGGTACTTGCATAGCATATATCTTTAGGTTCCTCTCAAAGCTCATTATTCATTGGCTAGTTTCTTGAGTGAATATGGAAGGATTACATAGCTTTGTGTACAATGAGAAAATGTTCTCAAGTAATCCCTTCACTTTTTCAATTTTCTTGGCCAGCTCCACTTGTGAAAGTTCTATTTCACTTGATATTCTTTCATTCACCTTTGTTTGAAACTTCTTTTCAAACCATTCTATTAGTTTTGTATTTGTATCAATGTCTTCATTTTGTACCTGGTCCACTATACTAGATAGTTGTTCCATAATCAGCTTGGTTTCATCAGGTACCTACAAGCTAAATGCACCTAGAAAGATGTCTTTAATCTCAATTAATGCTTGCTTGTTTTTACACTCATTTTTGAGTATCTCTTATTTCTTTTTATTTTCTAGTGCCTCTTGCACTTCATTTATCTGATCAATGTTCATATTTTCATAGTCATGCTTAAGAATGACTTTGTCCTAATCCAGTGTAGGGTCTCCATAGTGAAGTACCCTTGCAACCTTTGTAGAGCTCGAGCCTGGTGCTGGAATTTGAAAGTGGTATTGCCTCAATGCTTGGCTTTTGTGATGTTCCAGTTGGAGTCCCTATTGTAGGAAAATTTATCAATGTTTGTATTGCTTCTTGCTCCTTCTCCTTAGGACTTTCCTTGTCCTCTTAGATCTTTCTTTATCAATTACCATGATATTTGGGGGGTGCATCTTGTTCTTGTGCTATAGAGATAGAGGTATCCATCTATCATGTTTGATCCTTTATTGGCTCCTCGACAGTTGTAGTGACTGGTACTATGGAGTCAACCTTTATAGATGTGTCTACTTCTATTTTCACTATTTATTGTCCACTTGTAGCTATCGAGATATGAGAAGGTGGTTCTTGTGGATTCACCTTATCCCTTGTGAAGTCACCTATAGCTTTTTATAGTTGTTCCACACTCACCAAGACTAGATTTGTACATAATTGAGTTTGTAGTAGTCTGGTGAAGAATCTTTTTAAGATCCTCTGTAGTTAGTGGATTTATGTTCTAACAAGAATTGTCAAGAACATCTTGTATAGTTACTATATCTATAGGTGTGGGAGTTACATGTGGAGTGTTGGTGTAAATAGATATTTACTATTTACACTTTACTTAAGTTTACTTAGGTTAGTATTTTATTATTTTGCATTATTTTATTATTATTTTTATGAGACACTTAGGACTTTGCACACCTTTTTTGGGCTGTCATGTAGACAACACAATTATTCACACTCTTAATTTAGCACATGTTGTCTACAACACTAATTTGTGTGTCTCACCATTGTAGGCTTATCATCTCATCATCGCACTTACTTTTGTGCTTAATGGAGCATAACCCATATTTGGTGGACATGTGCCTAGTTGTAGGACTTATCATGATGCTGATTTTGAGGCATTCTAGATGCATCCTAGAGACCTTTATATTCAGGCACTCCTAGTGTACTTTTACATTATATTGAATACTATACAGTTATTTTGATCATACTCTAGTCTAATTTTTTCTTGTGTTTTGAATTCCTTGGTCTTGGGTGAATTCTACCCTAAGGTAGATTCTTACATGGTATCAGAGTTGAGGGAGATACTTCTCACATAGCCATTGGAGACCTCGTTGCTTCATCTCTCTAAGGGACCCAATTCAAATCTGGAGCATCATCAGTAATTAGGAGTGTCTAGAGCCAAAGAAAACCTCACCATTACATCCAAAGTGACGATTCGGTGAAGATTGACTATAAATTTTCCTATTTTAAGCCATAGTCAACTAGGAGGCAATTTTTTTTGCAAATCAAAGCCCGAAGGCCCAATTTGCAAAGTCATCCCAATTGGGCATCCAGGTTGATTCTTACATGGTATAAGAGAAATTTTTTTGTGCAAGCTCTGGGCAGTGACATCCCATCCCTATGCAGTGCGATTTATTTTATTATATTCATAGGCATTTCATCCAATAGTGGCTCACAAATTTTTGGCACCAAAATATTGAAGCAAAACCAACACCGACCACATTCTAACTCTTACATCCAACGAGAGCCTCATACTCGTGGCCCATCTCCAACATACAATGCTCGTTGTTCGTTTAATTATCGTAGCACTTTATTTTTAAAGAACAATGTAGCCCGCTCCTTAGTCAATCTGGGACTAAAAGTCCCAACATCAGCCATGGAAAAAAAATTGTAATAGATGTTTAATATCTCTAGCTTGGAAAATAGATTTCGGCCTGGGTTACAAAGAAACCCAACTAACAAAGGGTATATTCTAGGTCGTGGTCTTTAGATTCTACCCCAAACTTAAACTTCTACTCCTGTTTGTAAAATCTAGCAACTTCAACCCTACCCCAACACATGGCAACCAAAAAAGCTACCACGCAGCAAGCTCCCCCAGGGCACAAACAAGTCTGCAATAGCCTCCATGCAGTTGGCACATCTGCTCTATGGGACCCCTCCAATAGTGCACATCACAAGACAGCGCATGAAGACCAGTCAACAACACATAAGCATTTGTACCTACCACATTTTTGCCTAATCAGCAAATTGGTATAGCTAACTTAGCCGAACACGTAATCAAATTTTGTACCATCTATACAATATGAATGTACCTTATTGTACCACTGACATCATCATCTGTACAAGGTGACATCATCATAGGCCTACCTAGATGCTGACATCAGCAATATACTATGCTAAAATTGATGGTTGTTTGACTGTCATACCAAGGCAATTTTGAAATGCTACAACAGTCATTTGACCATAAAGTTTAACACAATGTTTTCCTCTATAGACCCCTCTTTAGATATAGTTTTGATTTGGCAGCCTGACTTCAAATGACCATAACTCGATCATCCAAACTCCAAATCAGGTGCAATTTTTTTGATTTTGGGTAAAATTTCTTGAATGTTTTAGTGGTGCAACTCTTTTCTAGTTTTGGTGCACAGATTTGTTAGAATAAGAATTTTTTGACCACTGCACCTATCTAATCCTCCTTTTTGAAACTTCAAATGCATAGTACGGGCTCATCTAGACTCCTTTTTAGGTTTTTTTTTTTTTTAAAGTGTATATTTTTTTGTCTAGTTTTCAGATCTGTAGTTAGATTGTAGTCTTATTTGGAAAAAAATACCACTTTTAGAGATAGGTCTTGTTTTGCATTGTACTGCTTCACAATTGTTGTAAATTTTGAGCTACATTATAAAGGTCTAGATTTGTACTCTATATAGAGGTTGTAATCAATAAAATTAGAAAGTCCACTTTGTACATTTGGACAAGTGGCCCATTGTAAATGCACTATATATAAAGTGTCAAAATCATTCATTCGAGGGGGGGGGAGGGGGAGGGGAGGGGGGTTGTGGTGCGCGAGATTTTTTGATTGAGTGAAAGGGGGGGTGTGCATTATGGGTTCTTTTTCAAAGTTAACTTGACATAATTATGCTACTTGGAAAGAAAACATTAAAGAGCCATTGGTAGAAAAAGGTTTATTGTGTTATGTCACTGGTGCAGCAAAGAAACCTCTTGCTAATGTTGATGAAGCTCAAAAAGAAGGTTGAGAATCCAAACAAGAGATGGCCCTGGGAACCTTGTTGAAAATTATCTTTGATCCTATCAAATTTCACATTAGGAATCTTACTGATCCAATAGAGGTTTGGGCTAAAATTGAAGCTTTATATGGGACAGTAGATGAAGACATCGCTTACACCATAGAGGATAAACTTCTCAAGTTGGATCCTAGAAATTTTGACATCATCAAGGACTATCTTACCCAAGTAGAAATGTATAAGGCATAGCTTAAGGATTGTTGTGAACCCATCAAGGATGGAAAGATGATCAAACACGTCATGACTCATCTTCCACTTAAATATGCTCCTTTTGTTTTTAGCTTTAATACACACAAATTAACAATGGGTAGTGGCTATGTTAAGCCTTCATTCAAGAAATTCTTAGAAATGTTGATCTTAGAACATGATAATCTAGTGGATATGGGAACTCTCAAGTCTTCCAAGACTAAAGCCTTGGTAGCAAATGAAGATAATTCAAGTGCTTAAAACTCCAACAAGAAGCAGAAATAGTGGAAGGCAAAGCCACAAGATGACACACAACAGTCCTCCTCAAAAAAAAAATCTTCCTCAAATTAATCTTCTTCCACTCAAAATTCTTCTTCACAACAAGGAAAGTCTTCTTCCAAGAATAATCAAAAGGGGAACAATTCCAACAAAAAATTGCAAGAGGAATTGTCATGATGAACATGAGTGCAAGGATAAGAAGATTGATGAATTGGTCAATATTATGAGGAAACACAAAATTGATGTACCAAATACATACAAGGATAAGGGATATTCATCCACTTCAAAGGGCAAGTGACAAGCTTTAGTTGCAAGTAAAAACAATGCAGAGGAATGGGTTCTAGATTCAGGAGCAACACATCATATGATTGCTTCAAGGGATCAATTTTCCTCTTTGAAACCTGCCAATGTACCTTACATTTATGTGGGAAATGATACTCAAGTTGAATTAAAAGGTAAATGGAATGTTGAGTTGGAAAATGGCATCTTCAAGGATGTACTTCATGTTCCTAATCTTAGCACCAACCTTCTCTCCATCTATCAAATCACTCACTATGGATGTGGCAACAAAGTGGAGTTCCTCCCCAACATAGTAGTGGTGAAAAATATCAAAGATGATTTAATGGTGGTAGTTGGAAAGGAAAACCATGAGACAAGACTTTATTCTTTCTCACATTTTGTGCCTAAGTCCACTTCTCTTGCCTTGTTGGCTCATTCAAACACACAAAGTAAACTATGGCATGAGAGATTTAGACACCTTAATTATCACTACCTTTAGCAACTAAGAAGCAAGGAAATGGTCATTGGTCTACCTCAAGTCAAATTTTTAGAGGGTGTATGTCCAGGTTGCGAAGCAGGTAAGCATCTCAAAGAGAAATATGACAAGGGGAAGTCTTTGAAGGAAACTATTGTTCTAGAATTGGTTCATAGTGATGTAGCTGGCCCTTTTCTAGTACCATCCTTTGGTAAAGCCCACTATGTTCTCACATTTATTGATGATTTTTCAAGGTACACTTGGGTTTTATTCATAGCTAATATGAGTGAAGTATTTGATAACTTTATCACATTCAAAACTCAAGTTGAGAAAAAATTAGGGAAAGCCATCAAGATCCTAAGAAAAGATAATGGTAGAGAATATGTCATCTCTAGAATTATAGAATTTTGCACACATGAGGGGATAGATCTTCAACATTCAATTGCATACATGTCATAGCAGAATGGTGTAGTTGAAAGAAAGAATAGAACCCTTAAGGAAATGACTGCTTGTATGCTTCAACACAAGTCTCTCGATCAAGTGTTTTGGGCTGAAGCCATGTGTTGTGCCAACTACATCCAAAATAGAATTCTACATAAGACATTAGATGGCATAACACCTTTTGAGGCTTGGTGTGGAAGAAAAACAAGTGTCAAGCACTTCAAATTTTTTGGTTGTCCATCATGGGTAAGGATACCTCCACAAAAGTGAAAGGCATTAGAACTACAAAGAAAACCATGAATATTTGTTGGATATCCTAACCATCTCAAGGCATACAAACTAATGGATCCAGAGATTCATGAAATATTTTATGAGAGGAGTGTTCACTTTGAAGATTCATGTCCAATTTTGGCTTCTTCAACTCCTCCTTCTTCCTCCTACATGAATAGTGATCATAGTGATGACAGTGAGTCAGAAGATGAGATTCCTCCAACCTTGACTCGCAAGACACCACCTTCATAGGGTCAACAAATAGTTGAGGACATTCCTCCTTCTTCCTCTTCCACTAAACCTCATTGGGCACAACAAACCCTTGATGTAGCAAGTTCATTGGTGGGAAATCCTTTAGACACTCGGAGGACTACGTCATAGCACAAGTCATTTCCACATGCATATATAGCCATTGCTTCAAATCCACAATCTTTTAAGGAAGCATATGGGATTCCAAAATTGAACAAGGCTATGAAGGAAGAATATAATTCATTGATGAAAAATAACACATGGAAATTAGTTCCCTTTCCTAAGGGAAGAAAAGTGGTTTGATGTAAGTGGATCTATCGAACCAAATTTGTAGCAGATGGAATTTTTTATAAGCATAAGCCTAGACTAGTTGCCAAAGGTTTCTCACAGGTTCCAAGTATTGACTATATAGAGACCTTCACACCAGTTCCCAAGATGAATTCCTTTCACCTGACATTGGCAATTACTACAGCTCAAGGTTGGGTTGTACACAAGATGGATGTTAAGAGCACTTTTTTGAATGGTGATCTTTATGAGGAAATTTATATGGACTAGCCACATTAGTTCGTATAGGATTCTACTATGGTTTGCAGATTGAAGAAGTTTATTTATGGTCTTAAGCATGTTCCTTGGGCTTGGTATGCCAAAATGGATTCCTTCCTCCTCTTAGCAGGTTTCACCAGATGTCACTCTAATTTGAACGTCTACATTCTTCAGAAAGATGACTCTCATTTGATCCTAGTGCTTTATGTCGATGACTTGATCATTACAAGGAGCACTTCATCCATCATTGCCAATGTCAAGACCTCTCTACAAGACAAATTTTCCATGACAAATTTGGGTTTGCTACATTACTTCCTTGGCATTGAGATTACATAGTCTTTAGCAGGGATATCACTTTTACAACCCAAGTATGCTCTTTACTTGCTTTCTTGGTTTCACATGAGTGACTGCAAGCCTTCTCCTACTCCCTTCCTATCAGGTGTCAAAATAGAGGCTAAGTGTACCACTCCACTCATTGATGTGACATTATACAGACAATTAGTTGGAAGCCTTATCTACTTGACACATACATGCCCTGATATTTCTTTTGCATTTGGCATGGTTTCATGCTTTATGCAAGAACCTCATGAGCTTCATTGGAAAGTTGCCAAGTGAATTTTGCACTACATCAAGGGTACACATACACATGGGATACATTATGCAGTAGGTACAAGACTTTAGTTGATTGGATACACAGACTTAGATTATGCAAGAGACTTAGATGCTTGCAAGTCCACTTCAAGGTACATACTTCACCTTGGTTCTGGCCCTATTTGTTGGCAAAGTAAGAAGTAGAATAATGTTGCTCTTTCTTCCAAAGAGGCTGAGTATCAAGGATTTGTCAATGTAGCTACAGAGGCTCTTTGGTTACAACACATCCTGGAGGAGTTTGGATTTGATCTTCCTAAGCCTACAGTTATTCATTGTGACAATCAAAGTGCCATTGAAATCTCTAAGAATCCAGTTCAACATCAATGGACTAAGCACATTGAGTTTCATATGCACTATATCAGAGAGCTTATACATGAGCAGATCATTGCACTACAATACTATCCTACAACAGAGCAGTTTGTTGATATCTTCACCAAACCCTTCACCGAGGTCAAGTATACTCATTTGCAAGATCTCCTGGGGGTTCAGGATGTTGTAGAAAGGGGAGTCCCTTGACTTCTCTCTTCTTCTTCTTTTGGGAGGGATTTTTTCCTCTTATGAGGTCTTGTTCTCTCTCATCTTCTTTATTGTACTAATCTCTCCTTTTGGAGGAGGGTTTTTCCCATGAGGTTTTCCCTCTTTCTCCACTTTATGAGAGATTGCATTACATCATTCTATAACATTTCTTTTGTACATGGGTACCTAACATGGCCTCGTAGCTAGGACACATCATGCATTAGTGAGCTTAAGTGCATTCCCCTAAGTTGTATTTAAGGTGGCGTGTTGGTGTAAATAGATATTTACTATTTACACTTTACTTAAGTTTACTTAGGTTAGTGTATTATTTTATTATTATTATGAGACACTTAGGAGTATGCACAACTTTTTTGGGTTGTCATGCAGACAACATAGAAGTATGCAACTCTAATTATTCACATGGTGTCTACAACACAAGAGTTTGCATCATTCACTAAGTTTTCATGCAGACAACACAGTTATTCACACTCCTAATTTAGCACATGTTGTCTACAACACTAATTTGCATGTCTCACCATTGTAGGCTTATCCTCTCATCATCGCACTTACTTCCATGCTTAATGGAGGATAACCCATATCTGATGGACATGTGCCTGGTTGTAGGACTTATCATGATGTTGATTTTGAGGCATTCTAGATGCATCCCAGAGGTCTTTATATTTAAGCACTCCTAGTGTACTTGTACATTGTATTGAATACTATACAGTTATTCTGATCATACTCTGGTCTAATTTGTGATTGTGTTTTGAGTTCCTTGGTCTTGGGTGAATTCTGCCCTAAGGCATATTCTTACATGGAGGACTTGGTGGTGGCAATTGTGTGTCTTGCACACTCTATTCTATTTGTTGTTGTTCAGTAGTTGCCATATCATCTTTTTGTGTTTCCTTCTCCACTTTTTCATATTCCTTTTCTTTTTCACCTTCTTCCTTCTTATCATTGTCCTCTTCTTCTTCATTATTTCTTCCCTCAAAGGGATCTACCTCTCCTTCTTTCATAGTTATGAGGCCATAGATTAACTTCCACATTTGAGTAGATTTCTTAACAATATCTTCAATTTTATTCTATAGAATACTAAAGGCTCTATACTTGGGTGTAAATTTTCTCCCATGTTTCTTATTTGCCTTGCTAATTTTCCCTTTTGTGAGTTTAGGCATTACTCAAGCCAATGTTGACTCTCTTATTTCTTTTTCCATATTAAGGCAATAATGCCCTTTATTTTCTACAATTGAATATAACTCCTTAGGCATTGAATTGTCAAGTTCAAGTGGAGTGTTCTTGAACTTTTCCATCATGGTGTACACTAAATCTTAAACCATGTTCTATTCCTCTCTATTCAACTTATTAAAATCAATACTTTTAAAACCTGACAAGTCTGTATTATCCTTAATGTTATCACATATGTTTTCTAAATTAGACTTAGTGGTGTGACTTACCACTCTGAATTGGTTGTTGTCATCAGATTTTGTTCTTTCTTCATCTAATTCATGAGGTGCAACATACTTTCTTCTTAGCTTCTTCTTGGTTGGACCTTCCTATTCAGTGGCCTTCTTCTTTTCTTGCTCCTTAGCCTTCTTTGATGTGGCTCTTATACTAGCCCTTGTGGTAGGCTTTGCTAAGCTTGGCAGGGTTTGGTGGAGGCTTTTCTTTTCTTTGCCTCTAGCTTGGTATGTGCTTCCTTAGTTTCCTCTTCCTCCTCGACACCTTCTACCTCATCTGCATCTTCTCCCATGCCTTGGGTCAATACAAGTGGCCCTTGATCTTTCTCTTCTTCATCCTCATCTTCCTCTTCATCATCCTTCTCATCTTCTATAGTGCATTCACCAAATCTATCCTTAAGCTTTTTTACCAATCTGTCCTTTTTCTTTAGGGTTGAAGTAGTTTTCAACTCCATTTCAACTTTCAACTTGAAAACATCAAAAGTGCCTAAAGGTTTTGCACTTTTATCAATCTCTTTAGCTAGTAATGTTGTGATTGTTGTTGATGCCTCATCAATATTGATTTCATATCCAAGTGGCCTTAGCCATCTCACCCTTGTTACTGCTACTTGGATGTATGTGAAATCAATGTCAACTAAGAAACAAATGTCATTAATATGTTGTTCAACAAGAGAGACAGGTATCTTGAGTCTTATTTCATTGACTTTTTGAAGTCTTCAAAGTAGCTAATCATTATAGTTTCAAAATTTTCCTCCATTTGTTCTATGTATACATTAACCTGTACTACTATTGACCTATTTGTTTTCCAGCTTACCTTTCCAAAAGAGGGGAATTCATTCTGAATATAAAAGAATATGCATATCAAAATTGCTCCAAATTTCCATTGGGCACCCTTAGACCTTCTTATGGCTCCCAAATTCTCCATAATCTATTGTAATTGCAATTCAACTAGATCATAAGTATGATCCTTCTTAACAATTTTGTATCCCACATCTACTGCAATACAAGGTACACTATTGAGTCAATTTGACTAATAGAATTTATGAGATATGACCCTAAAAAAAAATTCTACAAGAGGATCTCTAATGGTGTCAATAGTCATCCCTCTCTTGTTCCACTTTTCCCTAATGTTCTATTCTATGGCTTCTTTAGAATCACTCCTTAGGGTTTTTTACCATTCTAGGGTTGGGTACCCAGTTACTCTATGTATAATTCTTTTAGATAGTTTAATGGGTCCATCTTCCAACCATAGGTGTCCATCATGGATTCTACTTAACAAAATTCTTATTCATTCAATTTTGAATACAATAGGCAAATCTAGGGCATGGGTTAAGCCCTTCCTCTCAACAATTTGAAATTCTTCCTTCAAAACCCCAGTCTCACAAAGTTTATCATATGCTTGTTGAATCTCCATGTCACCAATTGCACCTATCTTATAGTTATAACACCTTCTAACATCTTGCACCATCACAAATTTAGGTGGAATAATGGATTAAGCTCCAGTAGGGTCATTTTTGTATGCAACTTCAGGAATAGGTCTAAAATCTAGTTGTTTAACTTCATTACTAACCAACTGAACCTCAAATGACTCCTTGTCCTAGGGTTTCCTAGAGCTAGATGCCATTTTTTCAAACTAGGGTTTCAATTACTTAATTGCATAGCTTGGCACTAGTGTAAATACCTTAAATCGATGAAACAATGTTGAATCTTGACTAGAATCTTTGCAAAACCTTCAATCTCTACTTGGAAATTATTTCTACGCTCTTCTTGCTCTTGCTCTATGTTTGTGATGATGAAAAATAATCAAAAACTTGACCTTATACCCTTCATTTCATAGAATTTAATGCTTAGTGCATATACAATTGTCCACTCAGCTCTTTATACAATTCTGTTTCACTAGGCTTTCATTGATTTTGCAACACTCAACATAAACTAGAGTTTCACTTACTTGGCTTCAACTAGCACAATTTTACTCAGTAGCAACTAATCACTTGGTTTCCACTAGTTCTATCATTTAACTCAGCATATACTATGATTTCACTTGGCATTTGAAGACAACTTTTCTTGCTCGACAATAATGTGAAGATTTTAAAGTTTTAACCTTGCATCTTTATTCATGTTGATCTATCCTTTTTAGTGCTAATTTATTCTAGGTACTGATGTATGATAAAGCATTTGAATATCAGTCCGACACACCCTTTTTTATTAGTTGGATGAAATGTAACCACTTGACCTTTTAGGTGAAGTGATCCCTCCATTAGATGTGTTGCTTCCATCTTTTATTTTCCATGTTCTATTCATTTCTCCTCTGATGTGTTCAACATCAACTTTTCTTTTTCCTTTGTTGAACTCAAAGTTGGGTGCCTTTGATCTTGTTGGGAAATACTTGTTGATATGTCCTATCTTTAGGTAGCTGAAACAAGTGGTTTGACTCAACCACCTATTGTGATTGCCACTAAAGTGTGTTATTATGTAGTTCTCAAGAATGTGTCCATATTCTTGACAATAGTGACAGCTTTTCCTAGTATTGTAGTCCCAATTATAGTGATGTTCATGACTATTTGTCTTTGCTGGTTGGTTTGGTGCCCACATTGGCTTTGATCTACATTCAAAGGCTCTATGTCCATACTTCTTGTAATTGTACCAGTAACCTTCAAATCTTGGTGTCCTGATGGTTCTAGTCTTGTAGTCATATGCCTAATGACCTTGCTTATTGCACTTGTGACAGTGTCCCATTTTTAGGTTTGTCATGTTGATTGGTGTTCTTGCTCCTGCATACATTAGAGGTATGTCCCTTTTTACCACAAAAATGACAAGTGGGTTTTTTTCCTTACCTTTGTTATTTCTTTCTTCTACAGTCTTAGATGACTCTCCTTCTTTAGTGCTGGTGTATCCTAGTCTTGAAGTATCATTATTGGATCTTGGTGATTTTAGTAGTTGTTCAAAGTACTTGATGGTTTCACTAGGTTTTTTGAAGCTTTTTTCAATTTCTTTTCCTCTTCTCACTTCATTTTGTATTTTTTCTTTTTGCATCTTCAATGTGGAGATCTCAATGTCCTTGACATTCAGCTCATGATGGGCATTCATCATTTGGCTTAGGGAGTCTAGCTACATGTTGGAAACTCTTGCAAGCTCAATTGACTTTTCCTCTAGTCTGTTGGCAAAGTTTCTCTTGTCATCTACCATCATAGCTTTATCTTCAATAGCTCTCTTCTTCTATTCAATCACTTCACAAAGCATCATGGCTTGTGATTCTTGCTCAATCTTGAGAGTTTTGATCTCTTCAGCTTAAGCTCTATTCTTCTCCATTAGGTTTGCAATTTTTGCATCAAACTCCTTAGAATCTCCATTGGCAAATACTTTTGTGGTGTCAATCTCCTTGTACTGTGTATCATTTTCAACTATGGCAATTTCTTTTCTTCTCTTTAGGGATTTCCTCAATTCTTCCCTAGCTTCTTCTAGATAATGTAGAATGAGATGTATTCCAATCTCCTAATTCTCTATAATCTTCCCAAGCTTGTAGACCTCCATTTCTAGATCTTTTCTTCAAGTTGTAAGGCTTCTCCTTATAAGAACTTGGCTCTGATACCAATTGTTGGAATTTACAAGTGGGAAGAATACTTCTGAGGGGGGTGAATCAGAAGTACCAAACTTTAAGCTATAAAATTTTTAACTAAAATTAATACATGCATAAAACATTTCTAATTAACATGAAAGTAAAGGTATGCATGAAAATAGACAACTGATCACCCAGAAACCCTCCAAAATGAGAAGGTAAAACTGGGGTGGGGATGACACCCATGACTTATCACTGCAGCAATATGTAACTTGTCAAGGTTACAAAGTTTGACCATCATCAATGATCTGCCCTATGAAAGGTCTACCCTATTAAAGGCTCCAACACTTTGTTAAAAGTGACCTATCTAAAGGATTTACAAAACATTCTCTTGGAATGTCACCCTGTTAAAGGATTTACAAAATGTCTATTAAACCAACCTATCTTCATAGGATTTTCATTCTCTTAATACAGTGGCTAGAAATTATAGTAGAATGTGTTGACCTGACAACTTACAATCCTCAATTTCTAATTTCAAATAAATTTTTAGTCCATTCTAATCTGATCCTCGTTGATCTGATATGATTTTGTTTGAAGTGTTGATACTCTGTTTTGTTAACTGATACTGCAATGTTGTCATTCTTCTAAGTATTTTTACCCCTTTCAAAATTTGCTTGTATTATATCCTCGCATGCATTCTCTTCACACATACTCTCTCATGCATTCTCATACACTATTGAATTATGGGGTTTCGACCTCCTTTAAAAGGTTTCATGACTTAGGGTTAGGTATGAATCTACAATTGAGATTCATCCATCTTTCTCACTCAATTCTTTCCCTTTTTCTAATTGGTTGCATGTTGAATTCATAGGGAATTAAAAATATTTTATCTTCTCTTTAAATCCTTTGAGATTCATCATATGTTGGCTCAAAAATGGTTTACATCTTAGTTTGTAAGGGCAAAAAATCTTATGTTGATTCTGTCTTACTTGACACTTATTGATTATTTATGCTCCACACATATAGAAATTTTGTCTTGTTCAGAACCTATAGAAATTTTGTCTTGCTCGGCACCTATAGTCCACTTGACACATATACTGGCTCAACATCTATTAGTCACTTGATAGTTGATGAATTTTTGGCTCAGCACATACTATAACTCGGCATCTATATTATACTCGGCATCAACTTAGAAAATTTCTTAAGTGTGTTGACACTCAATTGTCAAAACCAATCTGAGACCAACAACATTTTCATATCTTTTTAAAAAGTTTTTCTAGGTCTTTTTAACTGGCTTTTTCAGAGCTCTTCTATACAAAATTTCAAGTTGAAACCTTAACCAGTCCCTAAAACTGGGCCACCAAAGGTTCACTATTTTAGGGACTAGAATTAGATTTTTTATTCTTCTTTCCAACAATGTAAAAAAAATTGAATTCTAAGCTCTAGGTCAAAAGTTACAACCTTGAAAAGTTAAGGATGTCCTTTTTATCTGCACAAAGAGGCAAACATTAGTCTGGAAAGCTAAAAATCAAACCTTAAACAAGCCTAGATTGGGACAATAAATGATCCAAAAACATAAAATCTTATTAAAACACCTTAAAAACCTAATTTACACCTCTAAAGAACAAAATATTGGTGCACCTTATGCACCTTGAAGGTGCGCTAGGTGTGCTAGTGTGCACCTTAGCACCATAATTCACTTTTCCCTAAAACCTTCAATTTTTGTCAACTAGGTTTTTCAAACATTGAGCCAAACTAGGCTTAGACACCAGGTAGGAGCCTAAAAAGACTCAGACACTAGACTAGGGGTCTGGAAAACTAAAAAATATACTAGGGGGTCCCCATTTTGTGACTCAAAATGGGGTGTGTATTGTGAAACCACAACACTCTTTCTAACAGTTCACTGGGAACCTTTCTAGGAGCTTTTGGCTCTATTCTCAGATATAAAAAAATTAAAGAGATTATGTGAGTTATAATTAATCTCTTCTTCATCATCATCTCCTTCTTCATCAGTTTCATCATCTACTTGATGAGCTTCAGGTTGCTCCTAATTAAGGAATGAACCTATATTGTGAAATAGAATTTTCTCCCCTTGTTCATTATTGCCTTGATCATCAACATAGAGCTCTCTTTCTCTGTTATAAAACTTCTTATACCCTATGAATGACATATCAATAGTTTGTTTTCCTTTTCTGTTCCTCTTCTTGGGAGTGTATTCAGGATATTATGTTTCATAATGAATTGAAATTCTTCCCCACATAAATTTTAGGGATAGATATATATTGCTTCTCATCTTTTCAACCATCAATAACCAATCATTTATGAACAAGTATACTCATAAATAAAAAATAGGGTCACCACATCTTCTTAGCGGATCAATCATTGGATCTGCTGGGTCTTTCCCTCCAACAGAGCATGAAAACTTCTTTCTCTTCTCTATGAAACTATAATTTTTGGGTAACCTCACAATCTAAATTGTGAGAAACTCTCTCCAATAGAGTCATCAATCTATTGGTTCTCAAAATTATTGGTTGAATTCCTATGAGCCTTACTTGCTCAATGCTTGGAATCTCAACACAATCTTGGTCAACGAAGAAGATTGAAAAATAATTGTTCAACCTCTACACTTCAGGCTTTACAAAACCTAGGTGGTTGTATCTATAGTTATGATTCTTGAGGAAAAGTTGAAGATTAATGATGTACACTTTTAACTGATAATCTTGAGTGGGAAATTATTTTCTAAGGTGAAATCAAATTTGAGTGTTTTGAATGTATGTAAGTAATGGATTGAAATAAGGTATGTATGCAAATGGGTAAGACAAAGAATATCACCTTCCACAAAAGTGTACTTTTCTTTAGAAGGAACAAAAGACCAGTGCTTTTCAATTGGGAGAATATAGTCAATTACAATATTTACTATAAATATCAAACTGCTTGGACATGGACACATTGCTATCAGTTGTTGGACAAAGAACTTGAAGTCATAAAACCCTAGTTAATTGTATTTAACTTCAAAGGATGAAGATTAATTACACAAAACATGCAGATATTTTTTTCTTATCAAGGATTTACCCCAATTGCAATCTATCAACAACAATATGAATCCAAGAAGACAATTCACAGATGATAATATTTATGATCAATTCTCAAGCTTTGGAAGAGAAACAAAGTATTTTTAATGATTCTAAAAATGAGTATAATTGGGTTGTGAATGGTTGTAATATCTACCCTATGTTGCATATATACATATCTATCAATGTCTTTTGTATATTTTATCTCTTGTTGTATATCCTATATCTATTCTAAGGTCTTAGTACCCTTTATTATAGGAAATGAAAGGGTTGAATTTTTTTTAGGGCTTTACAAAAAGAAACTAACTTAATAAATAATTGAAAGCATTTACCAAATTTTACAATAAAAAAAACTTAGAAAATTTCCAAGAAAACTACAATTCTCGCATCATCTTGAGAATTTCATCAAAATTTTGGTTGTGCTAAAGATCCTAGAACTCCACAAGAATAGCATGAACTTTTTCCTTATCTTCCTCAAGCTCCAATTCATGGGTGTCATTGGAAAAACTCACATAAACTAGTTTTTAATTCCTAGGTGGATGCATATATTCTATTGTGAACATCCAACTAGTCCTGAGTCAGAGCTAAATTTGGTTGCATAATGGGCTTTGGTTCATCCTTTGCATTGTAAACTTGAATTGGCAATCCCATGGCTAAGTATCTTTTAAATATACACACAAGAAACACAAAAACTACACTACAAGAATATTGTTGGTGACTAATCTCATAATGTTCTTTTAACAATGGTCAGAAGATGCATTAAGTCCAACAATCCTTTCACATGCACTAATATAAAGTTATTGTCACATCTAATTCAATGCAAATTTAAGAGAAGAAAATGTACTTAGCTTTATTTCACATGTGTTTCTTTTCATGAGGTTGAAGAAATAATTCTATTTTTTTTCCTTTTAACATTAATTTTTGCAATTACGGCTATGAATAATTCTTCCCCCTGCAAAGTCACAAGATTGAGACAATATTACTTTGTTACTTGACAAATTGCGAGATCGGGCTATTAGAAAATCATGAGCTGTGAAATTGGGTAAGCAAGATTGTGTCTTGTGTGAAATAGTAAAATCAGAACGTTGAAATTTTATGCTCACCAAAATCGCAAAATTGGATATAGAAGATTTCTTCATCTCTGAAATCGTGAAATCAGGGCTCTCCTTTTACCACCTATCCAATATTTTAAATTTTGGATCTTCGCTACCCTACAAATTCTTCGCATCTAAAATAATGAAAGGTCGCTATATCACAACCCTACTTAAATCAAGATACAAAATGAGGAATGGCTCATGCTTGAAGAGAATTTTATGGAGTACCATCACCATATAAAGAGAAGAAAAATAACATAGAGTTTTCCCTTTAATCTCTTCATATAGGACATTTATTAATTAGTAAAATAAAAATTCCATTTGAAATTAAAAAGATGATAGAACAATATTTCTATGTGATAGTTTGTGATTGTAAAAATATAAGTTATTTTTCTATAAAATAATAAAATTAACTATTCAATATTCTAACTATAGAAATTATATGAATCTGTCAAATGAAACAATCTTATAGGACTAAATATTATGCTTAATAGTAAAAACTTTATATATATAATAATTTTATAAATATGCCAACTACAATAATTTCATAATATTGAATGTAATCCTTAATTATGAATATATTTCATCATTTTTTTTAATAAATATATTAAATATAACAATTTTATAAGATTAAATGTAATCTTTAAATAAAACAACTTATATAAAAAAGGAGAGTTAAGTTATATGTGCATGTATACTTATTTATTTTAAATATTTTAACCATGCGAAGAAACAAATTGCATAAGCCACAATATATAATAGAACAAATAATGGAATAGACATTAATTGAATCAAATTTTGAATGCATATGTGTGATGATTTGTTCTTGATTTGAAGTATTTTTTTTATCAGTAAAAGGCAAGTGCCCAATTTATTATATTAACTCTTGGAATGTTACAACTACCCCATTCATGTGTAGACACTGGGGAAAAAAGGACAGGGCCAAGAAAACCCTTGGCATTACACGGGTCCATAGTCCTGTATACTTACATTTTCCCTTTAATGGGACTTGAGGAGGGCATTCCCTCCTTTACAAGTTGGCTTTTCAACCCATAATATAATACATTGCTTTATCATAAGTCAAAAGAAGATATTTAAGAAGGGCATTCATTTCTTAATATTGAAAATCCAACATAGTTTGTAAGGCATGAGTATTCAATCAAGGGTTGCACTTTACTGGTTCTTCACTACTTCTTTAGTCATGTATGTTGTAGGCTAAAAGGAGTGTGGAGCTATGTTGAAAAGAGCAGGTTAAAAGAAGAAAAACATGTTCAAAGATAACATATATAGACTAGGAGGGCAAGAAACTTCCCTGTTTTACCTCTTTTTTCCCCTAGTAGCACAATCCATGGCTGAGAATCTACATTGTGGGTTAGAAATGAAACCAAGAAAGTATCCAGCATAGAACATCCTACCTTACAATATTATGTTAGCTAAAAATAAAATGACTGTATTAGATCAAAATAGGTAACAATATATCATGATTGAGTCCTGGAAATAGTAAGTCTAATCATCCTCCATTAGCACAAAATGAGAGGATATTAAGTCTAAAGAGAGATTGCATCTCATATCACAAGCTAAAGCTTCAGAACCTAGTCAAAGGTCTAGCTTAGAAAAAAAGAGCAATGTATTGCTTTCTACACTATCTAATTTGAGTCTTCATTGAGTGCCTCACAATTTCTTGTACAATATCTTCCAATGCTTCATCCTCTAGCACATCATCCTCATTAAGGTAATTCTCTAGATAGCATGTATTGATAGGGTCAATGACTCCATAGTGATAAGCCATGAAGCTCGGGTTTCTTTAAAAAATGGGTCGAGTAGCCCAAAAAACCTTTTCATACTCTATGAAGATAATTAGATATATGGGAACGTCTACTCTCTTTATGTAGAGCATGCCATAGTTGGAAACCAAAGGGATAGTGAAATCATCCCTTATATTTTAAAGAGCCTTTCCAAGACCATGTTGAATGTCAAGGAAGAAGATCTTAGCACAGAGATCCACTAGTAGATCGCTGTCACTATAAACACAATAGGCTAGAGCTAGGAACATAGCCATGCGATATACTAGTTCAATCTCCAGTGGTTTGAATAGTTGATGTATTTTTCACTTAGAACCCTCACAATTTCTTGAGTGGCCACCTTGTTATTTTTTATCAACATGAACCTGATTTGTTGAGCCTTTATCGACTGGTCAAAAGCCATAAGCCTAGAGTTGCTGCAAATTTTAATGGGGGTGTCCATCTCCTTCTATTCTTGCTAAGGAACTGCTAAAATGATTCAATGGTCTAGGGGGTTATAAGGTAGTATTTATGTGTTTTTCTATAGTTTCCTTATCTACCTGAAATTATGTTGAGATAAGAAGAAAATATTATTAAATTATTATGTTTTCAAAGTACATTGCATAGCTTTTTTTAAAGATAGGAAAAGTTGAATGTAAACATTATGATAAATTAGTTATGAATGAAATATTTCTTCTAATTCCTCAAATTCAAAGAGGTTAAAGACATAATTGATTGCCTCTATGAAAATGGTAATACCATCAAGTCCCAAGATGATAATTTTGTAGGCTTTTGCATCTTATTATTCCAAGATTTCTTATACTACAGATGTAGGGAAGAATATGAAGCTTGCTAGAGATAAGGTTAGAAGAATCATTCCCAAGAAATTTATTGATGAGGATTTATGTCCTTTTAATAATCCAAATTAGTTGAGGATTTGAGTATGTTATGCTATGAGTATCGATAAGGCCCCTAAGCTTTATGAAAGGGAGATATGATTTGGAGAATGTTATCACCTATTGGGAGGCATTAGATTAGGCCAATGATTGTAGCCAACAAGTTTGTAGGGTGCTCTTGAACTACAAAAAATACATGATAGGATTGAATGAAATATTATCATCATGATGCTTGAAAGTTTAGGATTATCTTCTTTATTTTTACATGTGATTATGACATTATTAAATTGAGCAACTTCCTCAGTGGAGGTTAATTGTGCTAGATCCTCTCAATTTGAACTCACTAGGTTGATTAGGAAAGACCACCCCTTGCACCTTCCTTATTTGTAATAAATATTGATGTTTTATTTTACCTTATGAGAGATAGCACAACATATCCAAGACTTAAAGACACAATGTTACCCAATGGTGATGAATTTTCAAATATTCAATTTGCTTCAATTTTACAACCATTATTATAGAAATGTTTGAGAAAATTGTACACAACCTCATGAAAAAATTGGATTTATTTTTCTTAGCCTATGAGAGTAAAGTATCACTCCCAAAATTAATCATGTTGAATGGGATGATGCCCCCCATATGGTGCAATATTATTTCCTTGGCATGGGGTGGTCCTACAATATAACAATCTATCATAGGGATCCCATCATCTATTAATCCTAACACGAGATCAATGTGAGAATGGGTCAAAGGAAAAATAGAAAATAAAATGAATAAATGGAATAATAAATACTTATCTTTGGATGGAAGGTTTCAAATTTTCCAAAATATATTGTCCCATTGCACCATTTACTATGCTTATTCATGGTTGTTTAACTAGGCCCAAATTAACTCTTTGCAAAGAAGAATCAAATATTTTATGTCCTCCAATGGCATGGGAAATAAATGAGACCTGTAGTAAGATAGTTTTAGTGTTATATGAGTAAGGAATTAGGAGGTATGGGGATGAAATATCTAAGGATTTAGGGTACCTTATTGGAAATTAAACAAATAGCCAAGGTCTCTTAGCTAGGGAGAGAAACCGTAGAAGATCCTTTTTTTCTTCTTTCCAGGGATACCAAAATTAATGAAAAGTGTTGGAAAGGTGTTTGTATCAATGAATTTATCTTTGGTAATATTAGGTTTAATTTGGCTAAATCTAATGTATTCAAAATAAGTTTTGGAAAAGTTGGAACAATGTTATTCACTTGCTCTCTGATAACAATGTGTTTGATGATAGAAACAAATTCTATAGGGAATTTTTTTTATAGTGGGATCCCTATCATGGTGAAAAAACTCTTTCTATATGGCAAGGATGATCTACTATAAAGTGGGATAATATAGGTATAAAGTACTTTTCTGAAATAATTCAAGATGGAAATTTTAAAAGGTGGCAAGAAATAGTGCAAAAAATTGATGTATTTGAGACATAGTGGAGGACCTATACCTTGTTAAAGGAGGCCTATAAATCCTTGATTCTTCCTATATTGGACTAATATGCAAGTGGTGAGCAAAGAACTCAAGCATTGATTTAGTAGGATGTGTCGTCATTGATTGGAAACCAATTAACAAGAAGTTACAAAGTGTTACAAGTGCAACCACTAGTAGAGTGGCATACTAGTAAAACTAGAAGAGTGAAGGAAAGTGCAGAAGATGAATGGATGTAGCTTAGACACCATTTATGTGATGATACAAAAGGAGGTATGAATTCAATAGAGAAAAGTAGTGAAATGTAGCTGAAGCACACAAGGTCCCAGGTCTAGTTGTAGACAAGTAGATGGACTAGGTAGCCTATCAGCCTAGACATCTATGGATAGGTAGTCAATAGTGTTGTGTGACTATGCTCACTATGTATTTCAAAATTAAAATTATATTTTGAGTAAGATAACTTTAGGGTTTCCATCTGTAATCAAAGAGTGTGATTTAGGATCACTTTTTAGTCATTGAGAGTGAAGTTGGCTAGAAAAGAGAGGATAATATTATCATCCAAAGGAAGAGCCAAGGAAATTATTCTTGCTACAACTATGAGAACTAGAGAACTCAAATAGAGAAGGTCAATCAAGTAAATAAAGAGCAACAACAAGAAAGTGTGCAGTGCATGAGAGGAAGAAGGCTAGAGTGTAGAGAAAGCTTACCCAAGCCTGAACAACTATGAAAGATCATAGCATCTTCAAGAAGCTATAATAAAGGATCTACTAGGAGAGGTGTGCCAGATATCTATATCTAATACTTTTTTTTTCTTTCTAAACATAGCATCTATTATAAGCCTTTAATATGGCAAACTTGTAATAAGTTTTAGAAATCCTCTAACAAGGTATCTCTCATAAAGAGATCTAAATCCTCTAACAAGGTAGCCTTAACAGGCAATTGTAATCCTAATAGATTACTGGAATTTTTAATAGGATGTGTTCTAAGAAGGAACATGTGTAAGCCTTTAAAAGGGCACCCTTTTTCTTGTAAGGAAAGGCTAGTGGGTATACTACTCCCACTGTGATTTTCACCCTCACATCAAGGGTTTCACGTACAAATATATGTGACATTAATGTATGCTTTTTTGTGTGGGATATTATGTGGTTTTATAGCATAGAATTTATCATTTCTCTAATATTTAAATAGGTAATAACAAGTTGTGTGATAATGTTCAGTGCATTTACTGATAAATTAAGTAAAAGTGTGCATACTAATTCACTCCCCCACCCTCTCAATACTACTTGGGACCAACATCCTTGACAAAGTGTTGAGTAGGTTGATGGGATTGATCTTCTCAGATGGAGCAATGACACCTTACTTATTTTAATGAAATCCAAATACATTTATAGATTGTGCACTAATTCCAATGACATTTTTTACCACTGTAATGCTACCTAGAAGATTAACTTGGACCACCATCCTGGATTAAACTATTAATGCATATTGGGCACAAACCTATTATACCTAAACTTGCTAGCTTCATGTGGAATCTTCTCCTCCATAGGTTATCATTTAAGAAATCTAATGGGGAACTTAATATATATACTTTTTGTAGATGTTGCAAACTACTGACCTATATCTTTTTTTATTGTTTCTTGGGAAAAAAAGCATTATTTTTTGGGTCTAATCTTAAAGAAAAACATTAATATTTTCCATGTTTTGATTGGAAAGTTCTTGGGTGTCTAATAAATCTAGTAATTTCTTCTGGTCTATATTGTCTATTCATGTTTTATGACATATTTGAAAACTTAGAAATGATGATATTTTCAATGGTAGAGTTTGGTACCTTAGTGAGTCTCTTAAGAGACTTGTATATTAAAATATTTCCATTCTATTGATACTAGTCTTAATGATGAAGGAATGCAATTTCTTGAAGTTTATTCATGATGGAGTTGCAAAGTTTCTTAAGAAGGAAGTGGACTATGAGTGCACTCCCAAACAAAATAGTTGAGAAAAAGGATGAGTTTGAAATTACTTTGAAGAAATTACTCATGTAGATTAGAGAAAATAAAAATAAGGAGAGACAAAGCATTCAAATCCCATTTCATGATGCCCCTACTGTAGCACCCCCTCCTATTATCGGTCCTCTTCCTAAGACTGTGGAAATGGCTCATCCTTTCACCATCCTTCTCAAAGATGAGAAGATCTCAAGTGATCTAAAGGTCTAATATGGTTGACCAATTAGTTTTGATAGTATTATTTCTCTATCTAATCTATATTGTTCTTTTTTTTATATGTGTAGCTATGATCTATGTTAAGTGTATATGTTCTCTAAAGGATACATGTGATTCTCATAGAGTGAACACAAGAATGTATATGTTGTTTACATACTGGATAAGATTAAACTCTTGATGATATTTTGATGTTCTCAACTTATACTTAATAAAAAAAAGAATTGTTGGATAAGATTTGATGCAAGATCATCCGTGGGTTTTGGCAATCTTGCATCACCCATAAAAAGATTTCCTTTGAGTTTGTCTATTTCCTATTCATTTGGATAGTTTGCCTATTGTTTAGGTAGCAATCAATCTAGTTGGTTCATTTTATTATATGATCCTTATGGTGTGGTCTAGGCATCATGGAGATCTTATGCCTAGCTTCACATCTTATTCTAAGATTTCCTAATGAAGTTATCTTAAGGTTGACCCAGACCTATATCAACTTTCTCATTCTAACAAGTAGGATGATGAGATTCAACACACAGCAGGATTTCACGGCCTATGATGCTAATTGGCACATTATGACATGTTATTATGCATGTAGCAAACCCTCTTGTGTATCCTCTACATGATGTATCTATTTGGGGATGTTCTTATAAATTTAGGTCTTGACCTATATGTTTGTAATGTGTTTCCTTTGTCTTGGATATTGTTGATCGAATAAGACGATTTGTGGCTAGCTATCTTGTACATAAGTAGGGTAGTTTTTCTTGTTTAGTAGCTTAGGAGAAGATAAATGATAGCTTGAAGGCTAATTTATGATTTTGTAAATAATCAAACCTATATGCAAGGAATGTAAGAAGACTTACTTAAATCTATAATTGCACTAGTAGCCCAACTTGATGATAATTGAAGTTCATTTTTCCTTATGGGATGGTACTATTATTGCTTTGTTTTTAATTTCAGTTGTGGTGTTTCTTGCTACAAGACTAGACATCTCCTTTTGGGGACTTCTCCGACCATGATTGCATCAAGATTAAACTTCAAGTTTTGAGGCAACATAAAAAAATACTTCTTCTATGTTGGCCAACTACATAATATTATTTCAAGTTTAGATTGCAAACAAATTCTATATCATGTAATAGTGTTAGTAAAATGTCTCATAGTTACTGTTACATGTTATATATTTCATTGATTGATTTTATAACAACTACCCAATTTTTTATGGAAGCCTAAGATATCCTCTCTTATGTTAATTTATTATAATCTATGTATTATTTCAATTAACTAAATTTAAGAAAGTAACTTTTTGCAATAATGCAAACAAATTTTTTTAAATACTCTCCATAACAATGAATATTGTTTAAAGAAGAAATAAAATAAAATACAACAATATTTTTGATAAAATATTTATTTATACAATTTATCTCAATAAATAAATGATAAAAAATTATATCTAACATATACATTAGTATATGTACTATGAACATAAACTAACACATATTAATAAAATATACCATTCTTTGACTCTTTAATTCCCCAACTCAAAACACAAATTAAATTAAATTTAAAAAATATTCTTAGTATTTGAAAGTTATAAAGGGTCTAAAGTCTTTTGAGGCTAGCATTGCACAATTAGTGATTAATTTTGTGCCAAATCAATCCATCAATTCCTATTTTTTCTTCGTTCAAATATTTCTAAAATTTACATATTCTTTTTTAAATTAAATACATTAAATTTTATATATTTATTTCTTATTAAACATAATACAAATTATTTATTTCGAGTATAATTGGATCAATTGATTTATCTTAGAAGAACCCTATTTTTAAAGCTTTCTTCCTATTAGTTTTTTAACAAGATTTATGAAATACAATTGTTAAAAAAGAATTACTAATATGTTTTATTTGAAAAAAATAAAATTATTTTTATAAATAAAAAAGATTCACCATTAGTTATTACAAAAGAATTACTAATATGTTTTATTTGAAAAAATAAAATAAAACATTATTTTTTAAAATAAAAAAAGTTTCACCATTATTTATTACAATGAGTAAAATTTCAATAAAACTACTTGATAATATTTTTAAGACATTGTTGAGAATATAAGATAGATTCACATTCAAACTTTAAAAATAAAATAAAATTATTCAATACAACTTTAGAATAAATATTAAAAAAAATCTAGATAACAAATTTAAGAAGAAAGCATTTCATTCACAATATATTATTTAAAATTCTAATTATATATAAAATAGTTTAAAAACTAAACATAATTTTTAAAAAAATAGATTTCAACAAAATTTGACTTTAAACTAATTGTTTTTTTCAAAATATCAACTTAAACTAATTATTCTTTCAAAATATGACTGGATTGAAATGATTCTTACAGTTCAAAAAGAAACTAAGTGTGCTTAACATATTCTTTGCACTATTATTAGTTCCTGCCATGGCAAGAAACTTATGCATTCGTTAAAAGCAAATGATCTTATTAGTTTGTCCAATCTGGAGCTTTTATTTATTTTTATCCATTTTCCACTATAGACTTATCTTTTTATTGACATTTTTGCAAACTTAGTAAAGCTTATTTTCATGCAATTTGATTGGTCTATGTGTGCTATAGTCACGAGTTTGAAAGTTTTTCATTATTGTTTTGTGCACACAAAATAATTTTTTATTTTTATCTTTTTCTAAACTTTAGATATCAATACTACTAATAACAATAACGATAATCATAATAATAATAAGAATGAACATATTGTCAAATATTTATAGATTGTGGTTGCAGTTGTATTCCATTTCTAAAAAATAATAGAAACAAACAAAATAAGACAACATGATAAGTAGTTACAAAGATGACATTTCTTGTCATTTATTATTGTTGTGGTTACAGTTGTTTTCCATTTCTAAAAAATCAACACAAACAAACAAAATAGTATTACATGATAAGCAATTATAGAGATGACATATATTGTTGTTTATTAGTGTTGTGTTACATAAGTTTCCTTGGAAAGGATGTTAGGGCATATTTTTCTTTATAGTTGTGGCTTATAAATTATTTTTAGGTCAACATTTGTCCTATGAGCATTGATTATGGATGTTAGGGAATGTATTTCTTTATTGTTGTGGCTTATAAATAATTTTTAAGTCAACATTTGTCTTATGTGAGCATTGATTATGGAATCCTCTAGAATTGTTATTTTCTTATTTATAGCATTGGTTGATTACTTTTAATTCACATTTCTAAAGGCTTGGCTTTCATCTCTTCTTACTAGAGTACAAGGTATGTCAGAGATTTCTCTATTCTTTTTATTTGAGATTATATTGTGTTCTAGTTGTATTGTTTTTTGTGATCATCATATTTACATGGAATCTTGTCCAAATCTATTGTTTAGAACATATTGTGTTGTAGTTGTATTATTTTTTGTGATCATCATATTTATATGAAATCTATCTATGGAAGCTTGTCTAAGTCTATTGTTTAGAATCAATTTTGTTGTAAAAGAATTGAGTTTTCTTTTTAAAAATTTGAGATCCATTGGTCAAAATTTGAGATCTATGATCTATTGTGTAGAATCAAATTTGTTGTAAAGAATTGAGTTTTTTTTGTGAAGATCTATGTAGATATGTTAGATCACAATAATTTTGTGCATGGATAAAATTTTGAACAATATAATATGCTTGATATATGGCTTTTGATTGTTGTGGAAAATTATATTGGAAATTTGAGTATAGTATGTTATTAGGGTTTTGATGTTTGGTGGTGTTTTTGCAACTTTGTTGTGTTTGTAGAAAAAGCCTTGAAGCTTTTGAAATATATGAGCTTGGCTACTATAAAATGAACCTTGGTAACCTTCAGATGCATATTCCCAATAATTTATATAATTTAATCCACAAAATGGTTTAGGATTTTACAAAAACACAATCAAACATGGATCTTGTCAAATTGTTGGAGAAAGTCCCCTGAGAAAGGGTGTAAAGCCAAACTCAATGAACTAATATAGCATCACTAGTATTTTATTCTGATTCCAGTATGTTTATGATTGTTTCTAGTGAAACATTATGGCTCATGACCGTTTGTCATTAGAAAAATCTCCAAGTTTTATGGAGATAAGGTTTGAATGAAAAAGAATATCATTTTCTAGAGGATACAAAAGTTATACAGACCTGTGGAGTTTTTTTTGAAGTATTAGTTTCTATTTTTATTGAAATAATAGATTTTGAAATAAAAGGTGATAATAATATGTCATATTATTTAATATATTATTATTGTGATTTACCATTAAGATTGTCCAAGGTTTTATTAAACTCATATTGTGGTTTTATTAAGCTCATATATTGTGCTATTGAAATACTTATAAAAAAATGAATGCTTTAGAGTTATATTTGATGACATGACAATTTTATCAAAAGAACCAACCTATGAAAATAGGAAAAAATAATCGTATGTTGACTTGGAAATAGTTGGATTCTACAATAAAATGGTTTAAATACAAGATAATTTTGTATTTTTTGTCAGCATTTTGTATTTCCTCTGGTTATATCATTTCTCAATTATCAATCTTGCAATCAGCATATTGATATGTCTATCCTTATCACATTATTCATCATCCACTAAATTTAATAAAAAGACTTGATGTGAACTGATGCCCACATTCTCCTCATTATGTGGAGGAGCTTACATGATTTAATTCCTTATAAGGTCACATTCTATTGGTGTTTTGAGAGGGGACAAAAATAGTGATGTAAAAGGCCCAACAAGAGACCTTGAAATAGCATTCAACAATAGTGACAATTTGTGCTAGTGAAACTTATATATTATTATTATATATTTGTGTTTAGTGTTTGATTCTACATTCCACTACTTATAGGAATATGGATGACCCATCACAATTAGTGTAGTTAAATCAGTTGCATACGATTGGTCAAGAACCAAGCTATGACAATAGGAAATAATAATATGTTGACTTGCGAATAGTTGGATTCTACATTCCACTACTTAGTACAACAAACAAGATCAAAATCAATGGTTGTTAATACATAATGAATAGAAGAGTATTGCGCCTTAAATTTGACCTATAATGAGGTTCAAATTTAAAAGTGAGGTTTATGCAATTGAAAACCTTATAGGTTGCATATTCACTCCTTCCCAAAAAGTTTTCTCTTCTTCCTCTTTCTCTCCAACATTTTCTTGTAAGTTCATAACTCTTTTTGCTTTTAAAATAAGTTTCCTTATTTCTTTTATTTTTGTTGACAATTTCAAAAATCTTGAAGTATAGATTGAGTGGAGGTTCTTTACTTTTGGGTTGTTTAATCGAGAATTTTCAGGATTCGAATTTAGTTTTGGTTATAAATTTTTGCATCAGTAATTTGTACATAATTTTAGGTGTGTAAGGCTTTGAGGGTTTGTTTAGTGGAGATAGGGTTGAGATGTATAAGGCTTTGAGGGTTTGTTGAGTGGAGATTTGTAGGGTTTGTTAAGTGGAAATTTTTGAAAAATTGTTTAGTCAATTTTTTTACTATGTTTGATGTTTGAATTTTAACTAATAAGCTTCAATATGATAAAGGTTTTGTTCTCTACCTTATAGAAACAGAACTAAAATATACTGTCATCTCCACTATTAGGTTTCATTGTTTTGAATGTTAATGATTGGGGATAAATATAGATCTATTAATAATACTAAGCTCCTAGTGTTTCTCTTTTAACTTCAGTCCCACGTTGCATTTTTCCTTTTGCTAAATATTTGGTAGCTTCTTTGTTGGATTTATGAGGGTAAATATGATCCCTAATATTTGCTTTAAGAAAATCATTTGACAATCAGATACAGTCATCATTTATCAAGGCTTGTAATACACGTTGATACGATGCTGGACTTAGGATTGAAATATGGAAAAGAAATTGTCCTAACAGCTTTGCAGATATGATTGATCCCTTGATAACAAATTTGGCCAATTTTGTAAATATGAATGCTCCTTTTGATTACCCAGTCCTTCTAGTTGGGTATGGGGACAAAAATCACTCATCTGGAAGTGAAGTTCTTCCAAATGTTATGGTTGCTAGCGCTTAGTAGGTTGGCTTTTTTTATAGATGAAACAATGTCTGTATTCAAAATATGTCAATGGCTCATCTGAAAAGGAAGAATCCCTTGATAAGAATAGAACTAAATTCAAGCCAAAGTAATGTTTCCTTAATGGTCAAAACCTATCAACACACCCATGAATATAAAATTGGAGCATTCGAGCATCTTCATTGTACAAGAAAGGGGAATATTGTTGCTCAGAAAAATGAGGAGTTTGAGTCATTAAAATTTGATTTTCTTTGCAACATCTCTGCTGGCTAGATGTGAACTAGATATCTTTCCTCAACATCAATTCCATTAAACTTTGAATTGAATAAAAATAATATGGTAATCCGTACACATTTTTTATATCTACAAAATGGTTCATCTCAATCTCGAGCAGCTGGACTATGGACAACACCCTCATCCTCTAACGTTTCAGTAAAACCACACTTGCTTGTTATGATATCAAGTCTCTTGAGAGATTTTTGGGATCCAGTGGCAGCCATTAGATCTTGTATCTTTAATGTACAATTATCATCAGGATTAGAGGCAACAATTTGCTAGCTAATGTGATCAAGGAGAGTCATCACCAGTGATGGTGATGAAGAAATTGAATGGCTATGGTTATGATTATGCTTTGCATGCATTTCATTTTGACATTCCTTTGGACTTCACACAAATATTAAGAACTTTCATGATAACATATTTTCACAAAACTACCAAGCACCCCTAGCTACAAGAATGTCACGATGCTTCCCAAAGAAAATACTGTTGCAAAGCGAAAAACTAGCTAAAGGTTAAAAAAATTCCCCCAACCTTTGATGTCCACCACCATCTCCTTTGATCTCCTAAGACTTCACAACTTAAAATTCTCTACTATCTATCTTCATTATTTTCAATTTTTGCTTCATAACCACCTTCAAATTCAATTTTTTGTTTTTTATGACAAATGATACACTGAGGGTTGGAGATATTCATGCCAACCATGTGTTACAAAGATAACAAAAATTAATAAGGTCTCATTTCTTTGAGGAACTCTTAGTATTAGTTTCTATCTCCAATTTTACCAAGGTAAATTATATAAAGCAAAAGCTTTGAAATCAAACTTTAAATACTAATAATACAATTACCACCAAGAAGAATTGAAGCTTCGTCCTTGAAGGCTAAAGTTAAGCACCTTTGCCAATTGAGCTACTTGTGAAAAAATGTCTCAATTCCAAATAATTGAAGTTTCAAACCATCATTTAAATTACCTTTACTATTTTTTTTCATGACTGTTTATGCTTCTTTATCCAAACAGTTATCTAAAGATCAGAGAAAAATATTTTAAAAACATACCTTGTATTAGTCTCTGAAAGGAGCTTGCTATGGTCATCTCACATTAGAAGCTTTCTAGGTAGTTTATTCCTTCTCCTTTGATTTAATAAAATATGCAAAGCTTTCCCTCAATGCAGAAAATTTACATATAGTTGAACTATCAAGGCATAAATTCATAGGCACTCTTGCAGCCTTTCTATATTTTCATTTATAATACAATTTTTGTGTGCTCTTGTTGTCATTCTTAAGAGTTGATTGTAGTGAATAATGTTGTGATGAAAACTCTAGGAACCATTGGGAATAAAATGTAAACCAAATCTCCAAGGATGACCAACAAACTGTGTTCTATGCTCCATCAAAATTGGCTGAGACTATATATTTTTCGTAGCCCAACAATATGTAGACTATCTGCATCAACCTTGCAATGATGGATCCATAGAAATATTTTCAAAGTAACTTTGTATTCGAATTCAATCACTGCCTATTTTTCTCTGAGTTCCCCTGTATGAATGCTCTTTGCTTGAAGGCAAGGATTCACTTCCTACTCATAGGTATATAAAGGACAGTTGTTTTGGAAGTATTGAAAATCATAAGCATACATAGAATAATAATCAAACTATGATTTCACTAAATCGATAACCGTATATTATAATTAGCGAAAGGCTATCATTTATGAAAAACCTACCAAAAAAAATTAATGTCATACACCAGGAAACAATAGTCATTCTAAGAGCTCCAAATTATTTTGGATGGGATCTAATTGCGATTAAATTTCTCTGGCCATAGATGCCTTTCATCGAACCGTAAGGTAGTACTGACCACCTATTTTGTTAAAGCTTTAGAACTAATTGGCCCCTTTGTCTTCCTTTGTAGAATATCATCCTTTGTGCTTAGGAGTGGAAACTGATAATATAGTAAATTTATTTCTTGTTTTAAGTTCACAATTTTTTTTTAAGAAGCCAAAGCAAAGAGGTTAAAGGAAACCCAATATGGTTGACTTCCTTGTCAACCACACAGACTTCACTATTGGACCTCAAAATTTCCAATTAACTATCTCTTATGCCATCCCTATTTTTAATCCTGTCAAAGGTCCAATTTTCCTCAATTATAATACTCTCCATCAGTAGGAGCCACACCTTTGTAAGGTTCATATTCATTTGCCCATATTTGATCCTGCTAGAGAATTTCAATTGAGAAAATAGAGAAAAAAACATTATGCTCCTTTTTAAGGCTCAAGATATTGCCAAATAGAATCTCATGAATCTTGATATTCTCATTAAATGAATAACTAAACAGCCTCAAAATTTCTCTAACAAACAAACATTCAATGAAGAGACACTTTAGAGTCGTAGGTGTTCTATAGAGTGTTCACAAATTGAGCTCACCATTAGGAAGCTTGTGTGGAAGTCTGCGTATAATTAATCTCAAAAAGATATTTCTTCTTGGATTCAACTTGTCCACCCCAGATGTTCTCAATGCATTTATGCCACTAAGCATGCTCAAAGTTTGTAGCTCACCGGTAGTTTAGGTGGCAGAAAATATCATCATTGTGCTTGAAATAGTGCTATGCCAAGATATCAGGTGTCTCATTTGATCCCAACTCTCTGATTTCCTTGAATCTTTAGATCTCATGATCGCCAGTCACACAACCTAAATTGGATATGATGTTTGCTTTCTTTGTACATTTATGCTCCAATATTTCAATTAATATTTTGTTGTTGCCATTTTTTAGGTTTTCCTAGTGACTGTCAAGTAACTAATCATGAAGTATGTGATAAAATGTTGATGATAAAAAATGTTAAATAATCAATATTGCCAACACGAAAAATAAAGAAACCCCCATTTTAGGAAACCTATCATTCTTAGGAGCAGAAATGACAGGAACTATCAGATAACTGATCAATCATCAAAATGAGATACCCAAAGAAAGAAGAAATGATGGATCATGGACTATGTTATGAAGTGTTAATGATAAAAAAAATGTTAAATAGTCAAATTCATCAATATTGCCAAATGAAAAATAAAGAAAACCCTATTTTAGGAAACCTGTCATTCTTAGGGGCAGAAAAGACAGAAATTGTTATGTTTCAAGAAGCTGGAGGGGATGTACTAGATATCATCAATACTATCAAAAATGTAGAAACCCCCCATTTAGATTTACAATCACAAGGTCAATAACCCAACCATTAAAATGGGATATCATACTAAGACAACATTGCGAACAAGAAAATCATTAAGAATGTGGAAAATCATATAGAATTGATTTTAGTTTTAATAAGTTGTCTTAACTAATAGATTCAATATTATGGCATAAGGATGTAACTACTATCGCCTCCCACATATAAGGCATAAGGGTGTGTCTATGTCTGTGATGTCTTTGTAAGAGCAAAGAAGAATGTAACTTCAAATATCTCCATAGATGAGGTTCATTCTAGAATTAACAAAATTAGAATGATTTACTTTGAGTATAACAGTTTTCATGAGTCTTTGTAATGGAAAAAGATGTAGAATTTGAGAGTAATGTATGTGGCTACAAATTGGTGATGTGGCAACATCCTGTGATGGTTGTCTGCATTAATAGCAATTATGAACAAGAGTAAACCTTGAACCAATTGTGTTCTTGATATTTTCCAGTTTCACAATTTTAGGAGATGAATAGTTTTGATAGCATCTCAGCAGTAGCATCTCAGTAGTGATATTACTTGGCAAAAAACAAAGAAGTGTTTGGATGCTGCTCTTTGCAGGTTTAGTCAAATTGATCAAATTTTTAAGGAATATAACACATTGTTTATGTAAAAAATTAGTAAAAAAGATTGGACTAAGACACAAACTGAGATATCTGCTACTTTCAATTTTTTGAGATCATTAGAATTCTAATTAGTTATTTCCTAATATTGTGCGTAAAACCCCCAAATAAAATGGGAAGGGAAGTCACCAACAAGCAACTTCGTTTGGCTCCAGATGAGAGCTTGAACTCAACTGCTACTGCTATCAATGGAATTTACTAGTTATCTCATGTGCTATTTGTAACGTATTATTAAATATATTATAACAGTTTTGATTCTACTATAGAGAAAATCTAGCAAATATAGTAAATGAAGCTACTTTGGTGGCTGGGAAAACACCAACAATGGATAAACATGCAGGGTTGCCCCATTATCCAAAAGGCCTTCTGAATGCTTTCTAGATGATAATATATTAAACTTATATTACTCTAGAAATGCAAATACAAGTACGGAGATAGGCATGGAGAGAGCTCAATTAATTAATGGTCTCTGTCACATTTGGAACTAGTGCATACATTTATGGAGCTTCTTCCTAAATGTATGTCAGTATTTTGTATTTTGTTTGATTATATCATTTCTCAATTATCAATCTTGCAATAAGCACATTGATATGTCTATCCTTATCACATTATTCATCATCCACTAAATTTAAGAAAAAGACTCGATGTAAACTAATGCCCACATTCTCCTCATTATGTGGAGGACCTTCCATGATTTAGTTCCTTGTAAGGTCACATTCTATTGGTGTTTGGAGAGGGGACAAAAATAGTGATGCAAAAGTCCCAACAAGAGACCTTGACATAGCACTCACTCAAGAGTGGCAATTTGTGGTATTGAAACTTATATATTATTATTATATATTTGTGTTTTGTTGTATTTAAATTGCACTATGTTAAATATATTAAGGATTTGTCCTAAATTTTATATTTAACATTTATTATTATAGATTATATTTGCATCGTTGGATTTTTTAAGACCTTTGTACTATTTGTTATTACACAACCAAGTACATGTTTATATTTAAATATTTTATAATGCATCTAATGTCATTTATGTATCTTGAAACCATTGAGGAATACTAGAATGTGAAAAAGAGCATCTAGGAAACAAAGTCTTAATGAGAATATATTGCATTGTCTACATGTGACATCTTTGGTCTTTGGACAAAGGACAAAAATAGTGATGTAAAAGGCCCCACAAGAGACCCTGAAATAATGCTCACAGAAGAGTGGCAATTGTGGTAGTGAAACTTAGATTATATTTGCTTGTCTGGACTTTTTAAGACCTTAAGTAAATTAAGTTTCCCTATTTTCCATCATTAGAATATCTCATTGGTAAAAGAGAATATTTGATTTATTTATGAATACAAACTTTCACCAAACTTCTTTAAAAAAAAAAATAATGAAAATTTTGATGCTAATTATTGTTTTTTTGAAAGTAAAGCTACAAGCCCATATTTTCATGTACCGCATCTTGAATGTTAATTGGTTGCTATAATAAATAACAAATAACAAAATAACACAAAACTAAATAGTATTATTGTGCATCTTGTTGATTTTTCTTTTCAATCAGGAAAACTTGTGCTATAGACAATACTTGTGACATGTGTTTCAAAATCTTGATCAATTACTTTCTCTACTGGGAGAATTATACTAGTGATTAATATAACTAGCTTTAGAAATTTAAAGGACTATAGAATCTAACAACTGGAAAGTTGATAACAGAATTTACAACTTGAAAATGGATAAGCAAGTATGTATTCCAAGGCCGTAGTGGGACTGTCCCATTATAGGACCAATTGAATCAACCACAATGCGACATGTCTTCATATTTGATTGCTCATGTGTTGAGCAATCTCTAAGGACACTGATAGGCGAGGAATTTTTGAAAAATGCTTCAAGGAAAATTTTCTATGCTAATATTGTTTCATGATTCTTGTTGAATTGTATGGACTTCGTACAAGAAGCAAAAATCATTGAGAAACTAGCAAATGCTTATGTACGAGAGTACTTTGTGCCATCGATAGGATACCATGAAGCAATTTGTGCATATTGAGGAACTCCATGTGCATCTATTGCTGGAAGCCTCTTTTCCCATAAAGCAGTTGAAGAATGTGAGGTTGCATCATGCATTTATGGTGTTGTGCATATAGCTATTACTAATGAATGTGATCTTGTTCTAGTTCGTGCGTTAAATGCACACGCTGCTCATTTGTGTGAACATCTTGTGACAAGAGTGACAAATTTGTATAATGCATTCATGTCTTTGTACACAAATCTACCCAAGGAAACCAGTGTTCCATGTGAATAGAAGTATCCAAGTGAAAAACAACTCCCAATTGAAGCAAATTTGACTACTCCAACTACAGATTTGACAGCTCCAACTCCTTCAACTGCAAGCTCTTCATGAACTGTTTGATTGTCTAGTAGTACTATAAACTGACTTTTGCTCATAAATTAGAAGTACTAATGTCAAAGTTCAATTATCACATTGTCCTTGTCCTATGGTTACATGTATGTATGAAGTGTGAAAATAGCACAAAGACTATTATGCTTTTCCTATTGTTATATGTATCTACAAAATATGGAGAATACTGCGGAGACTAGGTGCTTTATCTAAGCACTTTATTCTATGAATGAACAAGTATGTACAAGTAATGTGAATATTATATTGATAAATGAATAAAAAGATTATTAAAGTAATGTCTCTTCTAGCTTTGTTATGAATATAATTGGTTGTAAACTTATGATACTACAATTACTATAAAGAACTTTAGAACTTGAATACTAATTATACTATTAAGATACAATGAATAGTGGAATGTATTAATGCAAAATTAAACATTGTAATTGATAGTCATACATTGCACATGTATTGAATAGTATGCTATTAACATGCAATGAATAGTGGAATCCATTGATGTGAAATTAAACATTATAATTGATAGTCATCCATTGCACATTTATTGAATAGTATGTATGGAATCAGTTATATTAATGATGTTTGTATGATTATTGCCATAAAAAGTATATTGATGAAAGAATGACACTAAGTGCAAGATATATCTTAGAACTAACTGATGCTCGGTAAATTCTAAGAAATGTTCCTCATTGCAAATAGGTTTTCATCTCCATATTACAAAAGAATGGATTTTCTTGATGCATTTGTTTCATTAGATCGTGATACAAATCACCTCTCTGAAAGTCCACAATCTAGTATTCTTGAAAAAATTCTACAACTTCCAAATGAATGCCAAAGGAAAATATTGGAAAGATATTTTTATGATAAGCATGTTGTCATGTTCAGATATGATGGATGGGGAGACATTCAACCAATGCCATACATTAATCAAATTCATGTGCTATCCCCATCCATGACTAATGGTGAATTGATTTACTTAAAAAATCTGGTGTGGAAATATAGGGAAGCTCATATCATAGTTCATTGTGAAGATATCATAAGACATTTCCATCCTGGAAATCACACTGCACAAGAATTGACAGCCATTTTCAATCCAGCATGTAAGACACTATTTTGTGAACTATCACCATTTAGCACAGTTGCTGAAGATGAAACACTTTTATCCATAATAAACCTTGTGGTAACACATCCAATTTTTTCACTTGAATGGATTATAAGACATGACAACACAGAAATTCTTGGGCAATGGTATGATAATGATACAGGAGCATTGGCAGCTAAGACCATAAAGCACCATTACTCATGTCATTTTTTATTTGTATTTGAGAATAATTTCGAGCCACTTGGCATTCATCTTGTAGCGGATATTGGGAGATGGCACTTTCTTTATTGATGAACTAAAAATTAAAAGATGAAAATTACCAGAAGAATATAGTAATGATGTATAAGTTTATGCTTACTATGAATGAAAGTTCACAACTTGCATGTAAAAGCTATAACATTTCTCACTATGACATAGTATAATATGTATCCAGTCATTTCAATGTCATTTACTTCTTAGTGAAGTATCCATTGAGGATTCAACAAATGTATTACAAAATGTATCTAGTAATCTCCATCTCATTTTATAATATATTAGAAGTTTTTTTGAACTTTGATTGTTGCAAACATGCAGATAGCTTTGTTTAGCTAACCATTTTTTTGCAAAGCTGACTAAGAACTAGTAAAAGTTTGATCTACTATGTTAAATGTGTGCACAATGATTATGCCACACAATAGATTATTTTTTGCATATGTAGAATAAGAATTGGTGACCTAGTTAATGACATCTAATGTTGTGAAGGTTTGATTATGATTTTATTAATACGACACTTTGATTGCAAAGTAGGAAAATCAACAAGGATCAAATACACAAGCTTGGCAGTTGAGTGAAGAAAAAAATAGTAAGTAAAGTTATACATTTGATTAGAATCTAGAAATTTCAAAGTTACGAGTTTCCAAAATCTGCTTATTTCTTTCTGTATTATTTCCTTAAGATCCATGATAGAATTGCATAAGATCTCTACTGGCATAAGTTTCTACATTCAAAGTAATGATTGCCAGCAAAAGAAGTCAAAGAAACAACGTGCTTGAATAGATCTCAGAGATGCAAAATTACTAATTTTATTATTTTCTTGACTACAAAATCTACAATCAGAACGTCATAGAATAGATTAGAACACATATATACATTTGTAAGTTGAGACCACCCACAATCGAAGAATTTGTTTTTCGCTTTTTGAACAATGTCTCTGGATTGTTGACCCCCTTGCAGTGAATGGAGCATATCCATAGAACATGATGACTAAGTTGGCTAAGAACAAAATTGAGTATGTGCCTACCTATGAAGAACTCATAATAAAAGTGTGGATGACACTAATCTTGATAACATTAGTAGGTTTTACACTATTCTTCATAGTGGACAATACTCCATGGTTTGTAACATTAATTGTAGTGTGTATAATAGCCATATTGTATGCATTTGGTATATGATTGAGCAATGTACAATAATTGTAATGTCACTAGTCATGACAATAGTAATGATATTTAGTATTTATTGGCTGGTAGTGTTCTAATTGATCATAGTATAGAAATAATGTTTATAATGGAGATAAGCAACAAGTAACTACTGACAAAAGATGATTATGAACAATATGACAATAGTCATTTTTGAGCTACTATTTTTTGGAATTGCATATCATTTTCATTTCTTTATAATTGAAATTGTTGTTTGAGAGGATTGGTCATTTGTAATGTAATGTAAACACGTGTGTATGGAGAAATGTCTTAACAAAAGTTTAATTGTGCTATAGAAACACAAAAGAAGAAATGGAGAAGACATACAAGGGTGTTCGCAAGAAACCATCTGATCAATTTTTAGTAGAGATAGCATTGCCCAAGCTACGAAGACAAAAATGGCTAGGAACATTTGACACAACAGAACAAGCAGCCTTTGCATATGATATGGCCAGCATGTCAATGAGAGGCAATAATGCATACACCAACTTTTTCCATGTCAACTATACACCTCATAGTCAATCTTCCAATGTGTAGAGCACTCAGATATCAAATGTAATTAGATCAAATAGGAAGAAAACTAAATACGTGAAATTGTCTGAATTGCAAGAACATTCTGAAAAAGTTGAAGAAAATAAAGGACATATGTCATTTTGCAATGGATCTAAAATATGTCCAAAAGAAAAGTCATATCGAGGTGTATGGAAATGTTCAAGTGGTCATTATGTTGCACAAGTGTGGAATCCTATACAACAAAAGCAAAAATGGCTAGGACATTTGATACCAAAGAGGAAGTTGCTATTGCATATGATCTAGCTGCAATATCCTTCAAAGGATACAAAGCCATTACAAATATTGTGTCCAGATACAGAGATACATGAAACAAAAAGTATCTCTCACTTAAAGAAAGATCAACTTGGATTGACCCTTCAAGTTGAACAATGTCCAATAGAAATAGGAAGAAATGGTCCAATGTCAATGGTCTATACAAATGATCATTTTGGTCAAACAATACCTATCACTGAGAACCAACACTTTCTAACCATGATGCACATGAAACCTAACATCCTTGAAATTTTTCATAGAAATCTAGTACAAGATCTTCCATTGAAAGAACATATCAATTCCATATATGTTGCTAGCGTAGATAGCATGTATTCTTTAGAAAGTGACACAAAAATTCACTATCCATTATCTAAATCAACCTATCCTACTACAATTGGACTACCCAATTTTGAAATGAGTTATCAGAATACACATCCCTCAAATTTGATAAACTCATGCCCATTGCAACAACTGGAACAAGTTGTTTCCCACATGCACCTATCTCACGAAAAATGGAATTCTGCAATTCTCAACATGGATCCAATTATAGAAAAATATGATAGTAATGTTCCCAATGAAAATGTTCCTTCATTTCTAAACAATCTTGCTGCCAATCCTAACAATATAGACATGCATGGTGTTAACCATGACACATTTGACTTCTCCAGTTTCCATGTGACATCAGATAATAATGTCATTGAGCTTCACCATTTAATTTATGATTCAAATGGTACAGACATAGAGCAATCTCAACATTATTTCTATTGCTGGATCACATAGTCAATATATCATATTTGATGTGGAGATGTGAAGAGAAGGTGAAAAAACCATAAAGATAACATGGAGGCATGATTGAAGAAAAGAATAGTAGCAATTTTTGTATTCGCTACTTGTGTTTTGTATTAGCATTTTTCTTTACTTCATCAATGACTGTTTAATATTGTGGTGGCAATGTGAAGAGGAAAGATGAAAAAATCATAAAGATAACATGGAGACATGACCAAAGAACAAGAGGAGTATGAATGTTTGTATTTGCTACTTCTATTTTCTATTAGCATTATGTTTTTTGAATATTTCATCAAGGAATTCTAATGATGCAATATGTTATGTGTTTTTTAGTCTAGTATCATAAGATATCTTTTTTTAATATGCAATAGTAGAAGAGATAAGAAGTATAATTTTTTGTACTACCTACATGTCTCCAGGTTACATTTATCATTGTGAAATAGTGTATGCAATTATTCCTCTATAATAATATCAATGTGGAAGTAAACTTTTCTTGTCATGACAACCATAGTCCGAATCTAAAAAATCATTCTATGAAATTTGAATTGTTCCATACTAGATACTTGTGAATAGATGGGAACTTAGCATTTTTTTTTTGAATATTTCATCAAGGAATTCTAATGATGCAACATGTTATGTGTTTTTTATTCTAGTATCATAATATATCTTTTTTAAATATGCAATAGTAGAAGAGATAAGAAGTGCAATTTTTTGTATTGCCTAGTTGTCTTCAAGTTACATTTATCATTGTGAGATAGTGTATGAAATTATTCCTCTATAAAAATATCAATGTGGAAGTACACTTTTCTTGTCATGACAACCATAGTCCAAATCTAAATCATTCTATGAAAGTTGAATTGTTCCATACTAGATACTTTTGAATAAATGGGACTGCATATTGTGATGTATAGTATAGTTTCTTATGGCAAGTGTAATTTTAAAGAATAGAAAAATCAAAGTAAATAACAATATAATTTAAAATAGTATATTGAAAAGATGCATCTTGTCATGCAGGAAAGCAATATCCACATGTAGAAAAGAAACATTGTGCAAGTATACAAGTGACAAGAAAACCAAGGTCATACTAGTCCTTCCTAAAACATAAAATGATACAAAATCAAATAGAAATTATAGACCTAGAGCATTACAAGCCAACAAGTCAAGATCGAACTTGCAGTATTGACATTGTAGTAGAGAATGAAGGACTATGCAGAGTACCAACATTCAAGTACAACATAGGAGACTGCTTATTTGACTCCTTGGAATTCCTACTAAATTATAGATATACATCACTTGAGCTAAGAATTGGAACTATTGATTACTTCTTACAATGCAAACAAGAAGTTGAATCAGAAGCATTGCATTCGTATAGTACAGAACTTCATCCACAAACTCTATATGAAGTGCACTGAGTACATGATCTAGAAATGTATTTATGCAGAATGCAACTTTTTGCAAAGCAAAACATACACAATGGAGAAGTCAGACTATGGGGAGATATATTCTGCATTCATTGGTTATCCAAGTGGTTAAAAATACAAATATGCATTTGGTTAATGGCAACAGCAAGAAAGTACTTGCACTTCAATGAATCAATAGAAGAAGAAGCATACTCAATCCTCTTTCATGATACAAATCCTACTATTGGTCACTTTAAACCACTACTAAGATTACAGTCAAAAAGAGTCATTCATTGAGCACAAATGCGATACAAAAAACTAAAGAGATTTATAAAAGAGCATAACACACAACACATTGTAGAAGTTGCAAACAAAAATAATATAGGACATGACAAGGTGCACATTAAAAATATCAAACTAGAGAGCCCTAATAGAAAGCATGTACTTTGAACATGTCACCTCAAGAGATTTATCAGAGATTCTCCAAGTAATACTAGAAAAAATACAACAAATGCACTTCGACTTTGTCATCTTAAGAAATTTATTAGAGATACACAAAATAATACAACGAATGGTGCAAATCGGAAAAGAACACTCAAAATAAGTCAACATGCACATCTAGAATCCAAAGAACAAAAAAAAGAGGTAGGACAGTCTTGTCTGCTAAAAAAACAAAAACTGGATTGTCATTAATAGAGATATTTGAAACAACAATCTAGGATACGCCAAAACACACATGCTCAATTTGTCAACTATTGTGTTTCATGAAAGACATCAGACCAATGAAACAAAAGGAAAAGAACAACTATTATACTCTGACACAAATAAAATATGAAGCACCAAATAATTTCATTTATCGAACATGCTTGTTTGCATTGAAACACCTCAAGCTCCCAACATATAGTACACCAAAAAATATTAGAATTAATGAACCAATAGAAGATGTGCAAATCCTGTCACAACTGGAAGAATGACTAGTGTCAGTGAGAATTGCATTTGCTCAAATATGGGAACTGGGATACGAAAGATCACAAGTTGGACTAACAGGTTATATTATCAATGTTCCTTTGAACATGAATATCATACAAAATGCACTACCAAAAACAACCAATAGCACAACTATTGTCATTGCTCTCAAAAGGTGCCTAGAATACAAAAATGCATTTCAAATAGGAATGGTGTGGCCAAATGTAGTGATGCAAGCACTCTCAAAACTCACAAGTACACCACTATACATAATGGAAAATGTTAAAATAAAAGAAGATTGGAAAGAAGCTCTTTAGATTAATGTCGAGAATGAAAAGACATATGCAAGTTTCAAAGATGAAACATCCTCTTTATTCAGTGAAAATGCAACACAGTCAGACAATGATGAAGAACATAATGAGCCTTCAAAAACCTTGGTACATGGATTTACTGAATCTAGATCCATACATAAAATGCAAGACACGATAATTGACATTGCACCTACACAAGAGCACCACCCAATTAGAATACTCAAAGACAAATATGCTGAGGAAATGAATTTTCCCACATTATTCTTTGGAAAACCATGTGACAAGGACATCATTCAAAGACTATCTTACCAAAATATTGCACGATGGGAACTCCTGCAATCAAAAAGGTACTTTGCATACCACACGACAAATATCTTCTTTAAGACTATCAAGATATTGGTCCAATAGGTACTCTCTACAATGTGGATAAGAATACAAAAAGGAAAATTGAAAGGATGCAAATTGCAAGCGAAAGATGTTAAGAAAAAACCCAACTTGGAAAGAATTCTCAAATCAAACATTGGATACGTTGACTTCAAAAAAATAAGAGTATCACCAGACTACGTACACCAATTTAAGAAGAATTTTTTCACAATGATATGCCAAATAGGGCCTCCAACTATTTTTGTTACTTTTACTTGTGCAGAACAAAATTGGGATCCACTATTAAGTGCACTTGAACAATTGCACAATGTACATCAGTAAAAAATTGAACAACAACAAGAGTGTGAAACAAAAGGTGACAAATTCAATCTGATAAAAAAAGACCCAGTGACTTGTGCACAATATTATAGACACATAATAGATGCAATGAAGAAATTAATTTTAACTGATGAATCATTCTTTGGAAATGTTGTGGATTACTTCTCAGTAACTGAATTCTAAAATTGAGGAAATGAACATGATCATTTCCTCCTTTGGGTAAAAAATGCACCAATATATGGAATAGATAACAATACATCCATTACAGACTTTATTGACAAGTACATTACTTGTGCAACTGAACATATAGAGCCTAGTCTTTGTACAATTCACAAGCACTACCACACAAAGCAATGTAGAAGACTAAGAAAGATTTCATGCAGATACAATTTTCCTTTTCCACCCCTCTAAAGGACAGTAATACTTGAACCATTGTCAGAGAAGAATGAAGCAATAAGTTCAAAAGCAAAAAGTATCTTTACAATATTAGAAAAGGAAAACTATGAACTGTCATACACATTTCAAATGTTCTTAGATGAAATTGGAACCAATGAAGAAGAATATATCTTGGCTCTAAGATCAACTCTAAAACGTTCAACGCTCTTCTTGTGATGAAAGCCATTAGAAATTTGGAACAATAGCTTTGCAAAGAGAATTCCACAACTATGGAGAGCCAATACTGATGCTCAATTTGTATTGAATGCATATGTTGTAGCAATGTATTGTAGCTCATAGATGACAAAAGTGGACAAAACAATGCCAAATACATTTAAAAGAATATGTAATGATCAGAAACAAGATAGTATTGATGCAATACGAATGATAAAAAAGCTAGGAAATGTGCTACTAAATTTACAAAAAATTTCATCACAACAAGCAACACACATAGTTCTATCACTGCCACTAAATCATAGCTCAAGAAAGTGCATATTTATAGACACAAGAGATGATCACAATTGTACATTTATACTGAAAAGCAATAAAGAATTACTTAAAGAACCTGATGAGTCAAAAAATGTCCTCTCAAAATCCTTAGTGGACTACTATTTAAGTCAATCTCCAATCCATTAGAGCATATGCCTTGCAGAATTTGTCTCCGAGTATAGCAAAAAGGGCACAAAATACACACAAAAAGAAAAATTGAGTATAATACGATTTATCAACTTCAACAAACACATGGACCTAGAAAACTCTGTGTGCCATTTAAAATCAATGAGAGCACATTGAAACAAAGTTTACATCATGGGAACAAGCACATTTATACTATCAGCAAATAATCATAACGAATCAAGCAAAGTTTAATCATAACATAGCTCCTGCATGGGGTGACATGGAAAAAGTAGTCAAGGATCTAGATACTAAAAATGACGGCATGGATGGCCAAACCATCACAGTCAACAAACACAAGCAAATTTAGCAATATGACATACAAAAAGACATCCAACACAAGGTACATAAGATACAAAGCAACATACGTTATAACACATTTGAAATCAGCCACCATCCAAAAATTATGGACAACGATGAGTACCACAAATTGAGGCAGATGCTAAATAGAGAACAACAAGCAATCATCAAAAATATTGTTAAAAAAAAAAATTAAAAAAAAACAAGAACCCATTGCATCTATTCTTGACAGGCAAAGTTGGAATTAGAAAGACTTTCACTGCAAAAGTTATATACCAAGCTCTCCTTCGGATCTACAATAAGTACATCAACAGTGATCCCAACAAACCAAAGGGCCTAATAACGGCTTACACAGGAAAAGTGGCACACAATGTAGGTGGAGTCACATTACATTCAGCATTCCACATACCTTTTATCACATCTTACTTCTTGCCACTCAATAGCGACATACTAGATGCAATGTCAAAGCACTATGATCAATTATGTGTACTTCTCATTGATGAGATATCATTAGTTGGTGCCACATTCCTATGTTACATTGACAAACAATTGCATGAGATAATGCAAATGCCTACCGTACACTTTGGAAACGTCGATATAATTTTTTGTGGAGACTTGTACCAAGCACAACCAGTACTTGACACAGTCATATTTGAAAATAAAGCAACTATGTCAGAATTGATGCCTTACAATTTTTGGATAGACAATGTTAAATATTATTCGTTAACACATACAGTAAGGCAAAAGGATAAAAAATTCATTAATGTTCTCAAAAAAATACGAATAGGCATGCAAACAAATGAAGATCTGCACTATACCAATGAACAATGCATAAGTAAACCACCATTGGACCCAACATTGTCATTCCTTTTCTATAGAAGAATCGATGTCAATGCTCATAATACAAAAATGCTTGCAATAGTTCCTGGTGAAATGGCTGTCCTCAATGTGATTGATGAACATGATGAAAATAACAATGCATTACGCCTACACACACGAACAATTTCACTCCCACATCAAATTCATCTCAAACCAAATATTCTGGTAGAACTATATGTAGGAAACTATAACACAAAAGATTGTCTAGTAAATGGATCAGATGGAATATTCAAAGCATACACAAAATTTAATGATTTTGACATAGTTTGGATAAGATTTAACGACAATACAATCAGACAACAACAACGCAAGAAACTCATACAATGCTATACAGAAAAAATTGAAAATGACTGGGTACTGATACTACGCATTATTTGACCTATCCAAAAGGCATCGACGAAAATAATTCCCTATATAGATAGCATGTGCAAGAACAATACATAGGTCACAAGGGCTTACAATGGAAGCAATGGCTTTTGACCCCATAGGCATTAGACAACATGGATTAACATACACAATAGTATCACGAACTAAAACAATTGACTCTTTATTCCTTTTACAACCTCTAAAACCAAAAAATTTTAAAATCAAAGAAAGAATACATCTTGAAATGTCCCACCTATAATCAAGTGCAAAATGGCAATTTGAGAATGATGATACATGTTCTCATAACACACCATCTATGCTATAATGCACATTAAACATGCATAGTTTAAAGCCTCACATAAATGACATAACTAATGACTATGATATAATGTCATCTGACATCATCTGCATGCAAGAAGTACACATGCAAATCCCTAAAATAAATGAAAAATTCCAACATTTCAACAACTTCAATGCCTACCACATACATAGTATAATGACACTAGCCAACAAAACCATAGTCATTTCAAAGATAAAGCAATACAACACAACAAATATAGAATCTATTACAATAACAACTTTGATCAAAAGCAATGAACTAAATATATGCAATCTTTATGCAAGACTTAACACACCCATTGAATAATATGCTACTGTTATTCAACAAGTCACTGCATATGTCAAACCAATGACTAATCTATACATTGTAGGCGATTTCAATATTGATATGTCAACAAGAAATGCTAGGAAAAAAAATCTTGAAAAATATATGCAATACCACAACATGAATTACATCATAGAAGAAACACAAAATGTATACAATCCATCAATTGATCACATCTAGACAAACTCAAGTAATATGTGCTGTTATTACAAAGTAGAAGCATACTGGACTGGTCACCTTGCTACATTCATAAGGTTCCATACTACACTCTAGATTGCTAATACATAGACAACCAAACACAAAATTAAATGAAAGAACACATACAGGAATGCAAATACATCTTACACCTAAGAGTTTTATGTATCAAAGACAATAATTCTAATTTAATAGTATATATTTCAATGTTCTACATTTTTGTGCAGCACAATAATGGAAGGAAGCAAAAGAATAGGAAAGGGAACACATGTCAAGCAAGAGCAAACAACAAAAAGATACTAGGCTTTTCTCATTTCCAATAACATGAATTCCCACATGAAAAATGATAAATCAATACATGAATTTCTAGTATTTGAAGAAATGTTAAATATCAAACCACTACAATACTAGACTAACACCATAATACTTTGTACAAGTCAAAACTAGGCAACCCCAATGCAATATCAATTGAGGACTTGAACGCAAGAAATGTAGGAAACACTTTTGAAGGAGACATACTTGTCATATATATAGCAACACTAGATAGAGAAAACAAAACATGAGAGGTGCTACGTGCAAACTTGATAGACTCTAAAGGAGAAATGACAATAACTTTAAATGTGACAGGGAACCTAGTACAAGAGTACAAAAACAAGATAGTTCTAGGAACATCCAGTATAGTGTCAGGATTTCAACTAGGACACAAAACAACCTTTGACCATGGAGATTCAGATTGCGTCTTGAAGCTCCAAGGTTCAAGCACAATTGAAACTATACCGTGACTTTGCCAAGAATACAAATTCATACCAAGCTCCATAATCAAATAGCTACTCACAAGCACAAGTACCTATGCCATTGGTACAATAGGTGCACTAGTAGTTGCAGGACGACAGATAGGCTCCCAATATGTTGGTTACATAAAAGATGGAAACAATGATGATGAAAAAGTACAAGTAAAAAATACACTAAACACTTCTTCTTTCTATGTAACATGTATAGTAGTCATGTTTCTATTGAGTACAGAGTTCTAAAAGTAGAAAATAAAAATCTTTTGTCAATGACTAGCTCCAAATCAACTCTGCATTCCAAGAAGAATCCATGCAAATAGAAATCCACTTACAAAGAGGTGAGAAACCTACAATGTTGTTTAGAAACATTGTACGATGAAATGACATGGATAGAACATTTCACACAAGGGTCGCTACATACATCTGTACACTTAAAGACAAGAGAACATTGGATGCCTTGAATGCATTACTACAAACAACACTACAAGTAAGAAAACTTAGATAATTCAGCACTTCAACTATTAATTAATTCATACACAAGCTACATTAATATCAAAACATATCTTGTAGGTTGATGGGGTTCTCAAAGTAGCCAACTCATTCACAAATTCATTTCATGCATTTTGTTCCCAATGCAACTTAAAATTTGAGGATTATGGAATGCTAGAAGACAAAATAGCTCATTGTAATAGATGCAATCAAGAGGTTCCATATGTATATTCATTACACATAAAGACTATCATCACAACTGAAAACAAACAAATCAACCAATGTTCAATAGAAAAGTGCATTGTTGAACAACTACTACCAAGCCTAAAAGACACAAAAGTTGAGGACTACAAACAGAACAAATCAAAGTTCATCTTTATCCTTCGATATTTCACCATGAAAGGTCAATTCTCATTAAACCAGAACAATGCCATCAATCATGTTGTGACAAATGGAGATTGAACAATTTCTCAGAACAAAAGGTAAACATGACTAGTCACAAATTAACATTTATTAAAAATATGAAAAGAAAGTTATTATGAGACATAAGTACAATATAATAACATGCACAAAATGGAATTTGCAGGTACCATGGATAGCTATAATGACATATCAAGCTATAATTAATGGTAGTTACAAAATATACTAGTCAATCTAAAGAAAGACGTGTAACCAAACAATGTATATACATGAGTCTCATATCCTAGTACACTCTTTGTGTCATATATGTAGAATGAAATAATGTATATGTATTTATATGCTATAAGACATACTATTGTTGTATCAAGTTGCATAACATAATTGAGTAGATGCTTTGCTAATGTAAATTATTATTCAAATACAATGAAAATTGCACAGTATGTTTTATCCTATTGCATATCCAATGTATAAAACACTATCTAAATTGCTACTTGTCATATGCAAAAACTATACTTAGGCAAGAACTTTGACGCTTTGTGTCCTTGTTGTATTTTGTTGTAGGCAATATACTATTGCAATCAGTTCTAGCTATCTAGTGATTAATCCTCTTTAGTTCAACCAATAACATTTGATAATTTTTATTTTAAATTTTAATGTTTCATTTTTCTAATGTATATATATGAAATTTCTAATTTTTCAAATCAATAAAATAATTTTACTTCTATTTGATTTGCTCATTTATTTGGGGTGTTATAGGAGCAAATTTTCAGGAACCATACCCTTTTTTTAGGCAATATTTTAGTAAATGCAAATTTATTAAACTATTAAATAAATTTTGAATTTAAGATTGAAATAACTTTTACTTTCTACAATCTTATAATTTTTAAATCTTTAATCAAATATTGAATAAATTATATCAAATACTATCACCAAATTAGAATTATTAATTTTAATGTACTATCTATCTAATTAAACTATAATATTAACTTCAATGTATTATCTATCTAATTAAATTATAATTATTAAGTTTAGGCAAAAAGAGGGGTAAAAATTTATTAAGACAGAAAGGAATACAACAAGGAGAGCTCAACAAGGAGCTCGATCCTGAGCAACAAGATCATCAAATTCTTGCACCATCTCAAAGGACAGTTGCCCCCTATCCCTAATATTCCAACCCGGATCATGACTAGAAGCCCATTTGGCTAAACAATCAGCAGGTCTATTCCATTCTCGCGAAATATACTTGAACCTAATGAACTGAAAAGAGGAAGAGAAGAAAAGAATCTGCTTAACAAGAGTAGCCAGTTGCCAACTAACATCCTCAAGCTCTTGTGAAGAAAGCATGTTCAACACCACCTGGGAATTAGACTCACAAATAATCTTACTCCATCCCCACAAGAAACACTATTCCACAGCATATAAAATAGCCTGAGCTTCCATGAGATTGTTAGTATAATCACCCTTATGAATTGAGAAGAAACATTTAACATTCCCAGAACTACAACGAGCCACTCCGCCAATACCAGCCAGACCAGGATTCCCACGAGAAGAACCATCAGTGTTAATTTTTAGAACTCCACAGGGAGGAGGAGTCCAGTGCCCATCCCAGTTAACTCGACCCTTCCTTTGATGGTGAAGCTGCCTGGATATAGAAGGAAACCTATGAGCCGCAACCCCATCCTGCAGATGAAAATTGAGGCGATTACAGATAGCAAGATCAACCGGATCCATACCCCCATCAAGCTCACACTTCACAAGAATAGTTTCCTGGAGAGAATGTGATATTTTCCACCAAAGATGCAAAACACCAAGCCGAATATCTTGGAATATGCGATGATTCCTCTCCAACCAGATATGCTAAAGCATGAAAGATGGGCCAGCAATCCAAGCAGCATGGAGAGAAGAAGACTTGGAGGGAGCACTACCCAAGCGAGCCCAGAACTCAGGCAAAGAGGAAGCATGCCGACAAGAGCAACCCCAAGCGCTCCACCAAAGGTGCCATATCTGAGTAGAATAGGAGCAATGGAAGAACAGATGGGAGATAGACTCCTCTCCATTACCACACAAAACACAATAAGAGGGGCCCTGAAATCCACGTTTACAAAGATTATCCCAGGTAAGACAACGGTTGTGAGCCACTAGCCACATGAAAAAATTGCACTTGGACCAAGAAACTGTATTCCAGACTTGCTTCCACCAAGGGACCCCAGCATCCCCAAATAATTGTCTAATTATCTCCTGATACCCAGCAGAGACATGATATTTACCAGACAAGGTACCGCCCCAAGCCAATACATCTGGACCAAGCAAAGAGGAACACTCTCTAGAGGCCAGAATTTGAGAAAGCTCCTGACGATCCATGTCTGTACCTCCAGGAGGCCAATCAGAGGAATGCTTCCATCTATAACCAACAATAGGTCCCAATTGATAAGGAGTCTTGTAATGAGCCACTTTATCCCATCTAGCGGCCAGAAAAGAGTCACAAAGAGGCTGAAGATGAGGGTATATGGATAAAATGGAAGGGAATCCATCCCAAGCATCAGACCAAAACAAAGCCTCAGAACCTCCTTTACATATCTAGAATAGACCCCTCTTCACCAACATCGCACCTGTCTTCAAAGTATGCCAAACCATTGAGCCACGACCTTCAAAAGGAAGTGCAGAAACAGAGCAAGGATCAGCACCATGAAAATATTTATGAGTAATAATACGAGCCCAAAGTTGATGTTGTCCAGAGCACCATCGCCAATAAAGTTTAGCAGCCAAAGCTTGTCTACTCAATAGAGCAGAACGAAGACTAAGACCACCCTCCTTTTTAGGCCTACAAACAGTTGCCCAATTAACCAAGCTCCATTTAGTACTACGCAAATTACCACTCCAAAGGAATTTTCGAGAAAGAGCATCAAACTCCTTGAGAAAGTAAATAGGTGCAGCATGAACCATGCTTCTATAAGTAGGAAGAGCTTAGATAACATCTTGAAGAAGAGTAACCTGGGCAGTAGTAGAAATCCATCTATGAGTCCAATGATTTACCTTATCCTGAAGCTTGGTAATCAAATTTTGCCAGAAGAGACGTGGCTACCTGGAAACAGCAATAGGAATGCCAAGATAAGTCAAAGGAAGTGAACCTATCTGAAATCGTAGGATACCAACAATCCTGTGCTGAATAGAATCAGGAGTGTTAAAAAAGTAAATGAAAGATTTGTGCTCATTAAATTTCTGGCCTGAAGCTGCCAAATAAACGTCCAAAGCATGTCGAAAGGCTTTAGCTTCCTTGATCCTAGCAAGACTGGCAAGAGCAGAATCATCAACAAATTGAAGATGGGAAAGAGAAGGTAAGCCATTACCCCACCGCCAGCCTTGAATAGAATTCTGGGACACCTGATGCTTAATGAATCTACCCAAGCCTTCAGCCATGATGATGAATAGATATGGGGAGAGAGGTTCACCCTGGCGGAGGCCTCTAGAAGCACCAAATAGTTGTGAAGGTTGACCATTAATAAGAATAGAAAAAGAGGCAGAAGTAACTCAACTCATAATCCAACTCACCCAGTCAGAGCTAAATCCAAAAGAAAGAAGAATACTCCTTAGGAAGCTCCATTTAACTCTATCGTAGGCCTTAGCCATATCCAGCTTAACAAACATGGCTCTCTCCCTTGAAGTAGCCATAGAGTGAATAGCCTCAGTAGCAATAACCACCCCATCCAAAATTTGTCGTCCAGCAACAAAACCACCTTGTTCTTCTGAGATAATAATGGGAAGCCACATTTTCAGTCTCTCAGCAATCAGCTTAGTAATAACTTTGTAGACCACATTACATAAGGCAATTGGTCTAAAAAACTCCAATTGATTAGCACCCTCTCTCTTAGGAATAAGAGTAAAGAATGTAGAGTTCAAAGCTCGAAGCATCTGCTTGCTAGCATAGGATTCTTTAACCACCTCCAACAAATCATGATTAATGATGTCCCAAAATTCTTGAAAGAATTCAACTGGAAAACCATCAGGACCAGGAGCCTTCCCCTTAGGCATGCCAAAGACCACCACCTCCAGCTCTTCCAAAGAGATAGGACGCATGAGATAATCATTCATTTCCTGAGTGATAAGGGAAGGAATACAAGACAAAATAATATTTTCTTCACTATCAGCAATAGGAGAGTCCTCAGAGAAGAGGGTAGAGAAGTATGAAATAGCCTCCTGGAACAAAGCTGGCAAGGAATTCAGTTGGATACCTTGAGAATTAACCAAAGAAGAGATAGTGCTCTAATTCCGGCGAGATTGCACTGTTTTATGGAAAAAGGCAGTGTTTCGATCACCTTCCTGGAGCCAATCAACTCGAGCCTTTTGCTTCCAAAAAATTTCCTCTCGAAGTTCCCATTCTTCTAGAGCTCTAGAAGCAAGGGATTCAGCCTGGCCAAGATCCTCTGAGAAACCTCGATCTCTAATCTCCCTTGTGATGACATCAAGATTTTCTTGAGCAAGCCTCTTCATAAAGTGAAGATTCCCAAAGCATTCCCTATTCCATATCTTGAGCTGCCTTTTAACATATTGAAGCCTTTTAGAAAATGAGAACATTGCAGTACCATATGTAGGGGCACCATCTTTCCACCAAAAAAAAACAAAATCATGAAGAGAGGAGTCACGAAGCCACATCAACTGGAACTTAAAAGGAGGATGCTTTGGAACATAAGCCCCTATAGCGGAAAATTTGATTGGCCAATGATCTGAACCCCTCCAATCAAGGATTTCAGAAGAGATAGTAAGGGTGCCACTAAGCCAGAAGCAAGAAACAAGAAATCTATCCAGGTGTTCTGAGATAGCAGCAACACCAGTCTTGCGATTATTCCAGGTATAGAGGCCATTAGAAGGCTTAACATCAGAGAGATGCAAAAGAGATATGTGTTGCCGAAGAAGAGCAGAAGAAGGCCCCAATCTAGCCAAACCACCATGCTTCTCTTCCAGACTTAAAACTGAATTGAAGTCCCCTGCTAACACCCAAGGATGATAAGGATGACAATTTCTAACATATTGAATATGTTCCCAAAGTTCCTCCTTTCCCACAAGATCAATAGGTGCATACACATTAGTAACCATGATTACCTCTCTTGACTCTAAAGCAGAAGCTACCATAGAGAGAGCTGAGCGAGAAGACATCCAGCCAAGAGGAGAAATTTTTTGAGGATCCCAAAATATAGCTAAACCACCAGCACTGCCTGTTGCCTCACAACACAGGCATTGGCCACGAGACCAAATACTAGAGGCATGTTGGACCATAGACTCCACAGAGAGCTTAGTCTCTTGGATACAAAAAACATCAGGACTATGATCAACCACCAAGTTATGAATAGCCTTTTGTCTAGGGATGCTATTCAACCCCCTTACATTCCATGAGAGAATAATCATCATTGGGTAGATTTGCGAAAATGGGAATCCAAAGGTTTCACTGAACCAGACTCAATCAATATATCTCCTGTGAGTTTAATCTTCTCTTGCTCTGTTTTGTGCCCACTCCTTAGAGGGGGAGAAGAAGAAGCCCGCTTAAAGGGTCGAGGCAGCAACCCCAAGGGGAGAGGAGATCCCTTGCCCTTACCTGATGGTAGCACATCCTTAACCAAGTCAGCCAAAACAACATCATCATCCTCCAACACTGCAGGAGTCACCAGAGCCGCTGTCACAGGAGCTACAAGAACCTCACAATTCTGATATACTACAACTTGAGATGCCCCACAAGCATCATTAGGAACAGATCTCTCATCTGGGCAAGCTGGATCAGAAGAGATAGGAGGAGGAATACCCTCCTCTAGAACCATACTATCCAGCACCTCAAAACGGTTAAAACCTGAATCAGATAATCTTTCTTTCAAAGGCCTCTTTTGACCACATCCCTTAGCTCGAGGACGAACAGGGGTAAATCCATCCTTATCCTGCATTGGAGCCTTACCCTTACCTGTAGCATCTTGTGGATTCATCCCCTTGGTAGTATTAACCATTTGAGATTGTCCTTTCCCTATAGTATCTGCCAAACCACCAGCATTTCTAGCTGTAGACCGATCCACTCCTTTGAAACTCGAGTTACGGGGGCACTGCCGCAGTAAATGACCATACTCATGACAAATCCGACAACAGAAAGGGAGGGATTCATAATCTAACTGCTGCACCCAAGAAGAATCCCCCAGACAAATTTCCAAAGAATCTGGTAATCGGTTATTCAAATTAATTTCAACACAAATTCTAGCAAAAGAAATAACCTTTTTATCGAGGGTTTGATGTGCGATCGCAACTGGCTTCCCCAACAAAGCAGCAATTTGTCGAAGGATGTCTTCACGCCAAAATTCCAAGGGAAGACGAGGCAAGCGAACCCAAACTGGCACTGCTGAAGGGAGATCCTCAGCAGAATTAAAACCTGAATGCCAAGGTTTGACAAATAACCCCACATTGTTGTAGAAATAAGGGCCTCCTTCAAAAACACGATCACGATCAGACATGCAAGAGAATACAACAAAAAAATAACTATTCCCTGCCAACATAATCTCCATATCACCTTCCACCTGCCAAGAGCGATGGATCCATGTCTCAAGAGTGGATAGGGAAATCCGGATTCCAATAAATTTTCATATCAAAGCATGCTTGGTCCAATAATCAATGTCTTCCATTACAGCCGTTGGAGGAATAACCAGAACAGGGCGATCATGGCTACGCGGAAGATAGCCATTAACTTTTTTTAGCTTGGAGCTCTCCCCTGAATAAAATGATTCAGATCGCATTGCATGCATAGTTGGAGAAGAACCATCTGTTCTCACCAACGGAGAAGAAATCCCAAGCCCTGCCATGCAAACAATAAAACCCCCAATCCAAAATTGACTGCAGAAGATCTCCAAAAACACCGACGCAAATTATGTCCAGTAGCTAACAATCCAAACAGAACAGAAAATAGTAAAGATCAAACACCAAGAACAGGCTAGGGGAAAAACCCTAGCCCAGCCGGTAGCCAACGCTTCTCAGAGACTCCATCTTCTTCTCTTTAAGAATAATTGCAAAAAAAGTCCTTCAAAAACTTCAATCAACTCCTCTTCAAAAACTTCAATCTACTCCTCCAATAATCTCCAGATGTAATAATAAAATATTAATTATATTATATTAAATATTCTTACCAAATTATAATATTTATGTTTAGTATACTATTATTACCAAATTATAATTATAATTATCAAGAATGTACTATATATCTAATTTGACTATAATTATTAAATTTAATTACTATTATTTAATTAGACTATTATAACTACAACAAATACAAGCTACTGTGTGGCACTTGTTAGTACTTGGGATAGGCTAAGTACTATTGTGACATTTTTTGAATTGCTCAACAAGTGATTAAATGAATTTTCATATACCAATTAGAATTCACTTTCTTTCAATTTTTAAAAATAAATATTATGTTTTCATAAGTTTAGATGACAAATTTTTAACTTTAGAATTTTTCTAAATTAATTTTCTAGTTTTTCATTGGTTCAATGAATTGGAGTCTTATATGCCAATTCAGTGTTATTTTCTTATTGGAATTATTTTCTTATCATGTTATTTTCTTAATTGATTTTTTATGTTAGTGTAAGAATTTAAAGTGTGGTTTATTAAATGGTGCAAACATTAATTTTTAAATTATATTATGAATATTAATATAATATAATATAAATGGTAAAATATGATAATATAATATATCATATGTATACTCTTAATTATCTTATATAATTAAATAATATATTAATAAAATAAAACTAAGATTAAGACACATTAAAACTACAATTAAATCATTATAATTTATAAATTATAATTATTTAAATAATTGTAACCAAACAAATATTTATATTGCCACAACTATATTAAAATAGGTAAATTATATAATTTATTTATTAATTATATTATATTAAAATTAGATAATTTATTCATTTTTAAAAAAATTGTTAATTAAAAATTTATAATTATTATTTATATTTTATTTCTAAACTACTATATAACTATAAGGCAAGTACTTAGCCATTCCATGGCACTTGTACTTGCACAAATTAATCAATTAGCTTCCACCAATTAGATCATTTTATTTTTTTACTGTTCAAAATAATAATAGTTTTTGTAAAGTTTAAATTTGAATTTTAAATAGGCAAGAACACAATGGTAAATTGTGAGGCTCACATAATTAAAATAACTTGTGTTATAAGAGCCCTTATTTCAAGACTTCTATTTTCTTCGCCTTTATTTTTTTATGGAAATGACATTATATTAATTCAATTTGATTGTTCATTAATGTAGGAAAAATTTTAAAAGTACGACTAATAGTTTAATAGTTTAGAAAGTATATATATGATGATTAATAAAGATATTGTTGTGCATATATTATAGATATTACTTATGCTTTCTCATTTTGAAGGAGTTAGGTTGAGTTGGTTATAGCAAAAACCAATATCAATTCTTCCATATTTGAGACGTTTATATGTTGAATTGAATTTTAAGAATAATAAAACTTAACCAACAAATACTATTCATCTAAGTTATAATTTGAAAATAATAAATAGTAAATAATCTCTTCTAATTTGTCTCTTCTCTTAAAATTAAAATTTACAATTTTTTCCTAACCAAATTCATATTATCTATTGCTCTTCTTTCTTAAAAATATTATTTAACTATCTATAACTATATAACTATAGAATATGATTTTATTTTTTACATAGTTAATAATAACTATTATGAGTTTCTAAGAAATTAAAACAAAGATTTTAAAAATAGAAAAACTTTAATTTAAAAAAAGTTTTCATGAAAACTATATAGTCAAAATCAAATATCATAATTTCAAAATAAAATGTAATGGATTAAATAATATAGAAAATAATATGATTTAAAACCCAATTAAACTATTTCTACCATTCCTCGTATGAATACTATCAAGGGCTAAGTTATATATTAAAAAACACAAATAAATAAATAAACAATAGAAATTTAGATAACCTAGAAATATCTGAAAGAAACATAAATAAATATTCTTGTAATGTAATGTTGATGATAATACAACACTGGGCGTATGTTCGGGGCATTGGTTTACTGCTAAAACCACTTCATATGGGGCTTGCTACACATGGAGATTATGGAGCAGATTGTTAGCTCAAGAAAATTAATATTGTAATGGTAATTGCAAGGGTAAGTCACTCTTTCAAGTTCAACATATGCATTAAAAATTAGAAAAGAAGAATAGTATTATAATTAGAAAATACATACAAATTAATTTTTTTATATCATAAAATTATTTAGACATTTTATAATTTAAAACAAAATTATTGACAAAATGATGAGACATAACAACCTAAGTGGGGAGTTATTTCAAATATATCAAATATATGGCGAGCTCTATAGATCTCCCAAAATCTGTGAACAATCGAAAAGTTCAAAAATCATATTTTTCGAAAACCAATATGTAATCAAGGAACCCTTGTGAACAGATAACCCATTTTCCATTCTATTGATACTTATAGATAAGGAACGATTGAATTCTAATTCCATCATGATTCAAGGAGTAGCATAATCAATTCAACCCACCTCAAATAGACTGGAACAGCAACAAGAATTTTTTTTCCAAAACCAAATACTTGAGTCTATAAGTCACAACAAAGCAAGGAGATATCGAATGGATTCTAGTGACTCAAAAAAAGAAATATCTTATTAATGTAGAAATTAGATCCCAAGAGTCTATCCCATGACCCAACAAAATCTCTAACCCTAATAGGATTCCAATAAGGTGCCCACAGCCAAATCAATATCTCAACCCTAACCCTAGATACACTTAGTTCCAAGAGTAACACCTACATACCCCTTCATCGCAAATCTTCATTCCCTAATCCAAATCCCTCCATAGTCTTCAAGCAGCCCAAGCCTCATTTTAACAACCTACCTTCCAAGAGTGACATCTCCAAATTAAAAAGTACAAGCATCAAGGGAGATATTAAATATGGCCAAAACCCTAAGAATATTGCCATTATTAGTAATAAAATAAGTGAAGAGAGATAGGAGACATGTCAAGAACAAGGATTTTTTGCATTTTGGAATGGCCCAATCTCAAAAAACTCAAAAATGATCAATTGGCTTGAAGAATTTTACTGAGATCATGTAAGTACATGCTCGGTCTCCAATAAGTTATTTTACATTCATTGCAAGAATTAATATATTAGAGGATTTTTTATTAGTCTCCTTTTGTCTTTTCAAGGGTTGCTCTATTAAATTTTTTGGGAACCTAATTTTGATGAATCTATAGCCAAAAAATATTTAGCTCCAATTTGGGTTTCGATAGATTCAATTCCTCTAGAAATTAATCACTTAGATATAATAAATGTATTAGATCATCTTTAGGCAACCTCTAGTGATGGAATCTTACCATAGTAAAAATAATAACATCAAAATGTTGATTAATTTGGAAATAGGATTTAGAGATTTCAACCCAATAAAAATAATAACTAATAGATCTATTTATGACTTAATACAACAAGATTTGAAGGATGTATTAAAAAAATATTAAAATAGAAAATCATAAAATATGCAATTCCAAAAATCTAGCTCTAGATTCTTCATTAAAAGAATTATTTCCAATGATAAACATCAAAAATAATAACCTACATTTTAAACAGAGACAAGAACAACTAGATCAAGAAGACAATGAGAAATGTATAGAGGAAGAAGCAGATCTTCACCGCAACACAAACAATCTAGATAACAATGAAGAGAATATTGAAGAAGGAAAGTTCATTGCAGATGATGGACCTCCAACAATTAATAAACTCTTACTAAGATCAGAGATAGTGCAAGAAAACACAAATTTGGGTATGAATAAGTTCAATAAGATAGAAGAACATATGCTTCCAATGCAACAAAATGAGAAATTCATCAAACAAAATTTGTTCATCGAAGACATCAAAACAAATTTGACTCAATATAGAAGGCTTACTCATGATATTCTACTAATTTGAAATGACATCAATGATCAAATTACACTATGGGAAGAAGCCCATAAGGACCATAAGACAAATTATTTATCATTGATTAAGAGATAAAAAATAGAACACATGACAACTATTTCTACAGAATATGAAAAGAACATAATAGAGGAAGGACCAGAAAATAACCATCAAAATTTGGACTCCAAGAATCAATATAAGGACAACAATGATCAGTTACATAATCTAATAGAAATGGAAACATTAAACATGGAAGAAGGAATTTTGGAACCCTTTGATCATATTGTTGAAGGCAGATTTCAACTAGTCCAAAATCTCAATCTCACTCCTTTGATTGAATCACAAAATAAGGTAAATGATATAATCTTCACCCCTACTCAAACAAGGGCTGATTATTTTTTTTAGGAAAGTTCCTCATGTTTAGAATCCATATCACATATGGGACATGCAACATTTAGAAAAATATCAAAGGGATCATAAAGAAATCCAATAAGTTTTAGCAAACTCCCCAAGATGGGAAATTCCCATTTGAAAGGATAGACAAGGAAAAAGAGCATAGTTGGAAACATATCCCTTTGGAAGTAGAAAATTAAATTATATCAATGAGAATGGGATTGAAGTATCTAATGACACAAATTTAATGAGAAATCCAAAGACAAACTCTAAGGAATTATGGGAGGAATTTGGGGTGCAAGAACATGACTATCAAAACTAACAAAGAAAAATAGGAAATGTTGGATACATATGATTAATAGTGTATTGTCTTTGATGTTACACAAATGTCATATCATTATCAGCCAATATATGATGAGCTCACTTGAGTAGGAAAGATAGTTTTCTATGTCTACCGAGCATTCCTTTGGTTGCCTAGTTCAGAAGGTAGTATCTACCAAGTTCACTCGAACGTCGAAGGAAAGATTGCAGAAGGTAAGTGTTAATCAAGCTCACTCAATTAATGAAGGAAACTTGGATGGAGCTAGTGCTAACTAAGCTCACTCAGTTACCAAAGGATTTTTGTGAGTTTATAGTGTTAACCAAGCTTCTATTGGTCAAACAGGAAATTGCTTATGAGTTAGTTTCTACTGAATTGGGTTGGCTAATGAAGGATTTTCTTATTTTGGCATATTAAGCTTAATTGATTTATCTATTGGTTCTAGCCGACTAAGATGATGAATATTAATTACTCTATGTTGTATTTGAGCTGACTTGACAAATGAAAGATATAAGTATAAGGTCAAGTTGTGGATTCAAAAGTGTGAGTGAGAAGATGTTATGAATGTATTGAAGATGAAGAGAGAAAGTGAATTTGAAGGATAAGTAGAATATCCTTGTGGAGCAAAAAAGCTATATTCGATCAAGAAGGATCAAGTATAAGTCAAAATAGAGATTTGTAATTAACAATTCAATTTCTTTCAAATTAGGTCATCTCATTGTTACTCTCTAACCATTGTAGCAGTGATCTAAATCTCCTAACAATGTTATCTTAATAGCTATTTGTAAATCCTCTAACAAGGTGACAGTTATATTGAATTATCTCAAGAACTCTAACAAGGACACTTCTAATAGGGTGATTGAATCATTTAATAGGGTCACACCTAATAGTGTGTTTTGTAACCTTTAATAGGGTTGGCTCCTAATAGGGCTCACTTCAGAAGAGTGAAAATAGTAACTAGTTGCAATTGGTGGTTTTTCCCAAATTGGGTTTCCACATTAAATCCTGGTGTCAAATGTGTTCATGCTATTTTATTTTATGTGTTTGTAACTAAGTCAAAGTAATGGTAATCATATATAACATCTAAAGTTTGTATGTTAAGCACTTATCAAGCACTTTCATAATTACTGAGTTACAACATTTTAAGTGTGTTTACCGAGCATCAACAGTTGTATTTTTGTACTAACATGTAAGGGATCTGGGATTTATTTTAGTAGTAACTAATTCACCCCTCCCCTATCAGTTACTCCTCTTATATTTCCAACAGGAAAATCTATATGATGGGAAGAATCATATATAAACATTCAAATACTAAAGGAAATTAGAGAAGAAGAAAGAGTTTTAGAAGATGAATCAATTGAACTTAGCATTGACAACACAAAAAATAATATAGATCCTTTAGGACTGTCATGCAATATAGAAGGAATAAGAGTTCCACATTGTGGTAAACAAAGTAAAAAATGAGGAAGGAAAACTCAAGTAGGATTAAGAGTTGCAACTGGTAAAGCAGAGAATTAAAAAAAAAAACATGAAATATTAAAAGTTGGGAAAGGGAAGAACCTTCCCATAGGCCAATGAAGTTGACAACGTGGAATTTTAGGGGACTAAATGCCCCTAACAAACAAGACTTATTAAAGTGTAACCTAACTTTATTTAAATTTGAAATAATTTTAATTCAAGAAACAAAATTAAGTAAAAATGAGGGAGAAAAATTAAACATAAAACATGGGGTATGGAAAACTGATATGCTAGAATCTGAGGGTGCTTTAAGTAGCATAGGGATCATTTGGGAGCCCAGTGAAATATAATTTCATAGAATACTAGAAAATAATAACTGGATGGGAGGGAAGATAAAGAGCTTCAAAGACAATCTACAATTCATCATCATCAATGTTTATGGTCCTATACCAACAACTTGCAAGAAGGAAGTATGGAATGAAATAAGCACATTTATAAATAGCTATAATATTGAGTTTTTCTAGATTGGAGGATATTTCAATGCATTACTAAACCTAGATGAAAAAGTGGAGGTATGCAAGTAATGTCTCAGGTTATGATGGATTTCAGAGATTGGTTCACTAAAGATGACATTATTGATTACTCCACAACAAATGGATGATACATTTGGTATAATAGGAAGAAATTTTTCTATCAAATAGCAGAAAGAGTAGACTTTTTTTTTCAAAGGGGATCTTAGTACGTTTAGTCATTCAGCACAAACTATGATTCTCTATAATGTTGGTTCAGATCACTATCTAGTCAGATTGGAAATTTCAGCACTGCAAAAACCATCTAGAAATTTGTTTAAATGTGAAAAAATGTGGTTCCAAGATGAAATATTTTTGACACATTTAAATAAATGGTTGCAAGAAGGAATTTTTAAATTTTTTGTTTTATCTCCAAGCTAAAATTATTAAAGGAAAATATCTTAAAATGAAATAAGAATTACTTTCACAATATATTTATAGATAAAATGGAAATAGAAGAGGAACTAAAAAAAATCAATGAAAATATCTTAAATGAAGGTTTAGATAACAACAAATCCATTAAATAAAAAGAATTATTAATCAAAAAAGAATCAATATTAGCCAAAGAAGAAATATTCTAGAAATAGAAATGAAGGGAAACATGGCTATTAGAAGGTAATCGAAATACTTTTTTTTTCTTTCATAACAACACTGTCAATAATAGGAATATAAACATAATATCTAAAATTAAGGATGAATAAGGTAATATAGCTTAGAATCCCTCACAAATAGCAAATATCTTTGTAAATTATTTCAAAAACATCCTAAACAATTATGAAAGCTCAAACCTAATAGCTCAGAATGCTATGTTAGATGCAATTCCAAAACTAATATCCAAAGAAGATAATAACTTCCTAAATAAGGTTTGCTCAAACGAAGAAGTGAGATTTACTTTTTATTATCTTAACCCAAATAAGTCTCTAGGACTAGATGGATTCCAAGCATTCTTTTTTCAAAAATGTTGGGACATTTTAGGAGAAGATTTGTGGAAAGCAATAGAAGTGACTAGGAATTCAAGATCTCTGCTAACAAAAATCAACAACACATTTCTAACATTGATTCCCAAAAAAGCTACTCACGAAGAAACATGAGACTATCGTCCAATAGCTTTATGTAATATATATAATCATGAATCAAAGGAGCACTGGCAATAGAAGACATATCTAGGATAACCCATTAGAAACTGGATAATGACACCATCCTCCTAGGGGAAAGTTCAATAGTAGAAGCTCAAAATTTCAAACAAATCATCTCAACATATATGGAAGAGTCTGCGCAAAAAGTTAATGTAGAAAAATATGAGTCTTTTTTCTCAAACACCCCACCACAATTAGAAGAAAGAATTTTCCAATTCGTGGGTTATACAAAAGGGGCTTTCCCTTGTAAATATCTAGGCATTCAACTAGAAAAGAGCATGAAAGAAACTAAATCTTGGAATCTCATTCTAGAAAAACTAGAAAAAAAATGGACACGTAGAAAAGGTAAATGGCTAACAAAAGCAAGTAGAACATCAAACTAAAATAAATTCTATCAACAATACCAACATATTAGATGTCCAGTCTCCCTCTTCCCAAAGGTGTTAAAAATAAGTTAGGTCAAAAACTAAGAAACTTCTTTTGGAACGAGCTAGAAGGAAAAAAGAAGAAGCAATCTCTAATAAAATGGGGCAATATTTGTAGACCTAAAGAATTTGGAGGCCTAGGAATCAAGAATCTAAGTTGGAAAAATGAAGCATTAGGGGCAAAACTAGTATGGAGGATGTATCATGAAAAAGAAATAAAATGGGCGAAAATTTTGTATCATAAATATCTAAACTCAATAGACCTGCTTTCCATTTTTTGAAATATAAACCCTATCAAGGGATCAAGAACTATAGAATTTTATGTTGCATTGACTATTAGAGTAATTAGATATTTTCTAATTAACTCTAGTTTTCCTATGCTAAACTTTAGGCATCTAATAATTAATTCTTATATTAATTATTATGATGCAATCTAGGTTAGAACTTTTTAGGGTTTTGATCTCCTTTATAAGGATGATCTCTCTTTGTAATTATTGATTCATTCACTTTTTATTATAGCAATCTATCTTTTTTTCTCATCAAGAATGTGTCATCTATGGGTCTGGAAATTTCAACCTCCATAGCTTTTGCTTCTCTCTTACTGTGGCAAGTGTTTGCATGTAAGTGATTCTTGGAAGTTGTGAGGTTGATCTTTCATCAAATTTAACATGGTATTAGAGCTCCAGATCTTCATGCCCCTATTTTTTTATTGAGAGATTTGGCATCAATTTTCAAATCTGTGGCTTTCAAAGGAATTTTGTATCGAATCTGGGGGGTCACTAATTTTTGGTACACTGAGCCCAAACAGACATCACCGTTGAGCTCAGAGCACCCAAAAACCCCTATTTTCATATAAATATGTTGAATTTGGACACAGTTGGAATCTAAAGCAAAATAATATTACTTCCAAATTAGGCATGTTTCCTAAGTTGGTGATTTTTTGATTTTTAGTATGTAAATTGAGATTTTTTAGCTCAAAACCTCAGATTTTTGGCATGTAAATCAAGAATTTTTATTCGCAAATAGAGAATTTTTGGCACATAATCGAGATTTTTTGGTACACAATCAAGATTTTTGGTATGTGAGTCAAAACATTTGGCATGCAGATCAAAAAATTTGGCCCACAAATCGAGATAGTTCTTTATGAAATTGGCATGCTTCCTAAGGTATTTCCTAGTGCTGGTGGGCATTTCTGAGGCATTTTGGCATAGATCTCAAGGCAATAATTTTTTTCCCCTTCTAGCACTTTTTTGACATACATGTGGTTTTTTGGCCATAACTTGCTCATTTGGACTCTATTTTTTGCAAACAAGAAATTGTCAGAAAGTTGGTTCGAAGCCCATTCTAGTAATGTAGGTTATTTTCAGTTTTGGTGCTTTTTTTATGGTTCTTTTTTCTATCAAATTCAAGGGTATGGTTTTGCACTTTAGAAGACAAATCTTGAGCATCCAATCTCCAACTTGGGAATTATTTATATCATTGGAAAGGTCCTTTTGAACTCTTTCCAATGATGTTGGTTGTTTTTCCATATTTTTCTCTAGGCACATTTTTCAGTCTTTTGCATTTTTGCATTCTAGTGGATATCTTGGTTGTTTCAGGTCCAAGGATCAATTTCATTAATTCAGATGATTTTTCATGATTTGTACTATCTATTTTAGTAGTCTTATATCTCTTCTGGTCTATTTAGACATCATTTGTATGCATTCTTGCAAACACACTAAGATAAAGTATCATATTACATCCGTATTTTTTGTTTCAGTTGTTTTGCCTTGTTTTGCCTTCTGAGTCAAGAAGTGTCATCTAAGGAAAATCATGTAGATTATTGTATTCTTCGGATTCACCATATCTTGTGCCTCATTGTACATGCACTACTCTAATTAAAGCACCATGGGGGTTAATGTTTTTCCTTTTCTTTCCATCTTTCTTTGTTTAGTGAGTTTCCCTTCTAAGACATTAGCCTCATGACGTGTCTAAGATTGATCACCTCAGTACACACATATGTACTCTTTTGTGCATCTTGATCATGGTTCCTTGACATGCAATTCTTTTGGCCCACTTTTCCAGTTGTCTATCGCCTCACCCTTGTCTGTATTATGGGGTTCTTCTGTTGTTTCTCATGCTTCCTTGGTTTGCTAGAGTGAGTTATGTATTTAGTATTTGTTCCTATGTAATAGGTGGATGCAATGGCTGGGTACCTATGCATTTTGGTGAGATGGATCATTTACCATATAGACATTTTTTTTGTTTGTTCCTACTTTGGTTATAGCTTTCAATGTTTGATTAATCAACTCTTCAGGCTTTGGTATTTTATGCCATCTGTATCTTCAAGTTTAGTTGTTTTTCTTTATGTGCATCCCAATTTCATGTAGATTATAGTCTTCTCTACTTCGTCAGGTTTTATTTCAGTGGAGGTTCTTCAGATCAATAGTTACTTTTGATAGAGCTTTGTAGCTTCTACATGCTTCAATGATGTTCTTCATGATCATCTTTTGTTCTTATCTTCTGTGACATTCCCTAGTTTGGAGCCTTCTTCTTTCCTTCACTAGTTCTTTTCAGCATTATTTCCATCTCTTTTTGGAGTAGGGTTTTTCCCATGTGGTTTTCTCTATTTGTCCTCTTTATAGAGATTTGGTTGTGCTTGGGTACTTCATCAAGCCTTGTTGGTGGCACCCAATTCTACTTTTAGTAGTAGTTTCCAGGTTTTTAGCTACTCCCTAAGTTTATCTATGGGGAGGGCGGGGGGGGGGGCGCAGGGTGTTAGAGTTATTAGATATTTTCTAATTAACTCTAGTTTTCTTAAGCTAAACTTTAGGCATCTAATAATTAATTCTTTTATTAATTAATATGATTCAACCTAGGTTAGACCTTTTTAGGGTTTCAATCTCCTTTATAAGCACAATCTCTCTTTGTAACTATTGATTAATTCACTGTTGGTTATAACAATCTATCTTTTTTGCTCATCAAGAATGTCTCATCTATGGATATGGGAATTCTGGCCTCCATAACTTTTTCTTCTCTCTTTCTATGACAATTGTTTGCATGCAGGTGATTCTTGGGAGCTATGGGGTTGATCTTTCATCAACTTCTATATGGTATCAAAGCATAGGCCAAAGAACCAAGTGCAAGGCTGGTACAAAAGAGGGTTGCTAGCCCAAGTACCTTCATGAGGACCGCTAAGGCCAAATAAATGTTGAAAAAAGGAGGTACATGCATGAGCAGGCCAAAAAAGGGCACTTCTTATAAAAGTCCCCTCAAAAATTCATCACCACCAGATATATGCATTGATGTGGACACAAAGGGAAAGGTGTAGATCAAGGAGGCCTTGAGTAGACCAAGGCACACAAAAGGTGGCTAGATTTGCAAGTGGCAATGGAAGTGAACTTTGTCAAAGAAAATGACAAGTGGGGCCTCTCCCCTCAAAACCAACACCCCAACCCAAGACTCTCCTTGAGACATGTGATCCAAAACAACATACATTTGATAAAAAAATATTTAGAAACAAATGCCTGCATAATTTTTTGTTAATTTTTTTTAAAGGAAAAAATTAAAATCATTGTCTTCAACATTAACTTCCCCTAATTTGCAATAACTTAACATGGGACATAGGAGATGGACATAATGCTCTAATTTGGGAGGATTTTTGGGATGATCTTCCTCCTCCAAATAGTTATAATCTTCCCCAAAATATAAAGAACATATTGACCAACAGTTGAGGGAACTTAGATCATATTTATCAAACCATCATCATTAAAGACCAAATAACAGTCTATAAATGAAAATCAGTAGCACAAAAAAGCTTATTAGATCAATAAAAAATACAGTATGAACACTTTATTGGTCAAAGAACAATGAGTTTTAAATATAGGTTGGACAAACTAATATGGGGAGCATCCAAGGACCAAAAATATAGAATAAAAAATGGATATGAATTAATCACTAAATCTTAAAGATGGGATGACATAGAAATTCCTTTAACCATGTGTTGGGATCCAACATGACTACCAAAAGCATGAATATTTTTATGGACATCCATCAAAAAGAGGATCCTAACATCAATTCACAAAAAATGGGTTATGAAGGACCATCGAGATGTCCCTTATGTAAGAACCACTCTGAAATAGTAGAACACCTATTTTATAAATGTCCATTTGCTAGTAAATGTTGGCACTAACTATCTAAACAAATTTAACTAGCACTTGATTCTACCAAATAAAGTAGAGGATCACCTCAGAAGCTATTCTAGAAATGGAAAATAAAAAATCTATAACAGTCTTTGGAATATCCCATCAAATTTATTATGGAAAATTTGGAAAGAAAGAAACCAAAAAACATTTAATAATGAAGAAATATTGATATCTACATTGCTTAGTAAAGTAGAAGTTAGCATCATTGAAAAAATGAATAAGGATCTCAAAAACTTAATCGAAGAAGAAGGAACTTTCTCTAATTGGGACACAGAAATGAGGCAAAATTGGCTTTATCTCATTAACCCTCCCATGCTATACTCAAAAGCTAATGAACAAGCTCATATAAACTATGATTGGATCCCACCTCCAAACAGATGGGGAATGTTAAATTTTGATGGAGCTTATAGAGGTAATATTGGGAAGGAAAGAGTAGGATATATTACATGTATTGCTAATAGGGATCAGTTAGCCAAATGGACAAGATATATAGGGGAGGCAACTAATAATATCACTAAATTAGAAGCTCTTATATAAGGTTTAAATCTAAGTCTAGAACTAGGAATCCAAAATTTAATTATCGAAGGTGATTCACAAATTATTCTAAATACTATAAGAAAAGGAGAAACCCCCAACTAGAAACTCAATTTGAAATTGGAATACACTAAAACATTAATTGAAAAATTTAAGGGAATCAGAATTCAACATATTTTCAAAGAAGGAAATAAGAAAGTGGAAAATCTAGCAAATCTACGTGTGGCTGGAAAAAAATTATCAATTATAAAAGAAAAAATTATATAACTCTAATACAATAATTAGCTAGGAAAATACTATCTTAATCTCTCAATGACAGTAACTATAATCTATTATTGTTAGTTTATGAGTTTTCATCCTTCGTGATATAAAAGATATAGTGGTCATCTCATTTCATATCCAAGTAGTTGCAAACATAGATATTTTCAATCCCTTTGAAGATTTAGGCTGATGTGATCCCTTCAAGGCTTTAGCAATATCGACCCCCATCAAACTTAGAGGTCTATCAATACAAATTGCATTCAATAATCCTATCAATGGTTGGAGACTTAGGAGCATCTTTCTTGCTACCCAACTTTTAGTAGTCTGAGCAACACAAAGGATTTTGGGAAAATAATTTTTGAACAATATTGATAAATACAGAGTAAACTCGAACATCACGATAATGTTTATTCCTTAAACCTTATAGATGGACCCTAACAAAATTGTCATCAAACTACTATGTAGGACAATTTTTAAAGAAGTATACATCCAAAACTTGGAGACAGTAATTTGAAACACTAAGGAAGACTTAACTATCCCCAAACCAATATTCTATCAACAAAGAATGATAGGTAATAGAGAAGTTCCGACATATCCCATTTTGGAAGTTGAAGATGTTGGAGAGTTTCTTGAATGGACACCAACCCTTAGAAGAAACCTAGATTTCCTCTTTTATTTTCTCCATGGCCCCCCTCCAAATTAACTGGATTGATACATTCATTATGGAAGACTAGATAGAAGCATGAGAATGGGAAGTAGATACGACACAAGAGGAACTCATAGAAGAAATTGTTGATGAAAATATTTCAATAAAAATGGACTCTTCATGAGCTATTATTTTATCATAAATTTAATAATATTGTTATAGAAAGTTCAACAAAGCCCTCTCTGAATGTGGTCTTAAGTCTCCCTAGATTATCTATGTTATAAACTTTCAACTTTACCTTTTTAGAAAGCTTGAAAATAACTGATTGCACTTCAATTGGGATTAGTAATCGAGAATAGAAGGAAATAATCCTATAATTATTCTACTTCAAGTACCATATCTTAGACAAATCCATTTGCAAAAGAATTAACATCAAAATCTAACAAATTCTGATTCCAAAAGATATGAAATTAATAAAAAAACATGATTTTGCATACTCCCTATATGGAAAAATGGATGAATATCAATTCACATTAATTATGAATCTACCAGGGACACAGAGGAAATCATGATAAGTATTGGGAATAGATGTGAGTCCTTTTGATAATCACCTTGAAGCTCTCTTCATCATGGCAGATGTGGCAAAAAATTAGAGTTGAGCGGAGAAATGTCATTTTTGTCTTAGTCTATTTAATAGATTTTGTAGTCCTTTAATAGCTATGGATGCTCCTATCCGAATGAAGCTAGGAAAGAGAGAAATATTTTTTTGGGAGAAAATTACCTATTTGAGAACTAGAAAGATGGTTAAAATTAAAAAATGACCTCGTTTATAGAGCTATCAGGCGAGTTGTAGAGGAAGAATTTTTGGCTCTTATGGTTAGGCAGAAACATAACATGGACACAATAGCTATGTTCATTGCTACAATTTTACATGTTGATGAGGATAAATCTACCATTAGGCATTTCTGTATAGCAGTGTTTAAAAAACTCATCATCGAGGAACTGGACTTAGTTTTAGAAAACATAGATGATAATCTTTGCATTCTTAAGAGAAGTGAGTATGGAGCCCATAATTTCATGGTTCAAGTGTTTCTAATTTTGGAGATCAAGAACTGTGAAAATTTCGAACTGAGAAGGGAGGAGATAATCAAGAATTGGATGTTTTTGTTGGTGGTTACTCACACCTACATTTTTAAAGATTGGCATGCTTATAACTGGTATATCGAGGAAGAAGGTTTAATGGTTTGAATATTGTCACTCTTGTCCTTTTTGGGGTTTTCCTCTTTGGGTATTAGCCTTTTGTCCTTAGTCTCTATCACTTTCTTTCCCCTTGGTTCTTTGTATATTTCTCTTTTATCATTAGTGTGACCTTTTTTCTTCCTTTTAGTATGGTCCCTTAGGGAGTTTGTCTTTTCCTTTTGTGTTCCCTAGGGCTTCCCTGCTTCTCGATTAATTGTTCAGTTATGTCTCTTTAGTCTTCTACCCTATAGAAAGGCTTAGCCTGTCTCTTAGTGTGCCTTATCCTTTATGTTAATATTCTCAAACACATGTAAATATAGGAATATTAATGAAACTAGACTTTTATTCATAAATTAGAGAATCTAGAATGTTATCATAATCTAGGTTCATTTACACTAGTATCTGGGCAGAAATTTGTTTGTACAAATATTTAGTTTAACTCACTTTTAATTTGTTTTTAATTTTCAATATATTGTTTTACAATATGAAACATTGATTTAAATAATATAGTGTTGGATTTCTTTAGAATAACTGATAGGGGAGTGAATCATTTATCCAAGGTCCTAATGTACAAATAAAATTTTTTAGCACTTAACAAATTCGTTTCCATATACCCATATCATATTAGCATGAATTTTGATGATACTACTTTAGGGGAGTATCTTAAGCATTGGAGAATATTGACATGTTGCATTCATGACTGTGTTTGTCATTAACGTCAACATAGCATGGATTCTATAAAGATTGGTTGAGTAGAAGACATAGATCTTAATGGTATAGACAATGGTTTGATTGTCTGGTGATGTGCAGTCATGGACATGTTCTACATTGTGTCTTGATGACATGGTATGTGCAGTCATGGACATGTTCTACATTGTGTCCTGATGACATGGTCAAGTGTGCAAACTCTAAGTCAAAGATGTATGAAAGTTGTACGTAGAAGACATAGATCTTAATGGTATAGAAAATGGTTTGATTTTCTGGTGATGTGCAGTCATGGACATGTTCTACATTGTGTCCTAATGATGTGGTCAAGTGTGCAGACTCTAAGTCGAAGTTGTATGAAAGTTGTACCTGATTTATAGAGAGTAGTTTATAGATAGAGCATTTGGAAAGTAGTTCCTGATGTTTATTCACTATCTTACATCTGAGATGTAGTAAGAAGATGAACAGTTAGGTAGTAATAGAAGACAGTTTGTTGGTGATGTCAATAAGTGTGCAAGCCCTAGTATCACACATATGAAGTTTTGTATAGACTGTCAGCCAAAAATGCTATGTAATTGTAATTTATTAATTATCTTATTATAATTAATTAAGAAAGCCTCAAGACCAACTCAAGGAATTATTTTGAAGATATGGTATAAAGGAAATGTGTTTTCCTTGTTTCTAATGTATCCATTGAAGTGTAAAGTGCGAAAAGGAGCAGATTTGGTAAATGCATGTAAGTGATCCAAGAGATTGTTGGATGTGAGTTTTGTGATCTATTTACAAGATTAGAAGGAGCAGAGGTCTTATTGACAGGATAGAAGAAGAGGAAGAAAATACATTTTATTTCTATTACGGAATAATATAGAGATTATTTGGATAGTGGGTTCATTGGTCTTGCCCTTGAAGCTGTTTGGGCAGTGGGCCTAGCTATCTTCCACAACTCCTAACAGGGTTGGCACAAATCCTAATAGGGTTGGAATCTCCTAATAGGGATTCATAGTCTCCTAACACTTGAATATAAAGAAAATGGAAACCCTCTTCACAACCCTAATTTTCAAAAGGAATAATCCAAATTGATTAAACACAAGAAGGTGTTCAATGCAAAAATGGATAAAGTGATGAAAAATAGGGAGAAAGAGGGGGGTTAAGTGATATTTCTATTATGGGAGAGTGTGTGATTAAATCTTGAAATAGATAAAAGGAAAATACTAACCTTGAATCTAAAAAATGTTGTTTTTGGATGGTTGTATGTAGTTTTTGAAAAATTTGCAAATGGTTTTGGACTAGAAATGTTGAGACATAGAAAACCCAAAAATATATTATCCTTATGAAGGGAGGTCAACCTTGACCTTGTTGGTGGGGTACAATCTTATCCTAGGGTACAATTGTACCCCAAAATATTGACCTTGACCTGCACTGATCCAACAAAATTTATGTTCACAGATCTCACAAGTTCGATAGAAACGGTATCTGAATCTACTCTCCGATTAGCTGTTCCACACACATATCTGCAAGAAAAATGGTTTGTTTTCTAGATGGGGGGGTTTTCCTTAGTCAAACCCTAGTTTGGAATTAACCTTGAAATATAATTGAAACAATATATATATGCATAAACAAAGTGAATGGAACTATTCACCTTGCTTATGTGGAAATCCTTATGGAGGATTTGAACCCTTAAATCCACAAGTATAGATGCTCCAAATGTATGTAGAATGTATGTTGGATGTATGTAGGATGTCTCAAATAAATATCACTAGATCTTCAAAACCTATCTTGAATGTATCTTTGCATATAAGAAGACTTGGATGAATGTGAATGAAATGTTCAACAAGAGGGCTCTATAGAGACCGAATCCTTCAATGACTAACAATGGATCTCCTCGATAGATTGGATGCTTGAACACTTGAATAATTCACTTCATGGAATAATGGATGTAGAAAGGTAGTAGTTCACCTGATATCACAATGCATATTCTTGCTTAGAGAAAAATGAGAGGAAGAGGCTTCCTTATATAAAGATCTAGGGCACTAACTCCTAGAGAAGGCTGACATAGGAACATTAAATACCATTTAACCTTAACCCCTAGGAATAGACCTAGATTAAATGTAATTTAAAAGTCTACCATTCTGAAACCTCAAAAAACCAACCCAAAAGTGGGAAAATAAATTTTTCAAAGCTTGAGATCCCAAAACTCCCAGAAATTGAAAATAAGACCTAGGGTCAGGGATGAGGTCTACCCTACCCTAGGTTAGGATCAAGGTCATCCTTGACCTAGGTTAGGGTTGAGTTCAACCTTGACCCAAAAGGTTTTCCTTGACCTAGAGACCAAAGTCCTCAATTTTACAGAGTAGTTTGTCAACATTAGGCTAGAAATAGAGGGAGAAAAGCATAACAAGGGGGAAACTACTAGATTCAAACAAAGACCCATTCAAGGCACTTGACATGACCCCATACCACTTACTTAGAGGGATAAATGTTCTTAACATGGAAGTGCTTCCATTTTAAGATGATACATTAAACCCCCACTTTATCAAGAGTATAGAATTGATGCAAACTCTTTGTAAAGTAGATCATAATGAAAAGATAATCTTATTAAAACCAAAGGGACAAAGAAATCCTCAAGCCCCCAGAGACTCAAGTCTTTGTCAACTCCAAGATCATAATAAGAGAGACATTTCTAGAAAAAGAGAAAAAAGAAAAAGAGTGTGATTATCTCATCCAATGAGAACGTATGCCCCATTGTGAACCACACAAGGAAATTGTGCATCTAGAAAGATGGAATTGCACCACCTAGTGAATGTGGCTACTCACTAGTCAACCTATCAAGGATTCACTCTTAATAATATACTATTCTATAAAAGTAAAACCAAAAGAGATTCAATCTTAAGGACACCTTTAACCTTAATGGATCAACAATATTTGAAACTAGAGGGATCAAGAGATCCTAAAATATAAATCCATGCTTTAAGGATTAGTAACTAATCTAAAATGGGAAAAAAGTTATCTTGAAAAATAATGTATATGTATTGAAAAGTGTGTGCATACAATAAGTGAGAAAAACATATGCCCCCACATTAAAGTCATTTCTAACACTTTAATAGGAGCAATAGCTTAAAAAGAAACATAAACAAATCCACTCATTACATTTCCACTACAAGATGCCCCCAAACAACTTAAGGGAAATACCACATAAACATACAAAGAACATAGAAGGGATCTACCTACTATGCGGTCAATATTATCATAAGATTATATATATATTATTGCAAATGAATTGACATCATTCCCCAAATAAAGTAGAACTACAATCACAAAGGAGGAAAGATCACATAAGAAATACAAAGAAGAATCTTTTCAAACCATGACCTAGAGACCAAAAAGAATCAATGCTACCAAGTTGTGAATCCAAGAAGATTACACAAAGAAACATGTATGAACAATAGCACAAGTACAACATAACATAAAAAAACATATGGAAGAATAGAGATACATATAGAGGAATAATACAACAGGTTTGATTCTTTTATCACCTTGCACCAATGAAGCAACAAAGATCATATAAAAGAATCTAACAACATTTAACAAACATATTATGGGAGAAGCACAATACAATAGACAAGCACACAAAAAAGGACCTAGGGTTAGGGACAAGGTTGACCCTGCCCTAGGTTAGGGATGAGGTCATCCTTGACCTAGGTCAGGGTGAAGGTCAACCCTAACCCAGAAGGTCATCCTTGATCCTGAGGCCAAAGTCCTTAGTTTTATAGAGTAGTTTGTTAGAAATAGGCTTAAATAGAGAGAGAAAATAAGAACAAGGGGAAAACTACCATATTCGTGCAAAGACCTATTCAAGGCACTTGACATGACCCTAGACCATTACTCGGAGGGCTAAATGCCTAACATGGAAGTGCTTCCATTTTAAGATGATACAACACTGAATGTATTCATAGACTCTTGATAGGGTCCATCCTCTAATAAGGAATATTTATATTTGCACATCATCTTGTGGGTACCATCCCCATCGAGGTTTTCCCTCTGATCAAGGGTATCCCTAGTTAATATATCTGGTGTAATTGTGTATGAGTATCTTTTTGTGATTTCAGTTTATATTGCTCATAAGGTTAAGTTTGTTTAAGGTTGATAATTGTGCTAATAGTTGTATAATTGATTCACCCCCCCTCTCATTTATAGCAGTGGACTATATATTCTAACAATTGGTATTAGAGCATCAAGTCCTTGAAGGATAACATTAACAACTTTGGGAGATTGATGATGAATCTTTTTAGAAAGGATAGTCCTAGATTTGATGGGGCCAACTATGCCAATTAGTTAGAAGAAGAAGATGAAGACTCATCTATTGTGCATGGTTCCGGGTTATGATTTTGACAAAGAGTGAGAAGACAATTGTGAAAGAAGATAAATTTGAACAATGCACTGAAGCAAAGATAGATCTGTTCATGTGTAACACAAGAGCTAGAGAAGCTCTACTATTAGATCTTCCAGAAAATGAATATAGTTAGGTAAAGTCACTTCAAACATCTCATAAAATTTGGAAAGCATTAGAACATACTTTTGAAGGTGATACACATGCAAAAATAATGAGACTAGAAAATTGGATATGTGCATTTAAAGATGCTAAGATGAATCTATAAGAAGCTATATTGGTAGAATATTAGAAATTGTTGCAAGAATTTGGTATCTTGGTGGAACCAAGGAAGAAGATGAAGTAATATGGAAGATCTTGAAAAGTTTGACACCACCATTAAAGAAAGTAGCTCAGATGATTCAGCTACTTATGCCTTGCTAAATATTTCACAAAGGAAACATTGCTTAGAAGATTAGAATCTACAAAAGTAGACCTAAGATGGTCTGGAGATCTAGCTAGAGTCAAAATAGCTTTCAATGCCCTAAATATTCGACCTAATCTGACAAGGAGTGCAAGCACACGTGGAGATTTTGCTAGTAGCAGAAGATCTGATGAAGACAAGAAGATTGAGGGAGGTATATCCCTAGAGAAAAGGATGGTAATAAAATCATTAAATGTTCGACTTGTGATGAATTCATTCATTATGCATCTAAATGTCCTAAAAGAGAAAAAAAGTATAAAGGAAAGTTTAAGCCTAGAAGAGATAGAAATTGTTTGTATGCAAATGAAGATGAAGAATCTAATGAGAAAGTTCAAAGTGAAAGTGATAATGAATTGGAATTTGTGGCTATCGTGGAAGATGATCTTGATAGAGAAATTAGAGAAGAAAAAGATCTAGTTTCCCAAGTGGAAAAGAAAATTGAATGGATAATTGAGAGTAGTTTTTCACATCACATGACTGGTGATATGAATAAATTTGTTAAGTTCAAGAATCATGATGGAGGTATTGTTAGAGTTGGTAACAAAGTAGACTATCATGTAATAGGAATTGGATCCATTACTCTTGATGGTAAAAATAACACTAATGATGGTCATTTTGTTGATGGATTGAAGCATAATTTGTTGAGTGTTAGACAATTGGTGGACAAGGGTTATCAGTTGCAATTCATTGAGAAGACCTGCATTATCAAAGCTAGAGATGGTAAGCTGATTAGAATAGGCACAAGATGTAGAGGTAATGTATTTTAGTTGAATCCTACTGAAATTACATGTTTGGTAGCTAAAGTGTACAACAATTGGTTGTTGTATAGAAGATTTTGTCACATAAACTATGATAGTATTGTGAAGGTTAGTAGCACTTTTGCAGTCAGAGACTTGCCTAAGATTACAAAGCCTACTAATGTTGTGTGTAAAGAATGCATTTTGGCTAAATAGAAGAAAGTATCATTTCCTAGCAAGAAGTTCACTACCACAGAGAAGTTGGAGATAGTTCACATAGATCTGAGTGGTCCTTCAAGAACAAGAGGATTCTATGGTGAAAGGTATTTTATAGTTTTTGTTGATGATTTCACTAGAATGGAGTGGGTAGCATTTCTTAAAGAGAAATATGAAGCTTTTGAGAAGTTTAAGGTACTTAAGAATAGAATTGAGAATGAATCTAGCGTTAAGATGCAATGTTTGAGATCAGATAGAGGAGGAGAGTTCACCTCTAGAGAGTTTAACATATTTTGTGAAGAGAATGGAATTAAAAGACATCTATCTTCACTTAGAACACCTAAGAAAAATTAGATTGTTGAAAGAAGAAATAAGTTAGTAGCAGAGGCAAAATGAGCGATGTTGTTTAAGAATTATGTTTTTGAGACATTTTGGAGAGAAGCAATTGATACAAGAATATACACTCTGAACATAGTACATATCATAAAAGCTATGAACAAGACACCTTATGAATTGTGGCTTGATCATTCACTATCAGTTAAGTATTTTAGAATATTTGGTAGAAAATGTTATATTAAGAGAGATGATGACATTGGTAAGTTGATCCAAGAAGTGATGAAGGTATGTTTCTTGGTTATTCATTGAAAAGAAAGGCATACAAATGTTTCAACTATAGAACTAAGATAATAGTTGAATGTGAAAATGTAAGGATTGATGAACAGTTTGGAACTAAGGAAAAGATGGTAGATTATAATTCAAATGAAGAAGAAGACAATTCTAGAATTGTTAGACAAAATGTTGAAGTTTTCTTTGAGACTAACAATGATTTGCAGAATAATGTGCTAATTGTTGATGAAAGAGGAGAGAAGAGATATGAACCCAGAGATGAGATAAGAGTTGAGATGCCAACTACTACCCCTAATAGAAACATGACAAAGAATCACCCTCTTGAGAAGATAATTGGAAGCAAAGACAAATGTGTGATGACAAGAAACATAATAAATGAGGAGATATGTTTGATATCTCAAGTCAAACCAAAGAGCACAAATGAAGCATGTAAAGATGCTTATTGGATTCAAGCAATGAAGGAAGAATTAGATTAGATTGTAAAGAATGATACATTGGAATTAGTTCCTAGACCAAAAGATAAGAATGTGATAGGAACCAAATAAGTATTCAGAAACAATATGAATGAGCAAGGAAAAGTTGTGAGGAACAAGGATAGATTTGTATACAAAGGATATTCATAGCAATAAGGCATAGACTATGAGGAGACATATGCACCTATAGCCAGAATGGAAGTAGTAAGAATGCTCTTGGCTTATGTAGCAAATAAGAAGTTCAAGGTTTATCAGATGGATGTTAAATCAACCTTCCTGAATGGAGAACTTGAAGAAGAGGTACATATTAAGTAGCCTAAAGGTTTTTCTTTATCAGAAGATAAAGACATGGTATGCAAACTAAATTTTTTTTATATGGTTTGAAGAAAGAACCTAGAACCTTGTATGCAAGGTTGATAGTTATTTAGCAAAGCTTGGATGTGCTAAACATATGATAGATAGTAACTTGTATTTGAAAGAAGTTGAGAATGATTTGTTGAAAATAGTAATATTTTTTGATGACATCATTTTTGGAGGTAATGATGAAGCAAGTGATAAGTTTGCTAAAGAAATGAATAATGAGTTTGAAATGAGCATGATAGGAGAAATGAAGTTTTTCCTAGGATTGCAGATTTTGTAGAACAGAGATGGTATTTTCATTTCATAAGCTAAGTACTTGAAAGACTCGTTGAAGATGTTTGGTTTAGAAAGTTGTAAAATTTTTGATACATCTATGATAATTGGTCACAAGTTATCTAGCAAAGATGAGACACCTAAAATAGAGCAAAAAAAGTACAGATCCATGATAGGAGGTTTGCATTATCTGACTCACACCATACCATATATATAGAAAATGCAGTTGGGATTGTAGCTAGATTTCAAGCCGGTCCTAAGGAGTATCATTTTGCAGCAGTAAAGTGAATATTCAGATATTTGAAAGGAACATCTGACTATGGAATTTGGTATGATAGATTGAGTGATTTTACTCTATGTTCATATACTGATGCAAATTGGGAAAGTAGTATGGGTGATAGAAAAAGCACCAGTAATGGAGCATTTTTCCTTGGAGGAAGATTGGTTTCTTGTCTAAGAAAGAAGCAAGATTGTATTTTGTAGAGCATAATTGAGGCAGAGTATGTTGCAACAACAAATAACTGTAATCAAGTTATGTGGATGAAGCAAATGTTAAAGGATATTAAATTTGAGTTTGAGGACCCTATTATTATTTACTATGATAACACAAGTACAATGAATATGTCTAAGAATCTTGTATTGCATTCTGAGACTAAGCATATTGTTGGTGTAAATAGGTATTTACTATTTACACTTTACTTAAGTTTACTTAGGTTAGTGCATTATTTTATTATTTTGCATTATTTTATTATTTCTCTTTATGAGACACTTAGGAGTTTGTGCATCTTCTACAGTTGTCATGTAGACAGCATAGAAGTACACAACTCTAATTATGCACATGGTGTCTACACCACAAGAGTTTGCATCATTCACTAAGTTGTCATGTAGACAACATAGTTTTTCACACTCCTAATTTAGCACATGCTGTCTACAACACTGATGTGTGTTTCACCTTTGTAGGCTTATCCTCTCATCATCGCACTTACTTTCGTGCATAATGGAGGATAACCCATATCTGGTGGACATGTGCCTGGTTGTTGGACTTATCATGATGTTGATTCCAAGGCATTCTAGATGCATCTCAGAGGCCTTTATATTAAGGCACTCCTAGTGTACTTGTATATAGAATTGAATACTATATAGTTATTATGATCATACTCTGGTCTAATTTGTGCTTGTGTTTTGAGTTCCTTGGTCTTGGGTAAATTGTGCCCTAAGGCAAATTCTTACATGGTATTAGAGCTGAGGGAGATACTCGTCACATAGCCATTGGAGACCTCATTGCTTCATCTCTCTAAGAGACTTGATTCAGATTCTAAGCATTAGCTGCAATTGGGAGTGTCTAGAGCCAAAGCGGACCTCACCATTGCGTTCGAAGCGATGATTTGGTGAAGATTGACTATAAATTTGCCTATTTTAGGCTATAGTCAACCGAGAGGCAAAATTTTTTTGCAAATCGGAACCCGAAGGCCCGATTTGCAAGTATGGGTATGATCTATTTTGGTCTGATTAATTAATTTTTGGATTTGATTAATTCTTCCATTCTACTATTTTTCTCTGTATTTTTTGAAAATATTTTGTCGAAATTATTTTTTGCCCACTTAGGTGTCCAGAGGAAAAATATTTTTTTTAGCGCACAGGCTTGGTGCCTGCACGCTAAATATTCTGCAAGGAATATTCTCTTTTATTTTTGCAGGGATACCAGTCGCCTTACAGAGCTCCTGGCAACAAGTTTACCACAAACTGACAAAGAGAAGCTGGTGAACAGAGATAAACCCATAGATTAAACTCTGACGAAGAGAAATCGGTGAACAGAGATTAACCATCGGATCAAACTCCGGATCCTCTGCCAATGTTTCTCACCTTTATCAAACAACCTGCGATGAAGCCTTTTTAAAGGCTATTCTACATCATCCTGTGGCCGATGTGGGACTAAACTCTGCAGTCTCGACCGACATTTAAATTTTGACAATGCCAATAGGATTTCGACAAGAACATGTCAACTGTGACCAGTCCTGCCAGTGTAGACACGTGGCGTCCCTTCACTCGTACACGCGACAAGAACAACCTATCTTCCTAGACACGTCAGATCTGACGCACAAGCCCTATCATTCGCTAGTGTACTAAATCGTAGGCCCACTCACATGGACACATGGCGATTACACATCTGTAGGACATGAAAGAGCCCAGTCAGATCATCCATACAAAGACACGTCTTCCATCCATACAATTTGTACATGCTGATGTCAGCAACTGTACTAGGTGACATCATCTCAGCCTGCACAAATGCTGACATCATCATTTTGGTAGCCTAAAATTGATGATCGTATGACCATCATTCCAGGGTGTTATTGAACTATTGTGACGACCATTTGGACGTCAAATTTAACATACTGATTTCCTCTGCAGACCCCCTTTCATATGCATTTTTTTATTTGGTAGGCTGACTTCAAACAGCCATAACTTGGTCATACGGACTCCAAATCAGGTGCAATTTTTTTTTATTTTGGGTAAAATTTCCTAAATTTTTTAGTGGTGTAGTTTGTTTCTAGTTCTGGTGCTCGACTTTGTTAGAAATCGTAGTTTTTTGCAACTCTACTTGTCTAATCTTGAGATTTGCAACTTCAAATGCATCGTACGAGCTCATCTGGACTCCTTTTTAGGTTCCTTTTTTTTTGAAAGTGTATTTTTTTTGTCTAGTTTTCAGATCTGCAATTAGATTGTAGTCTTATTTGGACAAAAGTATCACTTTTAGAGAAAGGTCTTATTTTGCATTGTAATGCTTCACAATTGATGTAATTTTGAGCTACTTTGTAATAGTCCAGATTTGTACTCTATACAGAGGTTGTAATCAAAAAAATTAGAAAGCCCACTTTGTCCATTTTGACAAGTGGCCTATTGTAAACACACTATATGTAAAGTGCCAAAATCATTTATTTGGGGGGGATTTTTTAATTGAGTGAAAGGGGGGGGGTGTACTATGTACTGTGTCTCCTTTATCTTGTGTTCTTGCATTATGGGTTCTTTTTCAAAGTTAACTCCACATAATTATTCTACTTGGAAAGAAAACATTAAAGAGCCATTGGTAGAAAAAGGTTTATGGCGTTATGTCACTGGTGCAGCCAAGAAACCTCCTGCTGATGCTGATGAGGCTCATAAAGAAGATTGGGAATCCAAACAAGAGATGGCCTTAGGAGCCTTGTTGAAAAATATCTTTGATCCTATCAAATTTCACATTAGGAAGCTTACAGATCTAATAGATGTTTGGAATAAACTAGAAGCTTTGTATGGGACAGTAGATGAAGACATGGCTTACACAATAGAGGATAAACTTCTCAAGTTGGATCATAGAAATTTTGACACAATTAAAGACTATCTTACCCAAGTAGAAATGTATAGGGCATAGTTGAATGCTTATGGTGAACCCATCAAGGATGGAAAGATGATCAAACACATCATGACTCATCTTCCACCTGAATATGCTCCTTTTGTTTCTAGCTTTAATACACACAAATTAACAATGGGTAGTGCCTATGTTAAGCCTTCATTCGATAAATTCTTAGAAATGTTGATCTTAGAACATGACAATCTAGTGGGTATGGGAATTCTCAAGTCTTCCAAAACTAAAGCCTTGGTAGCAAATGAAGGTAATTCAAGTGCCAAAAACTCAAACAAGAAGCAGAAGCAATGGAAGGCCAAGCCACAAGACGACACACAATAGTCCTCCTCAAAAAAACAATCTTCCACAAGTCAATCTTCTTCCACTCAACATTCTTCTTCACAACAAGGAAAATCTTCTTCCAAGAACAATCAAAAGGGGAACAATTCAAACAAGAAGGAGAATAAAACATGTTCCTATTGTAAGAGGAATGGACATGAAGAACATGAGTGCAAAGATAAGCAGATTGATGAATTGGTTAACATTATGAGGAAACACAAAATTGATGTTCCTAATACATACAAAGACAAAGGTTCTTCATCCACTTCAAAGGGCAAGGGCCAAGCTTTAGTTGCAAGTACAAATAATCTGGAGGAATGGGTTCTAGATTCTGGAGCATCTCATCACATGGGTGCTTCAAGGAAGCAATTTTCCTCTTTAAAAACTTCAAATGTACCTTACATCTATGTGGGCAATGATACTCAAATTAAAGTAGAAGGTAAAGGGAATGTTGAGTTAGAGAATGGCATCTTCAAGGATGTACTTCATGTTCCTAGCCTTAGCACCAACCTTCTCTCCATCTATCAAATCACTCACTATGGATGTGGTAACAAAGTAGAGTTCCTCCCCAACACAGTAGTGGTGAAGAATCTCAAAGATGATTGAATGGTGGCGATTGGAAAGGAAAACCATGAGACTAGACTTTATTCTTTCTCACATTTTGTGCCTAAGTCCACATCTCTTGCCTTGTTGACTGATTCTAACACTCAAAGTAAACTATGGCATGAAAGATTTGGACACCTTAATTATCGCTACCTTCAGAAATTAAGCAGCAAGGAAATGGTCATTGGTCTACCTCAAGTCAAGTTTTCAGAGGGAGTATGTCTAGGTTGTGAAGCAAGTAAACATCCTAAAGAGAAATATGACAAGGGGAAGTGTTGGAAGGCAACTGTTGTTCTAGAATTGGTACATAGTGACGTAGTTGGCCCCCTTCCAGTACCTTCTTTTGGTAAGGCTCGCTATGCTCTCATATTTATTGATGACTTTTCAAGGTACACTTGGGTCTTTTTCCTTGGTCATAAGAGTGAAGTCTTTGACAACTTTATCACATTCAAAGCTCAAGTTGAGAAAAAATCTGGAAAATCCATCAAGATACTAAGGACAGATAATGGCAGAGAATATGTTAACTCTAGACTTATAGACTATTGCACACATGAGGGGATAGATCTTCAACATTTAGTTGCATACATGCCACAGCAAAATGGTGTAGCTGAAAGAAAGAACAAAACCCTTAAGGAAATGACTACTTGCATGCTTCAACACAAGTCTCTCGATCAAGTGTTTTGGGTTGAAGCCATGTGTTGTGCCAACTACATTCAAAAATGAAGTTTGCATAAGGCCTTAGATGGAATAACACCTTTTGAGGCATGGTGTGGAAGGAACCAAGTGTTAAGCACTTCAAAGTTTTTAGTTCTCCAGCATGGGAAAGGATACCTCCACAAAAGTGTAAGGCATTAGAACCACAAAGAAAACCATGCATATTTTTTGGCTATCCTAATCATCTCAAGGCATATAAATTAAAGGATCCAAAAACTCACAAAATCTTCTGCGAGAGGAGTGTTCATTTTGAAGAGACATGTCCAAGTTTGGCTTCTTCAACTCCTCCTTCTTCCTCCTATGTGGATAGTGATCATAGTGATGAAAGTGACTCAGAAGATGAAATTCCTCTAAACTTGACTCGCAGGACACCACCTTCGCAGGGTCAACAAACAATTGAGGACATTCCTTCATCTTCTTCCACTAAACCTTGTTGGGCACATCAAACTCTTGATGTACCAGGTTCATTGGTGGGAAATCCTTCAGACACTCAGAGGACTAGGTCACAACACAAGTCATTTCCACATGCATACATAGCCATTGCTTCAAATCCACAGTCTTTTAAGGAAGCATCAGGGATTCTAGAATGGGATACAGCTATGGAGGAAGAATACAATTCTTTGATGAAAAATAACACATCAGATTTAGTCCCCCATCCTAAGGGAAGAAAAATGGTTTGATATAAGTGGATCTATCGAACCAAATTTGTAGTGGATGGAAGTATTGATAAACATAAGGCTAGACTAGTTGCCAAAGGTTTCTCGCAAGTTCCTGGTATTGACTATATAGAGACTTTTGCACCAGTTGCCAAGATGAACTCCATTCACCTGACACTAGCAATTGCTACAACTCAAGGATGGGTTGTACACCAGATGGATGTTAAGAGCGCATTTTTGAATGGTGAACTTCATGAGGAAATTTGTATGGAGCAACCACAGGGGTTCGTCCAGGATTCTACTATGGTTTGAAGATTAAAGAAGTCTATTTATGGTTTAAAGCAGGCTCCTCGAGCTTGGTATGCCAAAATGGATTCATTTCTCCTCTTATTAGGTTTCACAAGATGTCATTCTTATTCAAATGTTTACATTCTTCAGCAAGATGACTCTCACTTGATCTTAGTGCTTTATGTCGATGACTTGATCATTACAGGGAGCACTGCATCCATCATAACTAGTGTCAAGACCTCTCTTCAGGACAGATTTGCCATGACAGACTTGGGATTGCTGCATTACTTCCTTGGCATTGAGATCATATAGTCTTCAGCAGGGATTTCACTTTCACAGCCCAAGTATGCTCTTGACTTGCTTTCTCGGTTTCACATGAGTGACTGTAAACCTGCTCCCACTCCCTTCCTATTAGGTGTCAAGCTAGAGGCTAAGTGTACCACTCCACTTGTTGATGCAACATTATACAAACAGTTAGTTGGGAGCCTTATCTACTTGACACACACACAACTTGATATTGCCTTTGCAGTTGGTATGGTTTCACGATTTATGCAAGAACCTCATGAGCTTCATTAGAAAGCTACCAAATGCATTTTGCGCTATATCAAGGGTACACATACACATGGGATTCATTATGTAGTAGGTATAGGGCTTTAGTTGATTGGATACATAGATTCAGACTATGCAGGAGACTTAGATTCTCGAAAGTCTACTTCAGGGTACACATTTCACCTTAGTTCCAACCCTATTTGTTGGCAAAGTAAGAAGCAGAACAATGTTTCTCTTTCTTCCACAGAGGCTGAGTATCGAGGGGTTGTCAATGCAGCTATAGAGGCTCTTTGGTTACAACACATCCTAGAGGAGTTTGGATTCGATCTACCTAAGCCAACAATTCTTCATTGTGACAATCAAAGTACCGTTGAAATCTCTAAGCATCCAGTTCAGCATCAGCAGACAAAGCACACTGAGGTTCACATGCACTATATTAGAGAGCTTATACATGAGCAGATCATTGCACTTTAGTACTATCCTACAGCAGAGCAGGTCGCTAATATTTTCACCAAACCCTTCACCGAGGTCAAGTGTACTCATTTGCGAGATCTCTTGGGGGTGCGAGATGTTGCAGAAAGGGGAGTCCCTTGACTTCTCTCTTCTTCTTCTTTTGGGAGGGATTTTTTCCTCTTATGAGGTCTTCTTCTCTCTCTCTCTCTTTCTCTATTATACTTATCTCTCTTTTTGGAGGAGGGTTTTTCCCATAGGGTTTTCCCTCTTTCTCCACTTTATGAGAGATTGCATTGCATCATTTTAGCATTGCTTTTGTACATGGGTACCTAACATGGCCTAGTAGCCAGAACCCATTATGCATTAGTGAGCTTAAGTGCATTCCCCTAAGTTGCACTTAAGGGGGGGTGTTGGTGTAAATAGGTATTTACTATTTACACTTTACTTAAGTTTACTTAGGTTAGTGCATTATTTTATTATTTTGCATTATTTTATTATTTATCTTTATGAGACACTTAGGAGTTTGTGCATCTTCCACAGTTGTCATGTAGACAACATAGAAGTATGCAACTCTAATTATGCACATGGTGTCTACACCACAGGAGTTTGCATCATTCACTGAGTTGTCATGTAGACAACACAGTTTTTCACACTCCTAATTTAGCACATGTTGTCTACAACACTGATGTGTGTGTTTCACCTTTGTAGGCTTATCCTCTCATCATCGCACTTACTTTCGTGCATAATGGAGGATAACCCATATCTAGTGCACATGTGCCTAGTTGTTGGACTTATCATGATGCTGGTTCCGAGGCATTCTAGATGCATCTCAAAGGCCTTTATATTAAGGCACTCCTAGTGTACTTGTATATAGAATTGAATACTATACAATTATTCTGATCATACTCTGGTCTAATTTGTGCTTATGTTTTGAGTTCCTTGGTCTTTGGTAAATTTTGCCCTAAGGTAGATTCTTACACATATATCCATTAAGTATCATGTGTTGAGAGAGAAAGAAACATAAAAGGAGATTAGATTGGAGTATGTGAGTACTAAAGATCATATTGTAGATATCTTTATGAAGCCTTTGCCTAAAGATACATTTGAGTACTTGAGAGGTATGCTTAGGGTTATACCCTTGCCTACTTCTGAGAAGATTATGTAGAGAGTTCATCAGTCTAGTGGTACAAAGCACTATTGTTAAACTGGACTGAATCTTGATGCTTCCCATATGGGGGAGTACCTATGATAAGCAAAGTTATTAAGGACTCTTGGTATTTGATTTTGAATAGTGTCTTTGGACACTCGAGTTGGTTGAAGACTTGGAGTAGCATATTAGCAATTGGTATGTTGTAATATTGAGGCCTTTGACATTGATGTCAATGGGGGAGAGAATATGCATGAAAAAAATCTCCTAAGCAATAGGGGAGAAGAACTGTATGAATAAGAGATATATCTCTTTAGGGGTATTTAGAAATATTTATGTAAGGAAGTAGTAATATGCACTTGATGTATTATGATTTTTTAGTGTAAAGTAAAAAATTATTGCCAAAGAAGTAGGAGTATGCACCTATTGCATTAAGATCTTTTTAATGTGTGGACAATTGATGTTGGTCAATAGTAGTAGCAGAACACTATTTGGTATTCCTAAAAATTAGATGGTTTTCCATCTATGCTTCCATCAATTTCAAAGGGGAAGATTGTTATCATGAATGTTGATGATATTGCTTTCGAGAAGTATCCTAAGCATAGGAGACTATTGACATGTTGCATTCATGACTATGTTTATCATTGATGTCAACATAACATGGTTTTTGTATAGATTGGTTGAGTAGCAAACAAAGATCTTAATGGTATGGACAATGGTTTGATTTTCTAGTGATGCACAGTCATGGACATGTTTTACACTATGTCTTGATGATGTGATCAAGTGTGCAGAGTTTAAGTCGAAGACGTACATAATTTGTACTTGATCTACAAAGAGTAGTTCAGAGACAAAGTATTTGGAAAGAAGTTCCTAATGTTTGTTTGCTATCTTACATTTGAGATATAGTAAGAAGATGTACAATCATGTAGTGATAGAGGATAATTTGTTGGTGATGTTAGCAAGTGTGCAAGCCCTAGTATCGCAGGTGTGAAGTTTTGTATAGACTGTGAGCCAACAGTGCTATTGCAATTGTAATTTATTAATTATCTTATTATAATTAATTGGGAAAGCCTCAAGGCTAAATCAAGGAATTATTTTGAAGATATGGTATAAAGAAAAGATGTTTTCCTTGTTTGTAGTGTACCACTAAAGTGTGAAGTGTGAAAAGGAGTAGAGTGTTTGGTAAATGCGTGTAAGAGATCCAAGGGATTATTGGATGTGATTTTTGTGATCTACTTATAAGATCAAGAGCAAAGGTCTGGTTGACAAGATGAAAGAAGAGGAATGAAGTATATTTCATTTCTATTATTCTGCAAGGAATAATACATAGACCATTTGGATAGTGGGTTCATTGGTCTTGCCCTTGAAGTTTTTTGGGTAGTGGGTTCAGTTGTCTTCCACAATTCCTAACAGGGTTGGCACAACTCCTAATAGGGTTGGAATCTCCTAACATGGATTCAAAGTCTCCTAACAAGGACTTATATGTACTAAATGTATTAATAGACTCCTGACAGGATCCATCCTCTAACAAGGAATATTTATATTAGTACATCATCTTGTGGGTACCATCTCCACCAAGGGTTTCCCTAGTTAATATATCTAGTGTTATTATGTATGATTATGTTGTTGTGGTTTTAGTTTATATTGCTCATAAGGCTAAGTTTGTTTAAGGTTGATAATTATGCTAATAGTTGTACATTGATTCACCCCTCCTCTTAATTATATCAATGGACTATATATTCTAGCATATCATGGATGCATCCATTAGATCATCAAATACCTTAAACATTTGCATGTTCCTAGTCTAGGTCAAAATAACTTTGCAGTAATGTAAACATAAAACACCACAAACTCATTCACACATTTTGACACAAGGATTTTATCTAGAAACCCAATTTGGGAAAAACCACCAGTAACATGCTACCAAATTTCACTCTTTTGAAGTGATGTCCTATGAAAGGCCAACCCTATTAAAGGTTACAATACACATTGTTAAATGTGACATGGTTAAAGGATTTCAATCACCCTGTTAGGAGTGAGCCTTGTTAGAGGACTTTAGACCATTCTATTATAATGTCACCTGGTTACAGGATTTGCAAATGTTTGTTAGGTCAACCTTAATCCAAATGATTTATCCAAACTGATACAACGATCAAAAAGTAACATCGGGACTTGATCTGATAAAATAATACAACTCACTTGCAGATTACAAATCTTTGTTTCAATCCTCCATTCTTCTTGGCATTCATCCTCTTCATCTTTGACAACTTGTTCACCCTTCAAGCATTCAACTCCATAAACCTTCTTTCTCAGCATGCCAGTTGTAGATTCATCCCTTCGACCACCTTATGAAGCAATACCTTAGACTTCTTATCTCCCTTAGGTTCTCACATATGACAACCTTTTCTTCTAGCTTGCTATCTCTATAAATAAAGAATTTAGATCTTTCTTCACTTCACCACAATTGTCCATTTTAGGGTTAGGTAGGATTCAATGAATCTAACCACTTTTCCATTTTAATCCCTTCTAGAAACTTCCTCTCCAATCTTCTTTTAATTCACGTCAAAATAGTTTATCTTGAACTCTATGCCTCTAGCTCATCAAGCTTATCTTCCACACACTTCACATAATTCAAGAAATCAACTTTGTTGGCTCAGATTTGTAAAATCTTTGATTTAACACTTTTTACTATCACTCAACACTTACAATATTTTCTCACTTGGCCAATACTAGTTCACTCAACACATACTAAAGTTTACTAATGCTCAACATCAACTAAACTTTACTCAGCTTCTAATATTTTCTTCTTTGCTCGACACCTATTGATTTTCACTCAGCTTGCACTAAATTTTCTAGGCTTGCACTATTTTCTTGACAAGGCTTAGCAAACACATTTCTTTACTTGATCTTCTTCCAGTCATTGCTTGAGTAAGCTTTCACTATAGACTTTAAGTAGATAAATAATACACTATAGTATCAATGTCTTACTTGGTCTAGTGCTCCTTTTACACACTAAATAACTCAACGTTTCTCTGGGTGCTCTTGTTATCTTTTCTTTTCAAATCCTCTTCATTAATTGAATAAATGATAACATTCAGACCAAAAATTAATAATCTCACCAGCAAGTAGCAGGTTTGACATCATTGACAAAATAATGATTGTTCCATGATAGGTTTCATCAATCTAATCTCAACAGTCTCCCTCTTTATTAATCTCTGTTCTCAACAATATTGCGCTGAACAATCTAAATTCAACAATCTCCCTCTTTAGCATTGATGGAAAACCAATATCAACAACAATACCAAAAAAAGAAAATTAATATCTTTGAAATTTCTCCCTAGACTAGTATAGGGTAATGTTATATCTTCTCTTGTTAGGAATTTCTCCCTCTTTCCTATATCTCCCTCTCTAGGAATATCTCTCTCTTTAGAGTATCTTTCCCTCTTTAACAATAATGTTGGTAATCTTTTCATGCAAATATAATCAATTCAAGATCTCCCTACGTCATCTTGCATGTGACTGTAAATCTTCTAATTCAACTCCTTCATTACTTTAGGTAGCTCCTAAAGTAAGATCCACTACATCAAGTTGTAAGATACAACATTTAGGCTAGTTGATGTAGGGCACAACTTTTGCTTCTCAAGTAGCTTTGGATAGGGGTATCATCCCTACTTTACCTCTAAGATATTAATGTGCATCCTTAGGTAAAGCTTTTTTTAATATATAAACTATATGTTCTTTTGTATTCACATATTCCATTCTCACTTCTTTGTCTTGAACCAGTTCTCTCAAAGTAATGATACTTGATTGTAATGTGCTTCATCTTTGTGTGCATCACAGGGTTTTTAGATATGTTTATAGCACTTGTATTATCACAATAAAGTACCAAATGTGTTAACTGATACTGAGTTCTGCGGACAAGGATCAAATGCTTGTAGGAAGGTAAGATCACATGATGATATTGGGTAAGACCAAACCAATAAGTGTTGAAAAACACTCGATGTCAATGGGTGTTGAAAAACACCATTTGCGAGGTGTCCTAAAGACTCACACATCTAAGAAACCAAAGCTAACATAGTTATGCCCCCTAGACAAAGACCAATTCCAAACCAAGGTAACAAGGACAAGGCATCGTGGAGAAAGGCTAAGTGTCGAGGACATGTGCTAAGAAACAGGGGTGCAAAGGCCTCAAGTAGCGCCCATTTCCAGGTTTTCACCACTTGGATTTTTATTTTTTATTTTTTTATTTTTTTTTTTTTCGATTTTTTTTTTTTGCTACCAAGGCGCCTGTTTCCAAGTTTTCACCAAGGCACTTTTTCTATTTTTTTTTTTTTTTGAATTTTTGAATATTTTTTTTTTTTTTTTGTATTTTTGGAATATATAATTTTTTTGAAGATACATCAAAGTGCCTTTTGCTAGGTTGTCACTAAGATGATCATTTTTTTCAGGACATTTTTCAATTTTTAGAATTTTTACAATATATCATTTTTTTGGATTTTTTAAAATATATCAATTTTTTTGAATTTTTTTCAGGATCAATAAATATGTACAAAGATGCCCCTAGACAGAATGGGCATTATGGATAGAACTTCTTCAAGTGCAAGACATTGATAGGATCAGGAAGCTGCTCTCCCTCTGCTGTAGATAGTAAATAGGCACCTGAACCAAAAGCTGCTGTAATAATGTAAGGTCCAAGCCAATTAGGTTCAAATTTACCCTTTTGATCTCTATTCTGTTGATTCTTATGATTCACACGTAGGACAAGATCTCCCACTTGAAACTCTCTAGGGTGAACCTTTTTGTTGAATGCTTTTGACATGCGCTTTTGATAGACTCTCATATGGTCAAATGATGCTTGGCGTTTCTCATCTAAAAGTTCTAACTCTTGAAGTCTCATGGCACGGTAGTCTTCATCTGTAACTAGACTTTTGAGAGAAACTCTAAGTGAAGGAATTTCAACCTCTAAAGGTAACACTACTTCAGCACCATATGTAAGAGCAAAAGGAGTAGCCCCAGTAGGAGTGCGAATACTCATTCTATAGGCCCACAAAGCTGGATTTATTTGTAAATGCCAATCTCTACCATTCTTATGAACTGTTCTATGCAAGATTTTAAGAATGGTTTTGTTTGATGCTTCTGCTTGACCATTCCCTTGTGGGAAATAAATAGAGGACCAATGTTTTTTTATCTTAAACTTCTTACAGAGTTGCTTAAGGTCCTTATTTTTAAACTGACCTCCATTGTCAGTGATAATCTCAAAAGGCACTCCATATCTACAAATAATATGATTCAAAATAAATAGAGAAATTGTCTTTCCCGAGGCAACAGAAAGTGGGACAGCTTCTACCCATTTAGTGAAATAATCAGTGGCAGTAATAATAAACTTGTGTCCAGATGACGAGTTGGGATGAATTTGCCCAACAAGATCAAAGGCCCACCGTTGAAATGGCCAATGAGATATAGAAGGAATGAGCTCCCTACTTGGAGTATGTATTAGGTTACCATGTTTTTGACATTTTTCACATGACTTTGCAAAAGCTACTGCATCAATCTGCATTGTGGGCCAATAGTATCCCGCCCTAAGCAATCTTCGAGCCATGTCAAGACCATTAGAATGTCCCCCACAAATACCCTCATGGATGTCAACTAACGCTTGATCAGATTCATCCTTTTCTAAGCATCTAAGAAGTGTTCCATCTAGACCCTTCCTATACAAATCACCAGAGATAAGGGAGTGATGAGAGGCATTTCGAATAAGGTTTCTGCGTTCAGATCGGTTAAAGGTTTCAGGTATAATCCCATCATGAATGTACGAGTAAATGGCACCATAATGAGATGACTCATGACCAACAAGGGTACAAATAACATGACTTTCTTGGGAATCATAGATAGGGTGATGTAGCTCTTCCACCAAGAATTCAAATCTTGATTCATGTTGCTCTAATTGAAGAAGTGAAGCAAGTGTAGCCATAGCATCAGCTGCCTTATTTTCTATTCGAGGAATTTGCTGAAATGAGATAAATGTGAAGTAGAGTCTCAAGGAATCAACCATTTTCTTGTAAGGGACCAATTTATCATTTTTTGTTAGACAATCATCATTGACTTGGTTGATTATCAGCTGTGAATCTCCATAGATGTGTAACTCTGTAATTCTCCATTCTATGGCCATCTTAAGTCCATTTGTTAAAGCTTCATATTCAGCAATATTGTTTGTACATGGGAATAATAACTTGTAAGATTTAGGAATTGTGTACCCATGAGGAGAAACAAACAACACACCAGCTCCTGAACCATTTTGCATAAAAGACCCATCAAAGAACATCTTCCATGTTCTTTCAGTCAGATACATGAGGTGCTCATCTGGGAAATCAACTTGAATAGGTGCATCATCTTGTAGTGGAAAATCAGCCAATTGATTTGCTATAACTTGTCCTTTGATTGCTTTACGCTCAATGTACTCTATGTCAAACTCTGAAAGAATCATCATCCATTTAGCAAGTCTACCTGTGAGGGCAGCCTTACATAGTAAGTACTTGAGTGGATCTATTTTTGCTGTGAGGTGTATAGTGTGTGCAAGCATATAATGTCGTAACTTTTGGGAAGCAAACACAACTGCAAGGCAAGCTTTCTCAATACTAGTGTAATTAACCTCATATGAAACAAGAGTACGACTAATATAGTATATTGCTCTTTCTTTCCCATGTTCATCAAGTTGAGCTAATAATGCCCCCAAGGCAGATTCTGTTGCTGAAACATATAGGATAAGTGGTTTTCCTGGGATAGGAGGCATTAAAATAGGAGGATTTGCCAAGTATTTCTTGATCTGGTCCATGCTCTATTGACATTCATCATTCCATACACATTTGACTCCTTTATGTAAGTTCTTGTTGAAAGGTTGAGCTCTGTCTGCCAATTGTGAAATAAACCTCCGTATAGATTGAAGACGTCCTTGAAGACTCCTCATTTGACTAATATTTTTAGGAGGTGGCATATCCACAATTGCTTGAACCTTTTCTGGATCCACCTCTATCCATTTTGCTGAAATAATGAATCCTAGTAATTTGCCAGAGGTAACTCCAAATGCACACTTTTTAGGATTTAACCTTAGTTGAAATTGTTCCATACGATCTAGAATGACTTCTAAATCATCTAAGTGTGTGTTTCTTTTCTTAGACTTGACCAAGGTGTCATCCACATAATCTTCCATGTTTTTATGCATCATATCATGAAAAATAGTTGTCATAGCTCGTTGATAGGTAGCTCCTGCATTTTTTAATCCAAAAGGCATAACATTCCAACAATAGGTACCCCATGCACATGTAAATGCAGTCTTTTCTTGGTCTTCAGGAGCTATCTTAATCTGATTATATACAGAAAAACCATCCATTAAGGAATAAATCTCATAACCCGCGGTCATATCCACTATCATGTCTATATTAGGAAGTGGAAAATCATCCTTTGGGCATGCTTTATTAACATCTCTAAAATCTGTGCAAACTCGAATGGTTTTGTCATGTTTTGAAACTGGTACAATGTTTGATATCCATTCAGCATAGGCAATAGCTCTTATGAATTTTGCAGCAAGAAGTTTCTCTAATTCTGCCTTGACTAAGAGAGCTATGTGAGGATGCATTTTTCTCAGTTTTTGCTCAACTGGTTTAACACCTAGAGCTATGGATAAGTGATGCATAATAAGATTAGTGTCCAACCCTGGCATATCTGAATAAGTCCATGCAAAATTAATCTTCTTTTCTTGTAAGAATTTAGTATAAGCTTCTTTTTCTTGTGATGACAAAGACTGAGCCAAATGTACCATTTGTGGAGCTTCATCCGTACCCAAATTGACTGCTTGTGTTGGTTCAATAAGTATTGAAGATCTATCTTGAAAATAACTAGGAAGAGAATCAAGTACCTCATCTTTAGGTGCCTCAGAGAGGTTTTCACCCTTGGATACGTCCTTTCTTTTTACTTTTTTTGGTTCTGAAACTGCCACATAGTGGTTTTCACCATCAGAACTCTTTTTCTTTTTCTTTTCTTTTATCTTTATTTTGCAACTAAGGTACTTGATATCTGGCTCTATCATACTAGCAATTGGTTCACTGGTGGAAGAGACTACAGGTTCAATGGCATTCAAATAACAGGCTATTTCATAGTCATTTTGAAATGTTAAGATCTCAGGTTCTTGGTTGCATTGGGACCAATCAATTAGATCAGGATGAACAAGGGATAAATCAATGACAGGTTCAAGATTGTGAATATGGATGATATCTCTAGTGTTTGAAGATTCAAGGTCTATCAAGTAACTTCCTAAACTACCCAAATCAAGATTCATCCTCACAAGCGAAGAATCATCCACTAAGGCAACATGCGAGTTCAAATCCTCTAATCCTACATATGATTCATTGACTAACTCAGTTTGAGAACTATATGTATGAACAACATCAACATCCATATCAACTGTGGAAGATTCTGAGAAAGAATCCCATTCATACTCATTAGAATCTGTTTCAAAGTCTCGACTAGGATGCTTATACCATGAATGCTTGGGATGTCTAGATGTGGAAGCTTCAATATCATCAAGAGTCACACTTTCTTGTTCTAAATTGGCAACTATCTCATGAGATACCAGATTATTTGAATCTCCCCAAAGGAGATTAGTAGAAGGGACCCAATCTTCACACATATCTTGTTGGTTTTCTGAATTAGGTATGTATTCTTGTTCTTCTTCACTATCTGACTTATCAAGGATAGAAGCAACATTCTTACTTTGATCCACATACCCTAGGCCAACTGACTTCTTAGACTTGCATCCAAAAAGTTGATGATCAAGAGGTTCAGCTCTAGCATCCAATCTATTACTAAGAGGACCATGTCCAGGATAACCCATTTTCTTGACAAAAGAATACCCTCTTCCATAAGCATTAGGTGAAGGAGTGAAATCTTCATTGTGCAAATACTTCTTTTCTCTATAAATCCAATCTCTAATAGCCACATCTTCTTTCTCATCTTGAATAGGCACTAATGACTATACAAATGTGTCAAACAATGTCATAGCTGAAGAAGAAGGTTTCATCTTTTGTGAAGGTTTACCATAAGACCTAGGTGAAACTGGTAATGCAGCGAGGGAGTTGAGTTGATATCCCCCCATGCCAAAGTCTATGGACTTAAACTTGTTCTTGCAATTAGTTAAAACTGCATTAAAATCATCTGCTTGTCTATTAAGGGGAACATGAGTACTTTCTGAAATCGAGTTGATAGACAAAGTATTATCCCCAGGAATGCATATCTCTGTTCCATTGTAAGGAAACTTGACACACTGATGATAAGTAGATGGTACTGCTTGCATATCATGAATCCATGGTCTCCCAAGAAAAATGTTGTATGCAAGGGGTCCAACATCAACTATTTGGAACAAAACATCTTTTTCCACGGGGCCAATCCTAACAGGAAGGACAGCCAACCCCTTTGAACTTCTCTCTGCCTCATCATAAGCTTTGATAGTAATCCTTCTTTTGCTATCAATAACATGTTCACAATAACCCAATGTCTTTAAAAGACTCAAAGAACAAATATTAAGCCCGGCACCCCCATCTATCAACACACGCCTAACACGGGTCTGATGTATCATAACCTCAATATGAAGAGCAAGATTGTGTGGATGACCCAAAGATTTATCATCTTCCTCCGAAAAGGAAAGATGATGAGGGCTTGCAATATGATTAACCATGTTTTGGAATTGATCAACGTCTAAATTATTGGGGACATTCGCCATGCGCAAAGCATCCTCAAGAACCTGTTTATGTCTTGGAGACAACTCTAAAAGCTCAAAAATTGAAATCTGAGCAGGGGTTCTTTGCAATTGATCAACAAGATTATAATTTGACTCGGGATTAACCATTGGTTTTGAAGGAACATTCTTGGATTGCACTTGTTTTGGTTTACTTGGTTGGTTTGAACTAGGTCCTTTGATAACAAGGGGACCTTGACTTCGTGTAACAGCATTGAGACTTTGAGAAGACACTTGCTGAGGTTTACTTGACTGGTTTGAATTGGGTCCTCTAATGACAAGGGGACCTTGAGATGACTCTCTAGAGTGAGTACCCCTTAACACCAACATAGGTTTTTCACCAAAGGTAGGAGAATTCAAATTTAAATTATAACCATTGGGATCTTTATCTTCCATCATGTTGACACTTTCTTCTACAACCTCAAGCATATTGATAACATTTTTTGCATTTGAATAAGTGTAATTGATTGTAGCCCTGCCATTCTTAGGTTGGGAAGCTTCCCCTTTCTCATATTTGGGCAAAGGCTCTTTGAATGCTGTGTGATCAGCATTGGTATTTAGTCCATCTATTTTAAGTTTTCCATTCTCAATAAGATCTTGAACAATATGCTTGAATCTCCCACATTTTTCAATATTGTGTCCAATGCCATTGTGAAGCTTGCAATAAGCCTTCTCATCCCACCACCATGGCTTAACTTCAGGTATATAGAACCTTGCAGCATCATAAGGGTGCACAAGATCACGTGCAAGGAGCTTTGTAAATATCTCTTCATATGTCTCACCCAATTGGGTGAAGTTACGTTTCTCTCCTTTAGGCCTTTCTTGATATCTTGGCTTGTTACTATGTTGATTAGCACTGGCCAAATGGAGAACAGCTTGGTCTTTAGGATTTGATGCTTATGTTAGAATCTTTTCACATTCCAATCCGATATTAATTACATTCATATCTTCATAGTTGCGCTTGTGACTAGTGACGATTGTGTGATTTTTCGATGTCCGTTAATAATTGCCCAATGATGAAAATAAGTTCTTTTACATTCTCTAATGAATGATGAACACAAAATCCTATGTTACAATTGCTCTTTTGCAAGTACACCATTGCATTTCATGTAGCTTGCATTATTAGACTTCATGTTAGTTTGCATTTTTAGGCTGCATTATGAGTTTGAGAGGGTTCTCCTTTCATCTTTATTATGGACATTTAATCAATTGTGGTCACATTTTGATCTTCATTTCCTTATTTTCTTTCGTGATCTCAATCGAAATTTCTATCTTAAACAGTTGATTGATTTTTGGAGCATTTTCTTTTCTTATTTCTATTTCTTTCCATATCTTTCAAACTTCTATCTTCCATTTTCTTTTTCCCCACTTCTTTTCTTCTAAATCACCTTTGGGGCATAATATTTCATGCTTGATGATCTACCTTGGTTCTATGATTCTTATATCTTTCATCTTACATCAAGAACCTTATCTTTTGTTCGATTTGATCAAATTTATCAATTTGTTGTTTCTCCTCTATCTCATTTCGATTTCGATCACGAGGGGGCAGTAATTATCAATTTCAATCCTTGATTCAGTTTTATCAATTTTATCCTCGACTTTTTCAAGTTAAAATTTATTTGTATTCTTTGTCCTGATGTGTTCCCGAGTCGACCACACATCTGGGTTGTTTTGTGATCCCAAATTGACCTCACACTTCAATTTCTTTCTTTGACTACATGTGTTCCCGAATCGATCACACATTAGTCAAAGAGGGGCAAATGTATGCACCCAAAAATGGTCGCCTAGACTATGGGCCCCCATTATTCAATTTATCAATTTATCAAATTTTCTGAATCAATGGTTTGTAATATTTTATTAAATCAATTCAAATCAATTTCCTTGATCAAATTCGATTTATTTCATTTCTAAGATTGATCATCTTATTCCAAGTCTTATTTAATTAAAAGAAAATCTTCTCTTTTAATTAAATAAAATAAAATCCCCATTTAATTAAAAGAAAACCTCTCTTTTAATTAAACAGTTCATGCACATTTAATTAATTAAGAGAAAAACCTCTCTTTTAATTTAATTAAATATCTTCTATTTAATTAAAAGAACTTGCTCCCTTTTAATTAAATAAAAATCCCACTTAAATATCTCTTTTGATGAAAAAAGGAAATAAAATAAATTCTTTTTATTTAATTTCTCTACACTTAAAAAAAGTGATCTAAGTGGGATTTATCTTTCCACTTTCTCCTCAACCACTCCTCTTTTCTAATTGGTGGAATCTTGTCTCACATGGATCACCACTTTCTTCTCAACCACTCCTCCTTTCTCATTGGTGGAATTTTGTCTCACATGGATCAAGCTCTATTATCCCATATTGGTTGTGAGAAGCCTCTCACCTCCATAATTTCTTTTATAAGGGAGAGCCCTCTCCTCATGTTAGACACCCATGATTATGCTATCGTTATGCTGCAGGTTTGAAGACCAATTTTTGAAGGAGTTTGAATACAAAAGCTTTTTGTGGAGAACTTCTATTTTCTTGTCTTTTTCTCTCTTGCACCCATCATGGGCTTTTAGCTTAGATCTTGCATTTATAGAATAAATTTTGATTTCATAGATTAGATCTTATTTTCATGCATATTTGAAGATCATGGAGACTAGCATTCTTGCTTTTCCTCTTTGAATCTCTCATCTCATGGTGTACTTGCATGGGCACAAAAATAGGTCAAACTGAGGGCCTTCATTGCAAACCCTTGCACTCTATGAGTAGAGAGCTATGGATCGATTTGTGAGGGCTCATTCTTGAGTTTTCTTACTTGGAATAAGATGATCAATCTTAGAAATGAAATAAATCGAATTTGATCAAGGAAATTGATTTGAATTGATTTAATAAAATATTACAAACCATTGATTCAAAAAATTTGATAAATTGATAAATTGAATAATGGGGGCCCATAGTCTAGGCGACCATTTTTGGGTGCATACATATAGCACTTGTATTATCACAATAAAGTACCACAGGTTTAGTAATTTCTTCTTTCATTCCTTTGAGTAGCTATTTGATCCATGCTATATTGGTACAATTCATTGTAGTAGCCACATATTTAGCTTCAATAGTAGATTGAGATATACAATTATTTTTCTTACTAGTCTGTGAGACTAATCTCATTCCCAATAAAAATGCTCCACCACTTGTACTTTTTCTATCATCAATATCTCTAGCCCAATCAACATTTGTGTGGGCTCTGAATTCAAATTTATCATTCTTCTTGTAGTATAGACCATAATCTTTTGTTCCTTTTAGATATCTTATAATTCTCTTAACAGAGATCAAATGATTCTCCTTAGGATCTACAAAAAACCTTATAACAATCCCAACATGTAGTGCAATATTAGGTCTACTATGCACCACATATTGTCACTTGCCAATCATAGACCTGTACAGTGTTTGATTCACTTCAACAAAATCATCAGTCTTTGAAAGTTTATGTCCTGTGACCATAGGAGTACTAACTAGTTTTGAATCCTCCATACCAAAAAATTTCAATATTTCCTTTGCATACTTAGACTGAGTGATGTAAATACCATATTTCATCAAATATACTTTCAAACCAACAAAGAACTTTATCTCTCTAAACATAGACATCTCGAATTCTTTCTTCATTTCATTTGTAAATGTTTTGGTAATACATTTGGTCCACCAAATATGATATCATCAACAAATATTCTAGCTAGTAAAATTCCTTTACCTCCTTCAATCTTCAAGTATAAGTTGTTGTTATCATTAGTCTTCTCAAAACCAATCTTCACGAGATAATTCGAAAGCCTTTCATACCATGCTCTTGGGGCTTGCTTTAAACCATATAAAGATTTGTGTAATCTACATGCCATGTTCTTGTCATTTGGGTCAACAAATCCTATAGGTTGTTCCATGCAAACCTCTTCTTCTAATATGTAATTTAGAAATACTAACTTCACATCCATTTGATAAACTTTAAAGACATTGTATGCAGAGTAAGCAAGTAGAGTTCTCACTCCTTCCAATCTTGCAACAAGGGCAAATATCTCTCCATAGTCAATTATTTCTTCTTGTGGATACCCTTTTCAAACTAATCTCACCTTATTCCTTGTGACTTCACCATTTGCATCTAAATTTTTCCTAAATACCACTTGGTTCCAATAACATTCTTATCCTCTAGTCTAAGTACCAATGTCCAAGTTTTGTTCTTCTCAATCTGATCAATCTCTTCTTTCATGGCTTGATTCTAGTTTTCATTCTCCAATGTATCTTTCACTAACTTAGGTCCATGTATGCTCAACAAACATGTATCACTTCTCAACCTATTCCTTGGTTTGTCTTCTTTATCTCCAATTATTTGTTCAATAGGGTAATGCCTTCTTACCTACTTTGATAGTCTTGGCTCTGTTCTCCTTTCCTCGATATTAGATATTTCTTTTAGTTAAATCTTAGAATCATTGTGCGCTTCTTTGTCATATAACTCGGCATTCCTTTCATGCACAATGATCTTTGTATTAAAATGTACCTTGGCTTCTAATTGCAACTCATCTCCTAAAGACAACTCAACTATTAATGCAACTCAACTTTATTGTATGTGACTCAGTCGTCATTGATACTTGTTGTTGTTGATTTGCAACTTGGTTCACAACACCTTCATCATAAGGCATATCTTCATAAAAGTGTAAAATATTTGTAATCTTTAGGTTCCTTCATAGATCTAGCTTCATGTACCTCTATATATTCATCAAACTTTACATTTGCACTTTTCACAACTTTTTTAGTCTTAGTATTTAAACACTTATGAGCTTTACTTCTTGTGGAATATGCCTTCTTCACTTTTTTGCATCAAATTTACCATTTCTATTATCCTTAAGAATGTAACACTTGCTTCCAAATCCCTTAAAATATTTTACACTGGGTGAGTATCCATACAATAGTTCAAAAGGTGTGGAATTTGTACCTTTCTTGACTTGCATTTAGTTCAAGGTATAAACAACTGTACTTATAGCTTCTCTCTATTATTTCAAAGAAACATTCTTCTTCATCATTAGTGTTCTAGAAAAATCCTTACTGATATGTTCCTCCTTTCAGTAATCCCATTTTGTGGGGGAATTCTAGGTACAAAAGTTTGTCTTTTGATTCCTCTATCATTACAGATTATCTCAAACTCATTTGATCTAAATTTTCCACCTCTGTCAAATCTCAGACATTTCAAGCTTTTGCTGGTCTCCTTTTCAACTCTTGCTAAGCACCACTTCAACATTTGAAAATCATCATATTTTTGTTTCAAAAGCATAACTATCATCATCCTAGAATAATCGTTAACAAATAGGATAGCATACGTGTTGCCTTTGTATCTTTGCACATCAATTGGTCCACACAAATTAGTATGAACTAATTCCAAAACTTCTTTTGAGGTATGAATCTTACTTTTGAAACTAGACTTTGTTATCTTACCTAAGTGACATTGTTTACAAATCATATTATTAGGTTTCTTTAGTTTTGGCAATCCTCTAACTCTTTTAATGATACTGATACTAATTAAGTTATCAAAATTAACATGACATAATCTCTTGTGCCATAGCCACACATCATCAAATTTTACAACAAGACAAGTAGCACCATTCATGTAAAGATAAAATATATTACCTTTAGTTCGCTCTCCATTTCCAATAAATTTTCCATTATTGTCATAGACCTTTGCTTTCTTGTTATCAAATTCAACTTTACAACCTTAACTATTCAATTGTGACACACTCGACAAGTTATAGTTGAGTCATTTTGCATAGTGAGCATTGTCACACATGATCTTTTCTTTCAATCTTGCCTAAGTGACATTGTTTCTGAATCACATTATCAGGTTTCTTCAGTTTTGGCAATCCTCTAACTCTTTTCATGTTACTGATAGTAATAAAGTTATCAAAATTATCATGACATAACCTCTTGTGCCATAGCCACACATCATCAAATTCTACAACAAGATAAGTAGCATCATTCATGTCAAGATAAAACATATTACCTCTAGTCTTATCTCCATTTCCAATAAGTTTTCCATTATTGTCATAGATCTTTGATTTCTTTTTATCAAATTCAACTTTACAACATTAACTATTCAATTGTGGCACACTCAACAAGTTATAGTTAAGTCCTTATACATAGTAAGCATTGTCACACATGATCTTTTTTGTTAATCTTATTGATCCTTTTCATTTTATCAAAAAAGGTGCATCATTACCAAATCTAACACTATTTCTATTGTAGTAATCAAGGGTAATGAACTTACTTTTTTCTCTAGTCATGTGGTGTGAACATCCACTATCAATGATCCATCTATCACTTTTGTTCACATAGGACACTAATACAGTTGCCTCATCTTCATCAGAATCATCCTTCATAGCAATATACACAACCTCATCATCATGGTCATCAGATCCATCATTTGATGACTCTTCAACAATGTAGCAGGATTTCTTTCCTTTGTCTTTATAATCTTTGTTTTTCTCATCTCTTTTACCTCTATATTTGTCTCCACTTCTATTGTTCTTCTTCTCTGGACACCTTGCAACAATATGACCAACCTCATTATAATTGAAACATGTGATAGGTAGCTTACCTTTGTATTTTCCTTTTCCTCTATGGAATATCCTAGCTAACAATCCTTCAAGCTCTTCTACATCATCTTCATATGTATCACTATCACTAGAAACATGTTAAACCTTTTTCTTCTTCTTATCTTTAGGTTCTTTCAATGTTAGTTTAGCTTTCAAAGCAGAATCAATACTCTCCGATTTGAAGTTATCAAAATTACAAAGTTCAAAAGCAATGAGTCTACCAACCAAACCTTCAAGAGTTAGATTGCTACCAGGGGCACATCTTAGTTCTTGAATTTCAGAGACTCTAATGGCATAGATAGGCATTAGTGTTCTCAATAGTTTGCTTATTACAAACTCATCATTAATGGTTCCATTTTCTCATCTAATTGCATTAACAATTTCCTTGAATCTTGTATAATATTGGACTATGGTCTCACCTTCTTGCATTCTCATTTCATCAAACTTACCTCTTAAAATTTCAACTTTGGCTCTCAATTTTTTTTATCTCCTCCATAAATTGTTTGTATAGCATCACATGTCTTCTTTGTAGAATCACATCCTTTGATGTTATCAAACTCTGAGTAGCTTAGGGCATAGGCAAGCACTAACATTGTTTGATTGTGTTCTTTCTTCTTTTTCAAATCATCAACAGTAAGGGCTCCAACAAGATCAACATGTTCAATAGTGATGGTTGACTGAGCATAATCTCCAAGTCCTCCTAAGTGTAACTTCATCAAACTTTTTCATGTAGGAAAGTTGTTTTTGTTAAGCTTGGGTACCTCCTTTCTATAAATCTTGATCTTTAGCTTTTAGTACCTTCAAACTATCCACTCACAAGCTCTTATCTCTGATACATAGTGTTGGAATTATTTAGAATAACTGAGAGGGGGGTGAATTAGTTATCCAAGGTCTGAATGTACAAATAAAATTTTTCATCACTTAACAGATTCATATCCATATACCTATATCATGCATGCATCCATTAGATCATCAAATACCTTAAAATTTGCATATTCCTGTCCTAGGTCAAAATAAATTTGTGATAATGTAAACATAAAACATCACAAACTCATTCACACATTTTGACATAGGGATTTTACGTGGAAAACTAATTTGGTAAAAACCACCAGTAACATGCTACCAAATTTCACTCTATTGAAGTGATGCCCTATGAAAGGCCGATTGCGAGATTGTTGGAAGCGTGAATGTTGATACTATTCCTATGGGGAAGTATTTTAGATATGTTGCTATGATGATATGTTACATTCATGATTGAGTTTGTCATTGATGTCAACATAACAATTTTTTGCGGTATCAAAGCTTGGTCACAAGTTCAAGTCCCGAAGGTTGTGCTAAGTGACGCTAGGAGGGGGATTGTTGGCAATGGGCCAACATCCCTCATACGATTTGTGACATGGTTTAACCACCTCTTGTGTTAAATAAGTCATGTGGTTGTATTGACTTGTTAACATGTGATACAACTACATGATTTATTTAACACAAGAGGTGGTTAAACCATGTCACAAATCCTGCGAGGGATGTTGGCCCACTACCAACAATCCCCCTCCTAGCATCACTCACCGTGACCCATGGGATTTGAACTTGTGACCAAGCTCTGATATCAATTGTTAGAAAATTGAAAGCCTTCATGTTTGGTGTTGCTCTAAAAGATTTATCTGTTAACATGCAATACAACCACATGACTTATTTAACACACTAGGTGGTTAAACCATGTCATAAATCCTATAAGGGATGCTAGCCCACTGCCAACAAGGCTAACCCTATTAAAGGTTACAATACACACTTTTAAATGTGACCTAGTTAAAGGATTTCAATCACTCTTTTAGGAGTGAGCCTTATTAGAGGACTTTAGACCATTCCATTAGAATGTCACTCGATTAAAGGATTTACAAATGACTGTTAGGTCAACCTTAATCCAAAGGATTTATCCAAACTGATACAATGGTTAGAAAGTAACATTAGGACTTGATCTAATAACAAAATACAACTCACTTGAAGATTACAGATCTTTGTTTCAGTCCTCCATTTTACTTGGCATTCATCCTCTTCATCTCTAACAACTTGTTCACACTTCAAGCATTCAACTCCTCAAGCCTTCTTGCTCAGCATGCCAATTATAGATTCATCACTTCAACCACCTTATGAAGCAACACCTTAGACTTCTTGTCTTCCCTAGGTTCTCACATATGACAACCTTTTCTTCTAGCCTGCTATCTCTATAATAGAGAATTTAGATCTTCTGTCGCTTCACCACAATTGTCCATTTTAGGGTTAGGTAGGATTCAATGAATCCACCCACTTTTCCATTTTAGTCCCTTCTAGAAACTTCCTCTCCAATATTCTTTCAATTCATCTCATAAATGGTTTATCTTGAATTCTGTGCCCCCAGCTCATCAAGCTTATCTTCCACATGCTTCACATAATTCAAGAAATAAACTTTGTTAGCTTAGATTTGTCAAATCTTTGATTTAACACTTTTGACTATCACTCAACACTTATAGTATTTTGTCACTCAATAAATACTTAGTTCACTCAGCACATACTAAAGTTTATTGATGTTTGGCATCAACTAAACCTTACTTGGCTTCCACAGTTTTTCTTCTTTGCTCGACACCTATTGATTTTCACTCGGCTTGCATTATTTTTTTGGAAAGGCTTGGTAGACACATTTCTTTACTTGATCTTCTTCCAATCTTTTCTTGAGTAATCTTTAATTACAAACTTTAATTAGATAAATAGTACACTATAGTATCAATGCCTTACTTGGTCTTAGTGCTCCTTTTAAACACTAAATAACTCAACCTTTCTCTAGTGCTCTTATTATCTTTTCTTTTCAAATTATCTTCATACATCAAACAAATGATAGCATTCAAAACAAAAATAAATTGTCTCACTAGCAAGTAGTAGGTTTGACATCATTAACAAAATAATGAGTGTTCCATGGTAGGTTCCCTCATTCTGATCTAAATAGTCTCCCTCATTATCAATCTCTTTTCTCAACAATATTGCGATGAACAATCTAAACTCAACATATAGTTGTAATGAAATTCCTTCGCCTCCCTATCTCTTAAAAATTGATTCATGGGATAGAGGTTTTGTAGATAAGTTATTGTAATTTTGATTTATGGGGTAGTGGTTTTTGCAGTATTCTTGGGTTTAGAGATTTGGGCTTCACTAGATAGGTTTCTTGTCTATATTTCCTCCTTCTCTTCTTGTTGCTTCTTCTTTTTTCCCTCTAGCTTCATTTTGTTTTGTTCTTGGTCCTTTTTCTTTACCTTAAATTTCTTCTTTTTTGTCTCTTAGGTCCCTCTTCTTTGCCAATTTTGTTTCTTATTCCTTATGTCTCTTCTCCTCTTCTTTTGTGGTTGTTTCTCCTATGTGGGCTCCTTTCCTTGGTCTTTCTTGTTGCTATGCTTTGTTCCTTTGGACCTTTTCTATTTTTTTGTCCTTCTTAGTTTGATACTCTCTTTCCTATTCCCTCTTTTTCTTGTCATTTGAGTTTTTTAGTTTTATCTTAGTTCACTTTTTGTGTGCCCTTCATTTTAGTTTGGTTTTTCTGCTCTTTTCTATCATCATTTTGTTTGTTGTATTTTATGTTCCTCTCCATTTTGGTTCTTATTTGTTCTTCTTTATCTTTCTTATTTGTTGTCTTTGGGTAGTTTAGTTCTCCTTTTTCCTTTTAGTATTTTTTTGGTCTTTTCTGCTTGCTAACTTGCCTTATGTTTTCATATTCTTCTTAAGCATTTCTATCACTTTATTTTGGCTTGCCTAATATTTAGGTTTAGTTGAGTGTTTCTCAAGCTTATCCTTCCTATGGATTTATTAGATATGTCTAGTATTTTGGCTTTGGTATTGTTAGTCCTTCTTTGTTCCTATTTCATTCTTAGACATTTATTTATTAACAATGGTTAAGATCCAACATACAATTATAAGGATAAAGGATTTTAATAGATCTGGATCATTTCACATATGACCTCATGCTTCATTTCTAATAATAGTTAATGATTAATTAGGATTAAAAAAAGAATGTAATTTAGTAGTAATCAAATAAGAAACCTAAAAGCATCTGGATATTATCAAAGATTACTCATAAAAGGAAAGAAAAAAGAATAGTTACGATCATTATGAACAAAACTCTAACATAGCTAGGATTAACAAAATGCCAAAAAAATGAATCCTATAACTTAAAAAAAGACAAGAAGGGATTTAATAATGAATAGAGTAATCGATGCAGTATCCATCAGATATATTATTTTATCGATCTACAGTTTCAAGAAGTAAGACTAGATCTCCTCATGCTAGACTTAATTTGTAAATGAACCCTCTTGTAATGCCCCTACCGAAGATCCTTGGAACAAGGATGAAATACAAGCCAAGATTAAAATAAATAAATTGAACAAGTATGAATGCACATGCCAACATCATACAGGGATCACAAAGATTGCAATGGAAGACTTCACCAACAATCCAAGCAACCAACGAAACTCCAAACACCACAACCAAACAGAACAACAAACTATGGAAGATTCACAACCAAATTTGAATCAAAACATCCCAATTCAAAATTTAATGCCAAAGGATTGAAGATCACCTAAGAGGGTAGCCGAAACACTTCCCAAAAATTTTGGGTCAAACTAAAAAGTGTCTGTTGTCCACCCGGACAGGTTTTTGCAATTGCTAGGTGATACTTTCTAGAATTGTTCAACCTTTCTCAAAAAGGGGTGCGACACTTTCAAGGTTTAGGCAACACCTCTCTCAACCAATATCGTACGACACTTCTTCAATGAGGGTGCAATACTTTCCAGTATCACATGAAATTTCATCCTAAGGGGTACGATACTTTCCAAAATCACACAACAGAACTCTAATGGATGTGTGGAAAATTATTGTATTGCCCCATGCTGACACATGGTTGCCCAAGAAAACAAGAAAAACTCTTAAGGAAAAACAAAAGAGGCAAACCAAGTTTAGAACCTCCACATCAGGGAATACTAGATCCACGTAGATTGAGGAACAAACACTTGAGCACAATACTGAAAGACAAAAACACATTCTAACCATCTAACAATCAATGAAGGGAAAGTACATAACAAAACATCATAGTGTATGAAAACATTGCAATTAACAAAAATAACATTGTAGTGAATAGAAATAACATCACAAAGAACAGAAATAACATCGCGAAGAACAATACAACCAAACTAAGTACATGGTTCCTCCTAACCATAATAGCATCATAAGACCATCATGGGCCCTAGCCATCCCCCGCGCGTAACATCCCAAGCTACTGATCAAATTATCAATACTATCATATAAGGGAGATCACTACTAAAACATGCTACAACATAAGCATAAGGAAATCTAGCATGCTAGAAGTAAAGCATAGGATAATCCTACAAATACAAGTAACATCAACCGTCATATGCTAACCATCATAATAAGGAAATGCGACAATAACTAACATCATCTAACATGATATACAAGCATTCCAATGAAAGCATAAATCCCAAGAAAGTATACTCTAAAACCCAAAGTACAAAATGAAAATATCCAGCAACGATCACACTAGGAAATTAAACTGCCTTTGTACACTAGTCCCTAGCATTGGTATAGGTAGCTATGCCTCCCAACCACATGGAACCTACAAGCCCACTCCCATTGTGGTGATGGAGATAATGATCCAACCACAAACACACATAAAGCACAACATCCATGGCTAATACTCATGCCAAATAGTATGATGACTGAAACCAAGACCATAGATAATGTTAGTACAACAGGCTACTAAGTAGGGGCTGACATCATGGAGAGTTGCTTGGTATCGACAAGCCCAAGCTTGGATCATGTGGATTCAACTCCCTCAACAAAAGGCTCAAGCATAGAACATTTTTCATTATCTTAAGTTTTATTACCACTTAGTGTTTTATTTAGTTATCACTTATATAAATCTTCCTTTGCCAACCCATGGCACCATGATCATCAAGCTATGAGATAGAAGCCCCCTCCATATGCTACCCTACCCTACCCATGCTCATCCAACGATGAGTTCCCACAGGCATGAAAATTCCCAACCCAACCCCAATGATCATAACTTCTAGAAGTACCACAAAAAATCAGGCCTCGCAAGTCACCTGATAGATGTACGTGTATGTACTCGTGTGTGGCATACCACCATCATGAAGATCATAACACAAGGACTAGATGAGAACACAAAGTAGAAAGTCACTCGACCAAAAATAGAATCGGGTGATGGATGCGACACACATCCCAATGGAACACAAAAGTGCAATAAAGGTCTGACTGACATCCAAATGGATAATCTAGGTCCACGGCCCAACTCATGCTAAGAAAACTTGAGAAAATAGGGTAGCCCACAAAATGAGGTAAAAACTCCAAAATTTGGAAAACTTTGAAATTAAAACCCATTGGGTTTTTAGGCACAAAAACCCACAAAAATTCAATAAAATTTGGGTTTGGAGACTGTATGCAAAAATGGCCAACATGACGACATGAAACCCCAAACCCCCATCCCAAAAATGGGGAAAATGTTCATATCCGACCAACTGGACAAAACTAGCAAACAGAAGCAGAGGGGAACACTAGTTCTCAGTCTCCTAACAAATGGCTACCAAAAACATAAGTAGAAACAGAGCAGAAATAATAAAATGGGAAAGCCCTACCTCACAGCCAAAAGGGAAAAATGGGAATCTGAACCATAAAATAAAAATCTTACAGAAGTAGCTAAAAATCTCAGCAATCTAAGGTCTCCCCGAGCTAAATCCAATGAGACCAACCTTGCGACAATCCCATGCCTATAGCTCCCACAATGAACAAAACAGTAAATCCTCATGAAGAGGATTTTGTGTTTTACTCTCAAAATTTCTAATTCAAAAGTGAGTAGTGAGGAATTAAATTCCTTTTTGGATACTTAGTCACTTTTTGAGTGAATAATCGATTAAGGAAAATAACTAGCCAACCTAGTTAAACTCCAATTGACTCAAATGAAAATAGACTATTCCTAGTAATAATAATTCATCTATGGCAAAGCTACCAAAAATTAAAAATCAATTAAACAAAGCCCAAAAGCCCAAAAACCCAAAAACATAGAAATTTCCTTAACAACTTTCACGACAATGTGAAACTCTAAATGCACAAACACTCTCACTGGTCTAATCACATAATGCAAATGAGTTCAGATTTAATAATCACCAAAAGGATTAATTAAATAATTAAAATAAGGATACGTCAACCATACAAAGATGACATTGGTAAAATATGAAAGGTTGAATCACTGACTCCATGTGCCATTGCCAGGGATATAAATCCTACACACTAAACAACATGATCAAGTGCAATTGCATATAATAACATAGCTGAAGCAATAAATGTATTAAATGACTAATTTGACCATTTATTTAATTATACTAAAATAATCCATTTACATCACTCACATTCACATAAAGCATAACAACGCAGGAATGAAGTAAATGACCATAGCATTAAATCTATCACATAACATAATTAGAGATATGTCCAAATATTGGATAACCATATATCATCATAAAACACACTGTCATCTCAAAATGACATCATCATGCAATATGATCAACTGAATGACATAGTATTGTAACATTTATGATAGTGAAATCAAAGTTTAACATTTGACCCTCAGGTCATATCAAATGTAAAACATAACATAAGTAACAAATATCTCTCGAATCAAAATACAACAAGGTAAATATTTGCAACACATAACCAATGAATCCAAAATGGACAATTCATTTCTAATTATTTAAGAATTTAATAATGATTGTTTAAACACCATGGAAGGACACTTACAACACATAAGAGAACATAGTCATAAACATGACTAACCACTGCTACAGGAACCTAGTCTAGTGTAGTACGCTAATAGTACACAGTGAAATCTCTGCACACATCTTAGGGTAATCATGAAATAACATCATGATACCATATCGATCCTAGCAATCAGTAGCACAAACCTTAGTGAACCATAAATCACATCATAATCTCAGAAATCAGCCAAAGCATAATTAAAGCAATTGATACAGAACATAAATCCAATCACCTCAACGGTGTAGACCACTCATTCTCATTATCATGATCCCTTCTTACGGAGAAATCAAAAAGGTTGCATCCATTGGGATGACTTACAAAAGTCAAATGGAAGAGGCACTGCATCATCCCCTCCAAAGACTAGGCTTACTCTTGGAAACCTGCAATCCAAGAATAGAAAACAAATGCACCAAGTGCAAAATCAAAACTGAGCAATAGGAATGATTCACTGACTTCTTCAAAAGTCCAACCAAATTACTCCAACATTCTCAAACCATCACGTCAACCCCAAATAGGTCAACCATAAGAGAATAGGTGTCACATAGGCACATGGTCCTCCAACAAAGAACCTCCCATGCACTAGGAAAACCCATCTAGCCATAAAGTCGACAATACAAGGTAAGGAAAAATCCACTCTACCTCATCATCAAGTGCCCAACTACAACATGCACCTACCACTTGACCAAAAAAAAAGGTCAAAACACTACAAGAAAAGGTCAAAACACTACACACTTTCAACAAGAGTTGGAATTAATGGGGAATAACCATCTTAAAATTCCCAAGAGTACTATCATGACACACATGAGCATCCTTGAATTCCATGTAAACTCACCCTTAGAACAAAGAGGATGATGGTTTACCAACAAAACTACACACTCCAAAAGCATACTCATCACCAAGCATAGGAACACTTAGTCTCTCTCTAAAGTACAAAAGTTCAAGTATCACTAGGACTAGGGCTACATAACCCAATTAGACAAGATATCATCATCTTTCCACAAGGTTGCAAATAATTTCAATAGTGGAAAAGTCATGTAATATATACATACCAACTCGTAAGATGGTAACATGTGTCTAACAATACCATGTCCTTCTAGCAACCTACTGAGAATACTACACCCAACCTACCACTAAACTCAATCTCTAGCCTCAAGCCAACTATCAAAGAGAAACTTGACTGAGACAATCCTCTAGAAGATACAAGGTTAAAGAGATTGAAACTACATAGCATTAGGGCTTAGAGGGAGTCTCTCTGAACCTCTGCACAAAATCAACCCAAGACACATTAGGGAAACTCAAAATTCCACCAATCATCAAACTACTTGACCAACACTAACTGAGATAAAGGTAGAAACATGTTAGCCTACTTTCTCAAGAGAGAAAATGATACAGAGATGCGCCAAAGTCAACATCTAAATGGTAGATATAGACTCATCAAAAGATTGAGTCACTCTCAACTGACAAGGCAACATCCACCTCAAGCAAGGAATGTTCATAGACCACACTTCACCTCACAAGGGTGGGTCAGTGCTATAGAAAACACACAACCCAAGCACAAATGATTTGTTAACACCTCCCTAAGAAAACATGAAGGGTTAAACTTCTCCAACAACCATAAATGTGATACGTCATGATTAAATTAGCCTCTACTCGATAAAGGGTACTCGAAACATCGATATGCACCTTTAGAAGTGCCAAAGAGTTACTCGTTGTTCCCTAGGTGAAATTTTGCATTAGCACAGTCTCGTGCAAAGTTTCTCATCAAACCAAATGAGAAAGTGCAATAAAACAGGCAAGAAAGTGCATGATCACCAGTTTCTTGTGCGAAATTTCAAATCAACACAAAAATTGCCTTCACTCTAGAGGCCATAACTTTCACGTCCAAACTCAAATTGATTCCATCTAAAAAGCATCAAAAAGATATCGACGAGGCCTACGACATGATGGAGCTTAGAGAGTCCTAAAACCTAAGAGTTTTAATCACTAATCAAGATAAAACATCATAAGCAATTCAGATCATCTTGGTTACTAAGACAAGTAATGGATGAAACGTCCAAAACAACCAAAGAGCATAGAAGACCAAAATGACATAAGACATGAAAAGAAAGGTAATTCACACATTGAAACCATCATTACTTCTCTTTTATAATTTCATTAATTAAACATAAAATAAACACTAATGCACAATGAAACTGAAAGGTTTTCAAAGCAAGGGTTCAAGAGTCACTATCCATATAACAAGTACCTATCTTTTCAAATTTCTTTCCAAAAAATCATTATGTTTAATCACCATTTAAATCATCCAATTGTACTAACAACTTTACATCTACTAAAAACACACTAGCATGTTCTCTATGATATTATCCCTTGTATGTACTACCAGAGTTTCGAGATGAACATGATAGAGTCACAACACACAACTGGGCAACATTAAAACACATTCAGAATAGTCATCATGAACCATAATAAAAAAGACCAAATGGGGGAATTGTCAACTCCAATAGTAAATTTAAAAAGAGCTAATTTCAACAATAATTCAAGTGTGACAACAACCACAAAGAGAGTGATAGATAAATTTTGATGACTATTCCAATAGAGGAAAATACTGAATACCAATGCTAGCTCAACAACAAGAGGAAAGTACCTCCAACCAAATAAAATAAGGCATCAATCAAATCACATTACATGTGATGACTGAGGACAGTCACACAAGAGGGATAAATCACCACACAAAGCTAAGGGATACATCATTTTAACAGTGTTAGAGAACACGCTCCCACACATCAAGCAATATACCACCAATAACCCCATGCATATGTAGACTACAATAATTTTCTTAATTATTTTTCCATGCAATGCAACATTTAGATATCCATCAATTTAATACAATTTCCATAAGCTTATGAAGTACTCAAATTGGGGACTTAAGTCATTAGCCCAAAATATCTTAATACAACACCTACTTAATTGCAATGATTCACAATAAACACTCATTTTTCAAAGAAGGGAACCATTTCATTACTATAATGACAAAACACATAATAAAAAATAAGATTCATTTAGTTACTTACAATTAGGAGAAAGCAAGGAAACAATGCACCTTACGCTACAAGGAGACACAAAAAGAGGCACTCAAAGCCAACACTTGGATACCAATTAGCAGCTCCATCCAAAAGGGTCACATAAGCAACCAACCAAAAAAGGCACATAAATTCCATCTACAAAACTAGGAAGACTCGCTTCCTTCTCCTCACATAGATCTAGTTGCATCTACTAGACAAGCAAGTCCATCACAAGCAGATACCAAAGCAACAACAATCATGAGCTCTCACCAAGACACTCACACTCACACAATGTAACATCAACCATATGGGCAACATATATGCAGAGATCCCAATGTTTGAACATGGGCTCTGATACCAGATGTAATGCTCCACACGGAGATCCTTGGAACAAGGATGAAATACAAGCCAAGATAAAAAAAAATTTGAACAAGTTTGAATGCACATGACAACATCATACAAGGATCACAAAGATCACAATGAAAGACTTTACCAACAATCTAAGCAACCAAAAAATCTCCAAATGCCACAACCAAATAGAATGATAAACTATAGAAGACGCACAATCAAATTCGAATCAAAATATCCCAAATTCAAAATGTAATGCCAATGGATTGAAGATCACCTAAGAGGGTAGCCGAAACACTTTTCAAAAAGTTTGGGTCAAATCAAAAAGTTCCTTCTATCCTCTTGGATAGGTTTTTGCAATTACCAGATGATACTTTAAATCAGCACTAGGTGATACTTTCTAGTATCATGTGACCTTTCTCAAGAAGGGGTGCGACACTTTCAGGGTTTAGGCAACAGCTCTCTCAAGGATGTGCAATACTTTACTAGTATTGTACGACACTTCTTTAATGAGGGTGTGATACTTTCCAATATTGCACAACATTTCTTCCTAAGGGGTGCAATACTTTCTAGTATCGTAGGACAAAACTCTAATGGATGTGCGACACATTATTGTATCGCCCCATGTTGACACATGGTTACCCAAGAAAATAAGAAAAACTCTCAAGGACGAACAAAAGAGGCAAACCAAGTTTAGAACCTCCACACCAAGGAGTATTAGATCCACATAGATTGAGGAACAAACACTCGAGCACAATATTGAAAGATGGAAACACATTCTAACCATCTAACAATCAGTGAATGAAAAGTACAGAAAGAAGTATCACACTGTACAAAAATAACATCACAATTAACAGAAATAACATTGTAATGAATAGAAATAACATCACAAAGAACAAAAATAATATTGCAAAGAACAATACAACCAAACTAAGTACATGGTTCCTCCCAACCATAATATCATTATAAGACCATCGTGGGCCCTAGCCATCCCCTACACATAACATCCCAAGCTATCGATCAGATCGTTGGTACTATCATATAAGCAACGTCACTACTAAAACATGGTACAACATAAGCATAAGAAAATCTAACATGCTAGAAGTAAAGCATAAGATAATCCTACAAATATGACTAACATCAACCATTATATGCTAATTATCATAATAAAGAAATGCGACAGTAACTAACATCATCTAACATGATATATAAGCATTCCAATGAAATCATAAATCACAAGAAAGCATACTCCAAAACCTGAAGTACCAAGTGAAAACATCTAGCAATGATCACACTACGACAATAAACTGTCTCTAGATACACCCGTCCCTAGTAGTGGTATAGGTAGCTATGCCTCCCAACCACGTGGAACCCATAGGCCCACTCCCACCGTGCTGATGGGGATAATGATCCAACCACAAACACACATAAAGCACAACATCCATGACTAACACTCATGCCAGATAGTATGATGATTGAAAAAAAGAACATAGACAATATAAGTACAACAGGTCTTGGTTAGACACTCAATGGGTTACTAAGTAGGGGCTGACATCATGGAGAGTTACTTGGCATTAACAAGCCCAAGCTTGGATCGTGTAGATTCAACTCCCTCAATAGAAGGCTCAAGCACATAACATTTTTCATTATCTTAAGTTTTATTACCATCTAGTGTTTTGTTTAATTATCACTTATATAAAGCTCCCTCTTCCAACCCATGGCGCCATGATCGCTAGGCTGTGAGATAGAAGCCCCCACCATATGCTACCCTACCCTACCCATGTTCATCCAACAATGAGTGCCCATAGGCATGCAAATTCCCAACCCAACTCCAATGATCATAAATTTTGGAAGTACCACGGAAGATCGAGCCTCGCAAGTCACCCGACAAATGTGCGCACACATACTCATGTGTGGCGCACCACCATCATGATAATCATAATACAAGGACTAGATGAGAACACAAAGCAGAAAGTCACTCAACTAAAAATAGAATTGGGTGACGAATGTGGCACACATCCCAATGCAATACAAAATTCATAAAGGTTTGACCAACATCCAAACGAATAATCTAGGTCCATGATCCAACTCATGCTAAGAAAACCCAAGAAAATAGGGTGGCACACAAAACAAGGTAAAAATCCCAAAATTTGGAAAACTTCAAAATTAAAACCCATTTGGTCTTTGGGCACAAAAACCTCGAAATCCAATAAAATTTGGGTTCAATCACTGTATTAAAAAATGGCTAGCATAACAGCGTGAAACCCCAAATCCCCATCCTGAAAATAGGAAAAATATTTGTACCCGCTCAACTGGGTAGAACCAGCAAACAAAAATGAAGGGGAACACTAGTTCTCAGCCTCCAAACAAATGACTACCAAAGATAGAAGTAGAAATGGAGCATAAACAATAAAATGGGAAAGCCTTACTTCACAACCAAAAGGGCAAAATGAGAATCTAAACCATAAAATTAAAATCTCACAAAAGTAGCTAAAAATTGCGGCAATCCAAGGTCTCCTAGAGCTGAATCTAATGAGACCAATCTCACAATAATCCCATGCCCGTAGCTCCCACAATGAACAAAACAATAAATCCTCATGAAGAGGATTTTGGGTTTTACTCTCAAACTTTCTAATTCAAAAGTGAGTAGTGAGGAATTAAATTCTTTTTTGGATACTTTTCACTTTTCAAGTGAATAATTAATTAGGGCAAATAACCAGCCAACCTAGTTAAACCTCGAATTGACCCAAATGAAAGCAGGTTATTCCTAGTAATAGGAATTCATCTATGGAAAAGCTACCAAAAATTAAAAATCAATTAAACAAAGCCCAAAAACCCAAAAACACAGAAATTTCGTTAACAACTTTCATGATAGTGCGAACCTCTAAATGCACAAACATGCTTACTTTCCCTTAATATATATGATTCTATGTGTGTTTACTTCATTAAATTTTAGGCTACATTTATGCATTTCAATATCATCTTTCCTTAATGTATAAAGTTGTGTTACAAGTATGGTGAAAAGATACTCCTTGTTGCGATGTAATGTTGTTTACTAATTTATGTATATTTGCATATATCCAATATTAGCTATTATGGTTACGTAGAATAAAAATTATTAATATATATGTGTTTTGTAGAGAAACTGTTGGTCAAATGCTTTCTCTACACAACTTGAAAAACATATATGTTAATTGTAACCTTGTGAAACTTGATACCTAGTTGATGAAACTAAAAGGAATGTTAAACCAAAAGGTGTGAATTTTAGGTGATGTCTATGCAGGGACCACCATTCCTTGGAATTTTTAATTAATAAAAAAATAAAGGAAAAAAACTGTATTCTAATTTAGTTTGATTTTTAAATTATTAAAAAAATATGATGAACAAGCAAAGTTCAGACTAGAAATTTAAAAAATTCCATGATAACTACTAAGGTTTCCATATTGTGTCAATAGATGATCTGCCTCATCCAAATAAGAAGCCACTCTAAACAAAACTCTTTAGTCTTAAAAATAGCTATAAGCTAACCCATGGAATCAATAAATAATTTCCAAACATCGTGATTTCAATCTCAGAGGTTTTTGTCTTTTACATTTCTTATATGAATTTAATAATATGTATGTAACTATCTTGGATTTAATTGTAGCCATGACAAATTAACAATTTTTTTTTTTGTTATTTATATTCCTTTGTGTCATATTAAATATCATATAAATTTATTAGACTTCCACCTTTTGCCACTATCAGCGTACCTCTTGCTCCTTCAGGGACAAATGCTAGTTCTTAAATAGTTCTATATCACTAATCTATAAAAAAAGGTACACAAAGTCAAAAATAGGACTTGTTTATTTAAAAATTAGTTTTAATTTTTTTTGGTTCAACATTATCAATTTACGTACTCAAAAGTCATAATATACGTTGCAAACTGAAAACTAAACCGTTTAAAAAATCTGGCGTACAAAAAATTTAAGTCACTCATTGATTTTACATTAAAAAAAAATTGGTATGACATTGATTTATATAGATAAGTAGGTATAATTTCACTTTCTAATAAACCAAAAAAATTATTAAAGTAGGTGGCCTATTAAAGCGCCACCTTTAATCTACCCAGTATTATGTGTGGTGAACATTTAAAGAGCATGTTTTATGGGTAGTGCTCTTAATAAGTGACTTTTGATGTGATGGTGATTTTTTCAGAACTTTCTATTAAAATATTAATGTTAGAAGTTTATAATAATAAATAGGATTTGATAAAATAATTGAATTGTAGATATAGATTATTAAAATATAAGAAGTTTAATTTAATATTAATATCATAACTTAATGAGATAACATTTCATAGAAAAATTAGATTATATATTAATATCTTAAAAAAAATATTTTTAATTTTAATTTTTCTAAATTACGAGAATATCTATATATTAATATATTCAAGATCAAATTTAATTCAATCACATTCATATTTTATTTTCTTTATTTTTATTCATTTTTATATTTTATCTTTATAGAAAGACCAATAAGAGGCTACCCAATCTAGAACCGTTGGATATGGTTCTGAGTAGTTTTCTTTCCCCATAGATGATTTTTTTTATACACTATCGTTTATTATCTGAGTAGTTTTCTTTCCCCATAGATGATTTTTTTTATACACTATCGTTTATTTGTTGATAGAGTATTAGATGCTCATTATTATTATTACAACGAAGATATTTATTTCTAATGTACACTAGCTTATATATATATTTTATATATATATAAAATAAGTCGAGAGATATCCTTCTCGAGGCGTCTATTTTCATAATCTCATAATTTTCATCATCACATATTTATGTGAGCTTAAGAGGCGTGAGGAAATGATTCGAGACTCTTGCCTCATTTTTACTTCCATTTCCTTTCTGCGATTTTCATGATTTTAATTATAATTATAGTCTATTTCTATTTTATTTTTCTGACATGTAAATGAACGTCAAATTTTTTTCAAAATGAAAAATGTTTACATTGAAGATTGCTGCCAATGTAGAAAGCCTCTCGACTTAATTACATATTTGATTGTTAATTTTTCTATTTTAAAAAATATTCTTTTATAAAATTAGAAACTTCATTATCATCTCAAACATTTTACAATAGCATAGATAATTAAACAAAATAAAAACAAAAATATAAATCAACTCCTCCGTCGTCCATTCGCCACACCATCGCTATCTTTATCTTCAGCTAGTGGATGTCAAAATTCTAGTCTATCTATTTATATCCGAAAACTTAGCAGATAAAGTGCGTTTATCAGATGCAGCTAAAAACGTAGCTAAACTGTTCCCTCGTCCAACCGTGTCTACATCGCTATCTTATCTGCAGCTCGTGGATGTAAAAACTCAGCTCTATTATTCACCAGAAAAAGTGAGTCGATAAAGTGCATTTAGAAAAGAGCAAATAATCCACCCAAAGAGACAGTGCCGCATATAAAAGGGGGTCGCAACGTCCCAATTCCATTCATTCAACTATTGTATGGAAATTCCAGAGAGGACAGTTGAAGAAGGTTGACAATAAGGAGCTGACGGAGAAGGCAAGGAAGGTTCGATTTCTTCGATTTGCATTGTAAAATGGGCGTCACACTCCCTCTTGCAATGCAATTACAACAATCTCGTGTGTTTGGAGGAATGACGCCTGCACTGTCATTACACACTTCGCAGGTTTTCCAGGCCAGAGGGAGCAAGGCAGAGTCTTCTGTAATGCCTAATTCCCGTGGAACCAGACTCACGCGGAAGGTCATGATATCACGTCTCACTGGTCGTCATTTTTAATGTTGTAATGTGGTTTAATTTAATGCGTGGATTGATGATTTGCCTGGTTGCATTCTACTGCAGATACTGATCCGGAGCCAGGCCCGAGCGTCTGCAGGAGGACGATTTAACGAAAAGCATCGCCGATTTCTACAAAGGAACGAGTAAGAGGATTCTTCAACCTTTACACGGGGTGTAAATTTTTTGAATTTAGTGTTTTGTAGGAATATTTACGGGAGAAAACGATCGGACGTGTGAAATTCTGAAACTTCAAATATAAAATTTGATCTTCTCGTTCTTCTTTGTTGGAAAATTTTACGTCCTTTACTCTTTAAGCTATATATGATGTGAACTAACCTTTTTGGGCAGGATCTTTGTAAATTCAAATCAGAAGACCGTATAGAAGTATTACGGCCCCTCTAAAGCGGAATTTTAAATTTAAACGTGTATTTAGTATATATTCGTTATGAATTTACTCGATGTTGTCTCTGTTATCTCTTTTGGGAATGAGCTTTGTAAATTATAATCAGAGGACCATATCGAAATTTTAGGCTTCTTTAAATCGGAAGTCAAAAGTTAAACTTGTGTTTCTTTGCCCGGCATTTTCAGTACATAATCGTAATCAAAATTCTCGAATTTATCTGTGTGCTAATTTTATGATCACGCAGATATCTAAAAATATCGCTGATTAATATAATGAAGTGTGAGAATTTCATGATGTTAATTTTAGTATATGCTCTAATCTAGAATGCGAAAGATGCTGCGTTTATTGTGATTGAATTTATATACAATATTTGAGTGCTTTTAAGAAATTTACTTCCGACCCTATTTTGAAATGGCGGCCCTGTCGCTGAAACCACGGTTAGCACCCCCGCCGCACCGTGCAGTCATTTAGGTAGGTGTTTTCTAGCGGGTGGTACTACAGATTCCGGGGAGATCTTTTTTTAATCGGTGGGGGCGGGGTGGTCTTACCGTCCCGTGATTTATTCTTTGGTCACGTAATTTTTTTCCTGTGTGAATTAACACAGTTTTAGCTGATAGGGGCTTTTCAATTGTGGGCACAGTAGTGTCTCACTCTCAGATCGGAGACGACAAAAAACGTTTGTCCGATCGGTCTAAAGTCCGGATAGTTCAAACGCCTGAATAATATGAAAAGAACAAATGCGGCGAGGAGAGTCGGTTTAATCTCTCCGGTCTCTTCGAAGAGATTGCAAAGCAGGAGGGTTTGATCTCTCCGGTTTCATTTCTACGCTGCCAGCCTCCAACATAATCTCGAAGCTGGAGGAGATTGCAAAGCTGGACTTTCGTTTCTGAACCATCTCTGCGCCTTAGCTGAGGAAGATGTTAGGGTTGTAGGTAAGAAATTAGCTAATTTTTTCGTGCCCAATTAAATTCATTTTTGAATATTTTTCATGACCAAAATTTTAAGGTACCCGCTTCAATTCTTAAAGCGTATTGGGCTGGGCAAATAGATTTCTAGAGGCCTTAGAAGTTCCCTGGTTGGGGAAGCTTGTAGAGGCGTTAGAGGTTTCTTGGATTCTGTATTGTACCCCCAGCTCTTGGAAATGTTAAATAACGGAATAATTTGAGAGTATAATTCTACCTATCGCACTTATTCTCTGTCAGTGGTTGCAAAAGTTCTGAATTAAACCTAGTAATTAACAGATTAGAGCTGATCAAACAGTTCGTGGTTACACATTCTGAGATCGAGAAATACATTACCTTAGAGTTGGCATGTCATTAGGGCCACATAGGATGTGGCCATTAAAGATTGAATCTCTGGCCAACGAATCTGACAGGGATGCAAAATGGAAGACTTCTGTGTTACATTGAAGCATTCTCAGATCATTTCTAAATGCAGAATGAGGTGACATTGTTGAAATTTCTTGTAAACGGCTTCAAGTATACATTGTTTACATAATTTGGCCTCGACTAAAGTTCTATATCGTTTATGGATACTCGATGTTTTCCATTAATTACTAGATGAGCAATAACTTTGTTGCAGGGACTTCTAATATTTGTTATTCCTTCTTTGTCTTCATTTAAAAAAAATGGATGGTCCTTGTTAGCTGGCATTGGCAGGTAGATCAGAGCATTGGATGCCTACATCTTAATTTTAAGTTCTGTCAGGATGCCAATTAAATATTGGACTTGCAAAATCATCTTAGCAGAAACTAGCTAATTCTGCCAAATTTTAGAACATTTACTTTTCCTGTACAGTTTTCCTTTCTATTGTCAGCTAATGTAGGTAGTCTTAGTTGCAGTTTTCCTTTTTATTGTCAGATCTTCATATAAATCCTACAAATTCCTACACCGTACATCATAGTTACACAACAGAAGCTCTATAAAATTCAGAAAATTAGAATTGACGACAGAGTTTTTATAAATATTCAGATTTCAGTTTTCCTTTCTATTGTCAGCTAATGTAGGTAGTCTTAGTTGCAGTTTTCCTTTTTATTGTCAGATCTTCATATAAATCCTACAAATTCCTACACCGTAGATCATAGTTATACAACAGAAGCTCTATAAAATTCAGAAAATTAGAATTGACGACAGAGTTTTTATAAATATTCAGATTTCAGTTACAAAGCAAATGACCCAACCTTATAAACAAGACAGCCTTATTGCTACCAAACAGGAAACCACACTAGGTTACAATGAACTCAAAACAGATCTGGAAAAGAAATTCTAGTACAACAACTTAGGTCCATAACACATACAGACACTTCTTGCATCTTCATTAGATGCCCAACACGACAATTACTCTGCTCAACTCTTGGTCACTCAGACCCTAAGAGGATCATCATAAAGCCAAACATTTCCTGTTTTGCAGATTCACAAAAAGATGACTCTTCAATTACTGGAGGATATCCTTAAATGGGACAAGGTTATCTTTAAATAGATTTGGTCCCCCAAGTACTTGGAAACGTGGAAAATTTGTATGGATAAGTTCTGACTTTCTTTTGAAATTGGAACCAATAACACCATGGAGTAATTGATGATCCTTGATCCAACAAATAAGGCCCATCTTGGAATAAATGAACCATGTTAGTGAAATAAGCTACCCTCACTGTTTACTGTTTTTTTTGTGCTTCAAGAAATCATGATCTTTCAACAATATTAAAGATTGAATGCAATGACAGTTTTCAAAACAAAATTCTTTAAAATTAGAATGCACAAATTACCCCTGGAAATGCACTGATTAGTTACACTTTAAACAATAGTTCCAAGCAAATATAAATTGAGCTTCCTCCTTAACAATGTGCATATTAAAAGGAAAAAGTTCAGTGTTGTCAATACAATATGTGCTGTAACAGTGCATACCAGACAAATTCACTAGTCTTTAAAACAAGAGTCTGACCTTTGGAAACCTCCAGCCTGAGCCTTCAACTAAACAACTCCCAACTCAATGTGTTGAGAAACAACATGACACCTTCAGTGATTTTCAACCCAGAAATTATTCCGCTGCTCTATGAGCTCAAATTTCTCTCTGATGTAAACTGGTGACTTCCTTTTTAGTTTCTTCCAGGGACTGGTAAGAGTGGTCTCATGGCATTGCCCTCAAACTCTCAGATCACCATGGTGAGTGGCATTCAGTTGCCCAATAAACTCCACCATCCCAACTTCTCATGAGCACAGCTATCTTTGATTTGGGAAAGACTGATGCGTCGACATAGCGTCGTGCATGCTATTGACTCACAGGATGGTCACAACTAGTTCCAGTGATTACCTTTTGGGTTCCAGCAGTAATACACAGCATACAACTCCAGCCCGTCTCTTCCAAAAAAAAAAAAAAAAAACAGTCTCAACAAAATTCTAATTACTTTAAGCAGACACCATGCTACTTCCCAGAAATACAATACTTCTTTAGTTAACACTTGGATTCAATTGAAAAATCTCTCCATTCATTAGTCTTATTCAATTGACGATTCTCTAGTAGAGTTCTTGTTCATTACCATTCTTACCCATGCTCGATTTAGACTCTGTTTTTTGTATAACGGCTCTGTGTTATGCAATCTTACAAATTTCTCTTCCTTCAACTTGTCAACAGAGATTCTGTCAGGTCTTCAAACATCTCACTTCCAGGAAGACGTTCGTTTTCATGCAAAGATACTCTTAGCTAATAAGTTAAAACCATCAACGTTTACACCTTGAGCATATCTCAATGCTGAAGATGGAAGGTTCCTGACAAGACTCTGTAATCACAGAGGTCGAATGTATCTCAACATTGCAATTTCTCAACCAATTTCCTGAATTCACTTGCCTGTCTGAAATGATTCCCAATTCTTATTCTTCGCCTCGATAACCGTCCCATCCCTTGATACTCTTTTCTTGTCCTTTTCACATACGTAACTCACTAAATTATTTCTTGAATATTAAATCTAGTGTAGAACCACTTCCCACTGAAAGACAAATTTGACATATTTCTCTAATTTATGAGTTTGAGATTTACCATGCCTAGTAAAAGATTTATAAATAATTAAATGCTAACTGGGAAGTGTTAGCATTTAGTTTTAAATTCAAATATTAGTGTTTGTTGTTTGAGGGGGACATTACAGTCCTCCCTCCCTAGAATTGCTCGTCCTCAAGCAATTGCAGCTTTGGATGTGTCAAATTTGTTCATTCTCCCAAGTTACATATTCTATAGGTAAATCCTTCCACTTCGCTAAATATTCTCTGACCACACGCTTCTGGAGAGTACACTCCCTTGTATCAATGATGGCTTTCGGAATTAGGATCAACTTCCCCTCCTCATCCAAAGCTGGTAAACTGTAGATGGAGTAACATTATGACAATGATTTCTTCAAACATGAAACATGGAAAACATTGTGTACCTTTCTGTTTGATGGTAATTCCAACTCATAGGCTACCTCTCCAATTCTCTTGACAATTGGATAAGGACCATAAAATCTTGGTTTAAGCTTTTTTGAACCGCTTTGTTTAAGGGAGGATTGCTTATAGGGCTGCAATTTCAAGTATACCAAATCATCAACCTCAAAGTTCCTTTCCATCCTATGTTGGTTTGCATATTGTTTTTGCATATTGTTGGATGTTCTTCAACAATTTCATGATATCTTGACGCTGTTGCAACAAACTTTTAGGGGTGCTCTACTATCACCAAGCAGCAAGTCCATGAAGCTTGGCGGTTCATACCTATAAAGAGCCATAAATGGAGACATTTTGATAGACACGTGATATGTAGAGTTATAGCAATACTCACTCAAATGCAACCATTTCATCCACTCTGTCTGTTGCATTGCAATGTAGTTTCTCAAATAGCCCTCTAACCATTTATTAACAATTTCTGTTTGGCTGTCAGTTTGTGGATGGTAACTTGTGCTGGAAGTGAGCTCCATTCCACACGCACAATTTGAACAATTCCTTCCAAAACAAACTCAGACTTCTTGTCCCTTTCACCCACTATATTCTGAGACAATCCATGAAGTCTGAAAATTTCTTTGGAAAAACAAATCTGCCACCTTTACTGCTGTAAACTTTGCTGAAATTGCAAAGAAATGAGCAAATTTGGTTAACCTATCAACTACAACATAAATACAATACTTCCTTGGACAACACGTGACCTTGTAATAAAATCCACAAATACTTTCCCATTTTTGATTGGGGATAGCTGGGGGTTGCAACAAACCAGCAGTTATGGATTGTGTAAATCTCTTATCATTGAACTCTTTAAGTGCTTTGTATTGCGTTATTGTTGAATAATAAGACGGAGTGTGTGATTTTGGAGGTTAGGGTTTTACTTTGATGTGGGTTTTCTCCGGGTATATCTTGTTTTATCTCATGGCTTGTCTATTTGATCCATGCGTAATGATTATTTTAGTAAGATTGTATGCATGATTCTCTCATTGGTTATGTTGGAAATGGATTAAATGAATTAGGTAAGATGCATTATTTCCTAACAAAGTAGTCACTAGCATGGCACATCTAGGACAATATGGAAGGAATAAGAAAGGCTCCACAGATGAAGTCCTTTCAAATTAAGAGTGAAACTTCATATTATACTATCCATCTCAAAAGTATAATCTTGCTTATGATTAAAAGAGATTGGATGATCTAAATGTTGTTATTGTTGAGGCTTTAACGGGAAGGATATCCCCATTTTGCAGAGACAATAAATACCTAGCCTTTTAGTTTTGGTAGATTGCTAGATTTAGAAGCAAAAATTTAAAGGGAGTTGATCAACCTCAATTTTGGAAAGAAAATTGACAATCCTATTATATTATCTAACACAGTGCTTGTAAGAAAAAGCTTTGAAACCAAGAATTGGATGACATGCTTCCTCTATGATATTGTTCAGCCTTCAATCCGGGGTTATTCTTTGCCCCGTTAATCAAGATCAGGAAATCACTTTCCACCAGTTTTGCATCCCACAGGTATGGTGAATTTAAGACAATCTAACACTACCGAGTCATCCACCGGCAAATGACCCATACAGAATAGTGCACCTGTCAGACCCATATTACCTTTAGCAGCTCTATCAAACTTCTGTTCAAACAAACCTTCTTGAGGTGGGGACTAAGAAATAGCTTTATGCTTGAACAATTTGATTGATGCCTCATTAATTAGGAAAGATGAAAGGTATATTGTTAAATGTGTACTGTTCCACACCTGACAAAAATGAGTCCTATGGAAGATGCACGTGTACTTGTGCAATCTATAATGTTCCCTGTGAATGTGTTCAATTCTTCTCTTATTTTGATTGATTTCTTGGGTTCATGCCTGCTTAGTCGAGGTCTTTTTTGTATTCCATAAGCTATATTTATTAATCCATCTTCTGTCACATATGCATGTAACATATCTATGTTAGGGTGTTGTACTTTTTTTTCTTATTATCAGAGTCTTATAACCACAGCATCCAAGTTGGATACATGCAATTTCACGCTTAAGTACCAGGAAGGGAAACTTCCCAACTTAAGATAATTAGAATACAGTTTCCTGATTTGCCTTTAGTTATTTCGGAAAAAAAGGGAAAATATTCAGCATCAATATATAATAAATGCATGTCTATAATTTTTTTGTATTATTGGTTTTGAAGTAAATATTGAACATGCAGAGAAACTCCTGGGTCAAGGCAAGTTGCTGCAACAGGGTCGACTGCAATTGAAGAGGAATCTGTAAATGTTGCTTCAGATCCATTTGAATTGTTAAAGAATAGATTTTTGAACTTCAAACAGGAGAATTTCTTGTAAGTAATTAATTTGAAGCAAACCAGAAATTAGAGAGCCCATTTGCTTGAGATAAAAACTGAAGGTTGTCAATATTTTTTAATTTGTTTCCCAGGAAGAAACCAGATCTTTTTGCCAATCTTGCTGCCTCCCAAAGTCCAAAGGTAACAATATCATCTATTTAAAGCATCACAGGAAGATTTCATCATCACATTCTTTTCTGCCAACTGACAACTATATTATTTCAGTTTATGGTGATTGCATGTGGAGACTCCAGAGTTTGTCCTTCAAATATATTAGGTTTTCAGCCAGGAGAAGCATTTGTGATCCGCAATGTTGCTAATTTAGTTCCCCCATGGAAGGAGGTGAGCAAAGTTGATTGATTTGCTGTCTCGTAAAGCATCTGCAAAATTCTTAATTGTAGCTATATGATTATACTCATGGATACAGATTCCTAGTTGAGAAAAGACTGAATTTTAGTGTGTTATAAATACTTGAATTGCAGGTTAGATAAATGTTCTACTTCTAGCTGGTACTTGAAGTTTTTTACAGGCATAAAATTCATATTAACTGGTGGTTTTGGTATCTTTGCAGACTGGCTTTCCAGCAACTAGTGCTGCATTAGAATTTGCTGCCCTAGCTTTAAAGGCAAGGCTTCTCTATTTGATTATGAATTCTTACAGGATATCTAATTTCCTTTTTTTTAATAATTGTAAGTCTTTTTGACTTGGTTTGTTACCAGGTTTTTTCAAACAGGTTTTGGTTTTAAATACATTCTTTTGTGAACAGGTTGAGCATATTCTAATTATTGGTCACAGCCGTTGTGGAGGGATCAAGGCGCTTATGTCAATGCCAGATGATGGAACAACCTCAAGGTTAGATAATTCATTAAACTTGTAAACTTTTCAAATCCCAAGTTTAGAAGATTGAAAGATCTTGAGCTTCGATTTCAATAATATGAATGCTTTGAAGACCATGGATCAAGGGGTCTTTAAGAAGACCATTTATCTGATTAATATGTAACATTTTCTTGTTATCAACATCTGTATAAATATGTTAATATAATGTTTTGATGCTAGGTTGGCTTGTTTATAGACACATATTGATATGGCTCATGGACCTTGTAAGGTTTTGGTGCGGTTATGGCCCAAATATGTGCCAAAAAAGATCTTGCTTGGGTACTTCCTTGATCTCTAACAGACTGGACCTTTTTAATGACATTTAAGATAAAATCTGAAACATAAATAACCTCTACATGGAAACTAGGAACCCCTATGCTAAGCCTAGCTCTGATCGCTGACTCAAAACTTATCCCTTTGGCTCCCAATCTGCCAAAAAGGGCTCTTAAAAGACCTTCTCCCACCTTTAGTTTACATGAAATCATATGGGAAGCTGAGGAAGATTACCTTCCTTTTCCTTGTTCATATCTCATCCAAGTATGGGACCTAGCTTGTAGATTCTATTCGTTGAGTCAAGAATATGACGCCCAAATGAATATCTTTCCAAATGTGGTTCTATTCTTCAAAGGATGGTAGGTTTGAAGTCAAGGACCCAAATTTGCAACTCCCTCCAAATATGGCAACATTCATCATGGAAAAATGCAAAGTTCAGAAATAAAGCGTAACCTCCACAGTCACCATATTTATGGCAAGGCATGGAAGATGAGCTTCAATTATGAACACCTTTTTCAATGTTATTGGCATGTAAATAAAGGTAGAACATGCAATTTAAATAACCAATATGCAAGTGGCCAACCAAGCCAAGCGGCCTTGTGGGACATTGTGACTCTTCAACTTTCAAGGGGTTTCATGGGCAAGTGAACATGGGTCAAATGAACTCTTTCAAGTTTTCAACTAGAGGTGAATGCTCAAATGAGAGGTAAGATATTTGAATTGGAATAATTTAAGTCTAGAGATTGCTTCTGCATGTAGACACAGGTAAAATGAGTGTCCAAATGAGAGGTAAAATATCTTTTAGTAGTAGGTGTTAATGGATGGATCCCTGAGTTCCTGCATCAAAATAGATAACATCTTTGTTTGGTTTTACTTTTCACATCCTTAAGTATTCATGTTTCTGATTTACTCTTTTCCACTACCCTCATTAGGACAGTTCTAAGGTGGTATTAATTGCTTTACCATGTGTTAGAAAATAGTTTTTCACAGATTCCTGTTCATTTGCTGATAATCTATTGTCTTATGCACAATTTCTTTATTGAAGTTCTGGACATCCTCATATTGCTTCCTTTAGCTGACCTCCAAAACTGATTCCTTCTAGGGTTAGATCTATTCCACATAGACAGATTAAATTACAAAAATGACAATAAAGGTTAAGACGGACAATCATGCACAAGGAAGTGAGGGAGCAAATTTAAAAAACAAATTTTTAATACAATGTCAACTATTCGATCTCTAAACTATGATTAAGATTAATGCATCATCTAGTTTTTTTTATTGCTTTAACCTATAACCATTCATATGTTGGATTTTGTTTTAAATTTATAGTTTATTTCAGTTTTTTTTATTTGCATACATAATGTTGAAATATTTTATGACGTTTAAATAAATGTAGCAGCTGGGTATTGTGGTGGTTTGCATACCCCATAATCCAATTTCTGAAAACTGATGTCCTTTCTCTGTACTTGTCTCCCTGTCTCCAGTGACCATCTGCCAATAGGTAGAATCTCAAAGGTCAAAACAAAATATAATCTGGCTATTAAGAAATTATTTGAGGGTGAATATTTATTGTCTGATTCTATATTTATAGTTTCTAGATGCCTGAATATATAAGTGAGTTTCAAGACACTTTTTAATGGAAAATATTTTAGATCTACATTTCTACATGTATCAATATCCAATCTCATGTCCTATATTGAGCAATTTCAATGACCTTTGGAACAGTGAATTCATTGGGAATTGGATTTCAATAGGAAAGCCAGCACGCACGCGGACAAAATCTTTAACTGCAGATCAACCGTTTGATCAACAGTGCGGCCACTGTGAAAAGGTTTGAAACTTAGAAACTACCTTTCTTTGCAAGAATATGTACATTTTATATTTGGTTAGGCTTTCTGGATTATTGTATGAAGAAAAGTGTACAATAGATAAACAAAGAGAGTACCACATGACTTGTGACAATTTTCTTATTTCAGGAATCAGTGAATCAGTCCATATCAAACCTATTGACATTCCCTTGGCTCAAAGAGCTTGTAGCACAGGAGAAGTTGTTTCTTCATGGTGGCTATTATAATTTTGTAGATGGCTCTTTTGAGAAATGGACTCTAAGTTACAAGGAAGGAAAATTTGAAAAGATTGATGATGCAATTACCAATCGCTCTTTGTGGTGTTGAATTGCCAATTTTCACTGGCATTTTTCTCTATTATTATTTGTACAAGATACATAATCTTATGAAATTGGATATGGCTCATTGCCAGTGTTCTATATGTAGAGCTTGTGTATTATTTCCATATTATATAAAGAGTCTTGTAGTATCCATCATGAGATGTCACTTGCAATACTTCTAGCCATAATGTAACTTAATCACACTGCTATGGTTTCTGTATTTAGGCTTCATCAAGAGAATAGATGATTTGGGACTTTTTTTTGGGGATACCAACACCTTTAAATGGACCAAATAGGTGTACAAACACAGTGTTCCAGATGAGAGCTGGTTGCTTCCTTTCTTTATTGTTGTGTGCTCCCCAAATCATGTGTCAGTTTAAGCAAAGACTTTTGATCTATGATTGTTCCAAAATTGAGAGGTGGGAAAGAAGCCAGAAACATTCACTGTTCTTGGATGCATTTGTGCTCAAATTTGATATAAATACGGTGTGGGCACTAGAGTGATATCTAAAAGAAGATCTGCCTTCAGTGTTGAAAGCTTGTCTTATTGCAGTCTGAACTGTCCAATTGTGATCATATGTTCATCGTTTTAAATATTTATAACTTTGTAGTAACTAAATCTCATATCATATGAACTGAACATCAGGAAACTGAGGAAAACTTCATCTTATGAAAAACTGGATAGTTGGCATGTGGGCATTTGGTCCCAAGGGTGATGAATCTACTTTCCTCATGAAACCACTAATTCAGATTCAAACATTCATAGCTAGATTACTTTGTTTCTTCTAAAGGAAATCTAGCTGTCAGCCTTACTATATGCCATAGTTTCTTTTTGATGTCTCAAGGACATTGCAAAGAGAGAAGATGTATAAAGAACTAAATTCATTCTTCCAGTTAGCATGCCAAAATATGTAATAATGAATAACAACAATATGTGCCTTATTAAAATGTCTCTTACAACACACAGGAGACAAACATGCCAGTCTTACTCATCCTTCTTTTGACTTCCAAACTTCAAATGAAGCACAATCCATCTCAAAACTGTGTAAATAAACTTTTTGGTTACCAAAGGTTCTAACATGTTTTTTACTGCGCTTCTTCAGGTTTAAAATATACCCAACTTTTTTTCAAGCATGGCGCAGTTAAGAACTTACTTCTTCCTCTATCATGCAAATCCTGTTCATAGTATTTATATCTTACAGAAATACTTTTTCTCTCTCCAACAGAGTTGTTGCCCTTGGATTTTAAGTTAGAAAGAAACCTTGTAAGAGACCTTTTTTGAAGCTTGCAGAAGACTGTTTTGTCTCATCTCAACTTTTGGGTATGATTTAGTTCTCTCACTGCGGGTCTGTGATGGGACAAAGTTTCATGGGCCCCATATATATCTTATGCTAGCAACTAAGTTCACACATTGCTAGGCCCTTCTTAAAGTATATCTTATCTAGATATACCTTGAGAGTTTGAATGTCTTGCCTTTCAACTTCAAGTTATATTACATAATTTGAACCCTGTGCATGTTGGGCTGTTTCTACTGTGTTAATATAATTTCTGTATTCTCCATCTGCCAGAGGCTTCTAATAGCCCTTCCTCCAACCAATGTACACAACTTTATTTCTTGTCTTTTGTGCCATGAATGAGGGGAAATAAAACAAGCATTATAAATGTGTTGTATTGTTAGGATTTCCAGGTTGTAGTTTTGCTCAAATAGTGGGAGGCCATATTTGTTTTTCAAAATTTTCTCTATTATACCCATATATTATGTTGAAGTAGGAACTGCTAATCCTATTTGTTTGTTAATTTTACATAATATACCCTCAAATTCATAGCTATTTGCAATTTATCCAGATTCCAATTTCGCTGCTGTAGAAATTTTCTCTCCTTTATTGTTTTCTACAAGGTGTTCTAGAGGTTTTGTCATGGTCCTTCACTATATCATTAGAATTTAACATGGTAATAGATTTTTGTCCATTGTGAGCAAAATGTCTTGTACAGGAATGGTCTTGGGCCACAGGAGAGGTTTGATTGTTCAATTTGATACTAGTGTTCCAAATTCATTTGGTTTATTTTCTACAAATGAAATCTAATGGATCCTAATTTTATTGCAGGGAAATTTAAGCAAACATAAGCATCCTGCTTAGAGAAAGGCTACTTGGTAAGATGCGAGTGGTCAGGGATAGATTTTGAGTTGATTTTGTTTGGATTCTTGCTGTTACAAGTGCTATTTGTCATCATCTTCTACAACACTTGATTTGACTACTCATTATAAACTCTTTTTCAATTATGCTGACTACTAATTTGCTTTTAGGGTATGCATGTTTTGTTGACAGTATGTGTGTATGGTTCATGCAGTTACACCGCAGAGTTGATTCATTCTATCTGTATACAATAATATGTTCAAATAAAAATGTAAGCAAGCACACACATAATTAAATAGCTGTATAGTGTTATATGTATTTGCTTACAGGATTTCTGATTTTCATATGTATATATTGATATAAGATATTATTAACATAACGTCTATAACCCCCCAAAACCCTAAGAATTGTTATTCTAATATTATTTTATAAGGGCATGACTTAGCTTAAGGTTATAGGCTACAAGATGTGGTCAAAGATTTGAAATCTATGAAATTGGTTTTGGCACTGTTGGGATTCAAAATAGCAAGCGCATTTTGAGTACCTATTTGGAAAACTTTGCTAATTTGCTAAAAGTTTAATCCCTATAAATGCTTTTCATGCATATGTGCTTGAATGTTTTTGAAATTAAAAGCGACCAAAAGCAAGGGGGTCGGCCCTTAACAGTCAAAAGGCTGGTAACCAGCACATTACCAACCAGTAGCAAAAACAGACAAAAAGAACAGGAGAACCAGCAGTCAGAGATAAGAACCTAAAACAAGAGAGCTAGAACTTGAAAGGAACCCTAGCAACTAACCAAAGTCCAATGAGGCACCCATGCCTAATAAAAACATAATTACAGCTGATAACCAGCAAAACTATAATTGTCATAACAGTATATAAAGTCTTTGGATCCATGGACCCCATAACTGAACGGAAATAAAAAAAGACTTAGATTTCTTTTTTCCCTTTTCCCCTTGCATGAAGAAGAATTTGGGCCCAGTCGTCAGCAAGGAACATAAAGAGTAATTTATTGTCCTCCATGTCCAAGCTAGCTTCCTCCTTCTCCTGTGCCAGCAATTGGAGGGTAGTTGCAGCAGCATGAGTAACTTTAAGTCCAAACTTGGAGAAGGTGAAAAACCCCTCCTCCAAAGCTTTGACTCTTTCCTCCAGGTTTCTGTAATGCTCCTCCACCGTCACCTTCTCCTCTTTATGCTCCTCGACCTTTGTAGCAGCAACCTCCTTCATTTTTTGTCCCTTTGGTTTATCCTGCAGCACCCGTGGGTTAGAAGAAATCTTCGAATTTTCCTTAACAGGGGAAGAAATGGTAATTGGGGAATTATCCTTTTTGCTCGTCTCATCACAAAAAGTAAGGGGTTTAAGTGAGAAGCTAGCTGAAACATGGGTTGTCTCAGTATTCCTTTCTTTGCCGTCCGACACTTGAGTTTGAGTGTCATCCATGAAAATGTTCCCAGAATTGAAACTTTTTTCCCCCTCCTCATTACCATCATCCTTTTTAGAGTTGGAAATGCTTTCCTCCTCCCTTCTATCACTGTTATTCTCAGAGCTATCTTCTTCAACTTCCTCAACAGGGTATCTAATTGACTTCTGCTTACCCCTAGCCCGGGACTGAGCTAGCCTACTAGACCTTCTTCTTGCTTTTCCCCCAATATCTTCACCAAAATCCTCTCCAACAACCTCTACCACCTTATCAACTTTTAATTTCTTGCTTCCCTTTTGTTCTATGGCTATGTCAAGTTTTTTCTTTTTCTTAGTATCCTTACTAGGAGATGGCCTAGGAGTATGGATTTTCGTCCCCGTATTGGAGCTCGGGGGGGAAATCCTACTATGGCGGGGGTTTTCCACAACAACCTCTCTGGGGGGACATAAAGCTAAGTGAAACTGATACAGACGGAAAATTAACCCCTGATGAGTAATGGTGAAGTTTAGGCCTTTACTTTTTTTTTCCTTAACATTCTTAATCATATCCTCAAGCGAATGTAGAAGAAAAAACGGAATGGAAATGAAATCCCTATTTCTAAAATGATTCAACAAGGGAAAATGATAGTAATAGCACACTCCAAACCTGCCTTCTAGGGTGAGATATTTCATTAGAACCAGACACACATCATCCCAGGGCTCAGGTAGCTTATCCCTTTTAAACCCTTCTGTGTAGCGAATCGGCTCCTCATTCTCCACAAAGAAGCTTTTCATGCTATTCTCATCCGAGACTTTGGTGACTTTCTTCCACTTTTTTCCCTTCATTGTGAGTCCTGTTGCCATGGCAATAACCTCCTCCATGACTTGAAAAGTAATGCCGTTGATTGTGACCTTCCTATCATCCCAATTATTCACAAACTATAACGCACAATTTTCATATGTGCCTGAATGTTGTTTCAAGGTCTATGGTGTGTTTTAGATGTTCGTCACCTTTCATTCAGTGTATGCATGTGTCCCATGATGATAAATTGCAATTCTTAGTCATTTCGTGAAGTATCATTTTGAGCATTTGAGAAAATCTGCATTTTCTTTCCAAGAAAATCTGCATTTTCTTTCCAAGTGTGAAATAGAGTTCAGAGGGCTAGTTTGCATTTGAATATCTTGCACCCGGTTAAGTGTCATGACTTGTCACTTTGGGAATGCTCAATATGCATATCAGAGAACCTATGTTCCAGATTTCAAGTCGTTTCAATCTGTTTTGAAAGGGTTTTGAATCTCCAAATTTGGTGGTTTATTGTTGTCATGTTGATGCACATTGTTTAGAATTTTGGGAAGCCCTGTTTGACAGTGAATATTTCGTAACTCATTAAGAATTTTGAAGAAATGGTCATACTACTGCATTATGATTATAGTCATAAATGACACCTTATGTTTGCAATTTCAGGGTCTGATGAATTCATTTGATGAGTTTCCCAAGCTGATTCCATTTGCAAAAACTTAATACTACTCATTTGCTTTTTAAGACAGTTAGCAAGTAGCCTTGTTTGACCAATCACAACTTTGACCCATTTGACTGAAATGAAGAAAAAAATTCTGTTGCATTTTAGGGGTTAGAGACGTGTCATGTTTCAAATTTGACCTTATGACGAATCTGTTTGACTAGTTTTCAGATGTGATTTTCTTTGCAATTTTTGACATGTTAATGCAGATCAGTTTCATAGATTGGTCAGGAGGCCCGTTTGGAATGTTAACTTTGAAACCATGATAGATGAAGCCAAACGGATTTTACCATTGTGTTCTATACCAAAAATATTTGACGTGTGCCAATTTTGAAGCTGTCACCAATCCATTTGCACACTTTCCCAGGTCCGTTCCATTTGCAAAAAACTCTATTTTATCAGTGTGTCTACTTTTGCAATTCCCAAAAGTCAACTTTAGATGTCTGCCAAATTTTCTCAGTAATATGTCATGAGCCTAAATCCTAGACTTGTATTCTCTATATCAAAATGATGTCATACCCCAGGTCTCAAGTTTTTAAGCTGCCGTTTGACTGGTTTTTGAGGTCAAAACCAAACTTAATTTCTTGTTTCTAATGAGTTGTTTACAAGATATATTTCAAAGAGGCAACTTCAGAGAATAATATCTTTCAATCTAAAAGTCGTTGTGACACAAAATCTAACAGGGTGAGAGTATGTGAACTAGAGAACAAATGTGCCAGTTGTTAGCTCCAGGTTGTTTAATTTCGCTAGTTTTTAAAGCCAGTTCAGAGGCCTCTTGACACGAAATGTGGATAGTTTGCAAAAAAGGGTAAAAACCGAGTTTTAATTGGTTGATCAATGATCAATTTCAAGATCAATCAATGCAATGAGTTCAGATGGATCAGATTGAGGGGTTAGGTGTTTGAGTTTGAATTTTTTTTTTAGTCGGACCCACTTTGGGGCCAACTAATTTCATCAAGGGGCTAAAATAATGTTTGCAGGATAAACATGTCTCAGTAAGTTAAAATGATTATGATTGATTGTATATCTTAGCATGTACACATCATTTCTCAAGATCAAATGGACATGTGGTTAAAGGAGGAATTGAACAACACCAAGGAGGTCTCAAGGTTCATATATGTTGAGGCCTATTTCATCAATGAAATTGTTGATTCTAAAACTATAGCATGATACAAAATGTATTGAGAGCTTCATTAGTAAGATGGGGTTTTAAATTTGACATACAGTTGTACTGCCCTTATTGATCGTAACATCCAAAGATAAGATGTACACTTAGTATATGGTAGGGTCCAAAGCAATTCCAAGAGAGCAGTATTCTTGTGCATTCATAAGGTTGTATGGAATGCCATCTTTGATTGGGCATGTTTTTAGATAGTTTTGATCGATTGAGTGCAAAAGTTGATTGCAAAAAAGGATCATTTCAACCAAATTAACCTGGATCGCTGCAACATATGAAAAGGATTTGCTGTGACAATTGAATTTTAAATATTGGAGTGTCACATACTGGAGGGGCAGTGGATATTTGAGAAGAAATAACAATGTTCAGAACCCTCATTGTTGAAATCCAAGCATATTGGAGGGTGAGGCAGCCTTGTCAAAATTTTGCAAATGCACCATGCAATTCTCTGGAGATTTTTAAAATGTGAACCTGGGGTGTAGTTTGCTGGTGATTAATGTGTGAATGATGCGCAGGGAGGCATCACTGACTATAGATTGGGATACATTCTTTTGATAAGAAATGAGTTTTTGATATACAAAAAATGTTGTTGGGGGAAGTTCAAGATAGAGCCACATTGTAGAAGACCGTAGTTTCCTCAGCAAATTCATTGTGGATTAATAAAAGGTGAGTTTGGCAATGCTTGCAAAGCCCCACATTGTTCACTCCATGATGAATGATTGTAGTTGAAGTTGAGCTTTTCAATCTATGTGGTAATTGCATATGAAAATGAGTAGATTGTTTTACTATCTTTATTGAGATAACAAGTGCTAGCTGCTGGTGCCCATTTGATCATCACAATATGCGAATAGGCTTAGATCAAGATTGAGTGCTGATGAATTCTGTTTCTCCATGACAATATGACATTTAATTTCTTATCTCGCTGATTGTGAAAGGAGACAGAGTGGTTATGTGGAAATGGAGCCACATATCATGAGATGTTGTGTTGTTTCAATTGCCATTGCAAGATACGATCACTTCTACTAGGCACGGTACATAACATTAAAGTGGGTCTGTGATAAGAAAATGGTCAACCCTACCCAATGGATGGATGTGATTGTCAACATAGTGGATGTTAGAGGATGTTGAAATTTGCTAGATAGATGCTAACTTAGCCTTGGCAAAAATCAGATATTATGCATGCATTTTTGATACACTAATTCTCATCTAATGTGGCTAAGCAATGTGTGAGTTGCAGTATGAAAATTAAGGGGAGTCCTATGGCCGTGTGGGATCATACGTAGTGGATGCTATTACCATTATAATGAGGAGATTATAGGGGTAGGAGAAGCTTTCAACACTGAATACCGAGTTTGAGGGATATGCTTGGTTCAGTTTTCAACTAATGAAGGCCCGTAGGGGCTCGCTATTGTGATTTTGAACAAAACACTAGAATTGCATTTATCCCACATTTGCTGTAGAGGAGGTTTTTTTAATGTTTTTATGTATCAATACTTTATATGTAAGTATCAACAAGCCAAGTGCTTTTGACAAGATTGAAGCTCGTGAGTGGGGCCTGCTTGGTGGGTGTGAAGTTGAATAGTTTTGACCGACCTGTATGATAACATGGTGAGTGACATAGAAGTGAGTTGTATCAAGTTAGCGAATTGAAACATGACACTTGGCACGTTTACCAAGGGGGTTGACTTGGGCAACCTAGATAGGTGGCAAGATTGAGTTTCTTTGCCAATGGAAGTGTTAGTGTTGAGACAAAGCGTGATGCTGCCACGCAATAGTGGGCCCTGCGGCGGTGATGGACCTTAGGGCAACACGTGGCATGATTTCGTGTTCTTGCCAAATGATGTTGTCAGACATGCAACAAAGCAAGATGTCGCCACGTGGTGAGGTGGACCCAGGGTGCCCAGTGAGCAGGTTGTTGACGTGGCATTGAGGTGGTGATGACTTGGTAGTGTTGATGGATCACAAGATGACATGTGGTGCTTGAGGTTGAAGATGATGACATCAACGAAGGACACTTATCAAAATCTCGCTAACCCGCAAGATGGTGATGATGTCATCGCGATGAAGCGAGATTACACGTGGCAAGGATGCTTAGGTTGTAACATCCCATTTTCTTGGGTCTAAATTAACATCTATCATATTCAAGGAATACCGTTATTACTTCGTTTCATAGGAAGACAGTTATATTGTTTCATGTTCATGTGAATAAGATTTACCGTTAAAAATCAGTTAGACAAAAATTCTTAACTTAAAAACTTGAAGTACCATCAAATGAAATTATTACAGAAATTGAAAACTACATACCTCGGAAAATTGAGATTGATATCAACTAGGGATGCTTCTGCAACCACCCGGGTTAGTCCACAAATACCTCTATAACATTACCACAAAACGACTTCTATTCAATATTGCTAAACCAAAATCAAATGACGATTACCATTAAATACCATTATATAAAATTAGGGCATCTCATACCATTGGATCAATTAGGGCATTATTTACCTTTGGTTCATTTAGGGCTTTTGATATCGCTATCTCACTTAGGGCTTCCGCTACCACAGATTCAACTAGGGCTTCCAATACCACGGATTCAATTAGGGCTTCCGATACCATTGATTCAAATAGGGCTTCGACAACCATGGATTCAATTAGGGCTTCTGATACCGCCATATCATTTAGGATTATAGTCATCTCTCAATTAATTAGGGCTTCAGATTCCTTTCCCTCCGATTACTTAACTGTGACAGTATCTCAAAATTAGAAATATGCTTATAATCGATATTCATATAAATGAAAAGCAATCCTTGATTCTATCTCTTATATCCAGGTGTAAATTAACAATAACAATGAAATAACTCAATTTAATCTCACCTCCTCATAAATAAAAGTGATATTACTTGTTTTCCGATTAACAATTGAATGTATAGCTTATCTCTGTCTGACATACGTCTGACATCTTGGGGAGGGGTGAAACATTGTCAGGGGCTTAACTGTTCAACCTCGGACCAAATCTTATCCCCTCACGATCTCTAATGAGAAAGGCCCTCCCTACCGGGAACAGACAGGGGACATCTTGCCATCCATTGGGCTTCTTGGTAATAAACTCACCATACGACTTGGCAGTAGGAGATCACAATAACAGGAATATGCATGAGCTATTAATTGATTCATATTAAATGGTAAATATTGAAAATGTCATAACTGATACTGGTTCATATTATTGATGATTCCTTTTTCACACCTCATCACCCATCTTCTTGGCTACACAGCTAGGTGAGTCCTAGGTATTCGGAATTCTCAGAGCAGACGGCTCTATCAATTATTCAAGAAGATTACATACAACCATCATTTCACATTCTGTATTTACATAATTAAGTTCTTTCAAATTTGAATATTAAATTAATCATAACTAATTTTCTTTTAACTCCACCTCTTCACCATTCTCAGGCCATCAAGCCGGTGATTCCTTGGTGCTTTCAGATTAAAAATCACAAAGGTACGTTACACCTTCTTCACTACATACTGGCATCTTAGCCTGGTGAAATCTTGGTATTCTGATTTTAATATCTTACTCTCAAATAAATATATATATATGTACCAGGATTAATTCCATTTGAAATGATAACATTTATGCAAATGAATTCAGAGAATTTCTATTGAATCATCTCACATATTCGATTATAAATGGGTAAGAAAAATTGGCAGACTTTTATGCATAAAGCAATATCATATTATCACAAGAGATATGACAGACTGTAAAAGCAATATCATATTATCTCAATGAAAACGTCATCCTTGACAAAAGGAAAATCGACATCTTTATGCTTTAAATTGTGTCTTATTATTTCAATGGAAAATGATAGACTTAAGAGAAAGATATGACAAGCTTATTGCTTAAGTCAAAGACATAGCATCTTATGTTATTACTAAGGAAACCGATGATCAACAACGTCAGCTAAGGGAGCAAATTTATGATCAATACGTAACAGAAAAAGAGAGTGTAAAAGGGTTCACAAATTATATCAAAAGCCTTATGTGACTCTGCCGTATATCTGCAAAGAGCCTTGCGTATTTGGATGAATCCGCCAACTTATTTTGAGACCCGCTGCAAAATAAAATTGTCAAATAGTACATTATATAGTCGGGTTGTCTCTACAAACTATGAGGATGCTAACAATGGGTTTGAATGCTCAAAGAACATGAATGTTGAAGGAGGAAGAATGCTGATAGTCGATTAAGGAATCCATAATATAGAATGAGCTAGAGTTTACGGCTTCCTTCAGTTACAAGAGCTCATTCGGATACCACTCAAATCGAATTTATAAAAAGAAGGAAAAATAAGAGGAAAAGAATAAGAAGGAAAAAAAATAAAAGGTTGGAAAAATAAAGTTGAATGATTATTCAATTCAAATCATCAAATATTAAATCGATTTTCATGCCAAGAATTAATCGGTTAAAAGTAAGAAATTATAGTTTTGAACATTATTATAATCACTTATTTAAATTATTAAATTATAATGTTGTTAAATCATTTTTATATTTAAATGCACAAATATAAATTATTATCAAAATAATAATGATGCAAGGTAAATTAAAATCCTTTGAGAGATGTTTTACATTTTAACTTAATTATTTTAATTAAATTAATTGTTTAAATAACTCATGCGGTTCCACAGATGTGTCCTGTTTCAAATCGCTAGGTCCTCTACTTGTCTGCCTAGTGATGGTGATGCCTTGCCTAATTCTTTTCTGACAATGCTTCCACCCCTTTGACATGCTTCCTGCAAGGAAATTCTTCGTAATTAATTTAAATTATCATAATAAATTATTTAATCGTAATTAATCATAAAGGTTAACCATTTTCTCAATATCATGAGTTTTTGAGTAACGATCAACTAACACATCATCTTCACTTGAAATCATAATGACTATCTTACCATTTCGCCAGATTATAACAAATTAAATTGCCAACTGACTTCATGCGAACCTCAACGATTATATTTCAAACTAGGTCAAAAATTGGGATGTAACATAGGTGGATTGAGATGAGGTGGCGAGCTGACAAGGATCTGAGAGCGAATTAGAAGATGCCATGTGGTGGTGATGTGGTAGGCTGAACAGAGGTATTGACTAAGCAGTGACTTGGACAGAAGCAACAAATTGCACGTTGACTTGTGTCAATTGCAGGTTTGACTATTTGGCCAAATATTAAAGTTGGAGGGAAATCTCTAATATTTGAAGTTTAAAACTATTAAAAGATGTGTTGTCATCAATGGATGCACAACATGAAATTTTAAAGAGGGATTTAAAAATTTGTGGGCCCCACACATATTTTAAAATCAGGATTGCCCATATTATAAAGTTTATCTTTATAATATTTCAAATTTTTGAGAAAGGGGTCTGCACATTTAGATTAATGGTTTGCCTGGTTTTCAACGAGGGGTTTCTGGCCCAAAACTTGAGTAAAGGTAGGCTTATCATATATCATCAAAAAGCTCTCATAGTGTAGATTCTAGATTTGCAATCCAAATGCATGCAGGTGTCCGTGGTAAAAGTTATTCAAGGTTTTGTTTGAGTAGGTCAACTATTTTTCATTCCTGGCTGTTTGTTGGTCCATGATGACAGTTATAGATCTTTTCTTGTGAATCCGCCATTTGGATAGGGGCCAAACTTGGTGAACTTTCTCCCAACATTATTATTTTGTCATCTCATGCATTTGGTGGAGTTGTTTTGCAGCAGATCTGATCTTTTCTCCAAGAGGGGTTTTCATCATTTTGATGAGATATTTTCCAGTTTGTTGCATCAATGATGAAGATCAGATTTGGCTTTCAGTTGAGGAGAGAGAAGAGAGGTTTTCCTTTAGCAGAAGATGAAGAATGAAGATGACAAGTGGCAACCAAGGATCAGATTCGACCCAGCTTTGTTCTTCTACATATTCTCTTCTCTTTTCATTCTGTAGGTTTGGTTCCAGAGCAAGGCTCTAGCTGTGATTCCACCTATTCTTCAACATTTTCTCTCTGTTCGAACAATAGTAATGAAGCTATAAAAGATAGCTCTGGCCTTTTTGTGTTTTCATAGGTTATTTCATGCATCTTGAATGTATTTGTCTCAAGGAAATGAATACAAAACAACAAATGGAAATAGTTTCATTCTGATTCTTGTCTCCTATCTCTGATGTTTGCAATCTTTTGTGATGTGTAAACAATGATCATAGATCTTAGTTGCAACTTGTTTAGGGTTGTATGTCTTAGTATATTTTGTTGTTAATTCAAAAAATCAAGTTAGTGCTTGATGTATTTTGACAGGGTTGCAGATTTCATGCAAGGATTCTACTAAGCACGAGATTCATTGTGAAGAATGATGTCTGTTTTACAAAGTGAATAGATAGATCACAAATATTTGGATGTATGTTGTAGTTTGTGTGATACCCAATGGATTAGGCATTGATCTCAGTCATGAGACTACATACTTTGTTGTTTCATATTTGGGTTATGCTGAATTCAGTCAAATATCAAAATCTATTTCCCTTTTATGTTGAAAAGCTGAAAGGATGATCCCCACTTAGCTTGTGAATGCATAGGTCATGTTATTAGCTATTTTGTACCTTTGTTATTGCATAGTGAAGAAGATTTAAGGGTTAATCTGCTTTGTCTAGATTCAGATATGTATTTTTGCACTAGTCATATGGATGAATCTAAGGTCCACCTGCCTAGGTTTTGCAGAGCCTGAATTGTAGGAGTAGCTTTATGGTTGGCCCGGGTTCTAATCAAAGTGCATCCATCATAGGAGTTAGCTGCCCTTAGATGCATTTTGTTTTTAGCTTCCAGGTAGTTAAATCACTGTTAAATCAGGAGCCAACAAGCGGCAAGAGTGTAATAAACTAGTTCTTGTGGACTTGTGGTGATGGTAATTTTGGTGGACATCCATTGGGAACTAACATTGCCTAACAGTCACTAAATTATGCATTTGATTTTCAGGCTGAGTTCTACGTAGACACTTGTCTGTTGTGGTTTGGTATTATTTTTTCATATAGTGGGTTTTATGTCTGAGCTCTAGTATGTGGACAAATCTTGCCGATTTTCCATGAATCCTCAATTAGTCTTGATGGAAATCAGTTAGTTTTCAGGTTATAAACTCATGGCTATGATGCATAGAGGACAGAGAGGTGGCTAGAAAAGGAGGATTTTTGTTGTTGAACTTACAAAGGACTATATGGAATGTTGGCTTTGAAGTCATCATGAAAATTGTCCTGGTTATATTTCACAAGGATGCATGGTAATATCTAACTCATTTTGAAGTGCACCTTGATAATAAGATAATGATACTGGATATATGTATCTTTCTATGATTATACAAATATAACATGAACTACATCTATAATCCATTTGCCTACATGGAATTTGAAATAAGCCGTGAATGATGCATATACAAGGGTGGGTTGTCAGGACTGTCATAACAATGTAGCAGTTGGGTTGTTACTTTTTGTTCAAGTTATGTTTCATCCATTGGGATTTCCTCATGGCCATCTATTTAATGATGTATTGTGGGCTTGGTTTCGACTGTTTGGTTTTGATTTTGCATTAGAATATAATGGGTTATGATTCATGAACCTGATGAGAACAAGATCATATTAAGAGGGAGGGGTGTGAATCAGTATAATACAATGGCTCACTTTTCAAATTAACAATCACAGTAACATCCATTTTACAATATCAATCACACAAGTTCTAACAATCATGCAACCCAAGTAGAACACACAATTCTTGTGGGAACTCTTTGGGAGAAACCACATCAAAATATTTCTTATATACCTTTTACAAATTTTGTTATCCATCCATCCCCTCTTTAATGATTTGTAGGCACTGAGCCACAAGATGCCCCAATCCTCACAATTGAGCACCAACTCAGGAAGCACCAATCTTCTTCTGTCTAAATCCTTCCAAATCTGCTACAATCCTGTTTATAGATCTGCCTTATTCTTACTCATATCTGTGTGAAAAACCTTCATGGAATCTGCCTTGCTTTTGTTCTCTTCTTTTGCAAGTCTTCTGCGATATGCTCCAACAATTTGCTCTAAAACTCGCTTTGAATCTGCTATGAAACCTCTTTTATATCTGCTGTTAATGTCTGACTGTTCTTGTATGATAACTCTTTTATTTCACAAACACTTCTCTGCTCCACATCCCACAAATTTTATTTATTAGTTTTCAAGAGAGGCAACTTCATGAATGGATATGTCTGTTTGCAAGGGGCATAACTTTCAATTTATATACAACTTTTCACATCTAAAATTGGGTGCTCCATTATATAGGTTGGCCCTTACAAAATACAATTTTATTTTATTTAAAAACTTCCTATATTGCGAGCCACAAAAAGAGGGGTCGGATTGCCACCTGATAAATCTAAATATGGGCTCCATAGTTAGGTAGGGGTGGCCCAAAATGAAATCAATTTAACTTAAATTTATTTAACACAATATAAACACCAAAATGAGGTTTAGATCTGCTCCTGTTAGGCATTTGATTACTCGTTTGATTGGTGAATTGCATCATGATGAAGTTACCATCAAGCTTCCCCACCAAACATCTAAGTACCTTTGACATAAGGATAATATGTCCAACAAAACCTTGTTCTTTATAATGCTGGTTGAGAACTTTTACTACGGATTCTATAGATTGGGTATGACTCTGTTTATATTTTAATGGTCTTTGTAAATTTAACCTAGCATTGTTATGTTGTTGACATGGGTATTATTTTTTATGAAAGGTAAAATAGGTTTTGAAGGGACCCACAACCTTTTCAATAGAAATGCTGCCTATGGTATAAGCTCAAACAACCAATGACCAACCATCAAAGAACCAATATATGACAAAACACAAGTAAGGAAGTCGAAAACCTAGTGTAACTCTTTTGTCTAGCTTTAGTGTCCTACTAAAGAAGGCAATCATACAAGTTGATCACCTCTAAATCTATTTCTTCTTATTTTCCAAGTACTTCTTGGAGTGATTCCATCACGTGTATGAGCACTTGGCACCTGCTACCTTGGAGACGAACCTTGCTTAACTTTAACCTCAAACAAACCAACATCATTAGCTCCTCCATATTCCGAGCTCTTTTGTTCTTTACCATTTCAGTAAGAATGTGGATCCCTTAGGCATATTTTTCAATAGTAGTTTGGCTCACTTTCACTACATTCTCTAGCTCCTTATGGACCTTTTGATTAGCATCTTCCAACATTTTGATGCAACCTTCGCACCCATTCTTCATAATGCTAACACCTCTAGCAACATCCTCTACAGTTGGAAGCACCTTTTTGTTTTCATCCCTATTTCTAGATAGAACCTCATCACATTTCTTCGCCTTCATCTTGTTTTGGATAGGTCTCAGCTTCACATTAATATGGCTGATTTCAAGGTAGAACCACTTGAATAGCTTGAATTGTCTCACCACGCCTTCCTTAGCTAAATTAAGCGCATTGTTGATATCCTTCTTGTTCTATTTAAGAAAGTTGAAATCCTCAGGTAGCTTGTGTGTGGGAGGAGCTTGGTGCTCTTGGGATAGGTCTGTTGGCTCCTAATTTAACAGTTTTAAAATTAACCAAGAAACCATACCAATACATCTAAGATTAGCAAATTTCTATGATGGATGCACTCGACTGCAATCTTGGGCCAACTATAAGGCATAACTCCTCCACTTCAGGCTTTGCAAAATCTAGGTGGGTTAACCTTGAGGTTCTAATATATGGTACCAGTGCAATTAAACATATAATCTGAACCTATTAACAGCAGATGAAACCCTTTTGTCTTCTAGTACTTATGCAAAACATAGAAATGAAATAGCTACAAATCGTAACCTATGAATCTATAAGCTAAGTGAGGGTTAATTCCTTTCAGCCCACTACAAAACATGGAAAACTGAATTGATTTGATTAAAAGGATTTGTGCAAATGACCTTCATATCAGCTTGCACTTGATTTAGTAATCAGTGCCTTATCCATTGCATCATAGAGTCATTACCAGTAGGATGACCTAACTTGATTGCCATACAATTAAGTTTGTCAATTGAAATCCCCAAATTCCATTCTTATGAAATATCCCCTCCATATACCTAGAAACCGTATCAAATCATTGAAGCATTTACTAAACTCTTTGAGTTAAAAGCAACAACAGATCTAATATACAACTCATCCAAGCTGCCTTAAATCAAATGAACCTTATTCACTCAATTACAAAGTCAATAGCATATGAAGAATTGGGAGATAGAATAAAAGAACCCAGATAATTCATTGTAAATCCCCTTTTGTATTCATCCTTGAAAGACTGGATACATTCAACTGGTAATACTAAATGAAACTCAAGATATGTCATATGATCTATCATCAATTTCCATTATCTCAGAGAAACAAGACATGAAATGAAAATAAAGCTGCACAAGAGTGGATGTGTGGCCTTCATTGCTAGAGCTCTACTCAATTAGACAGGAAGTAAAACCAGCAACAACCTAGTATCACAATAGTGAGAAAAATCTCTAGAACTGGAACCCCTACAAAGAATGAGAGAAAGAAAGATATAGGAGGAAATGAATTTCTGGATCTGTTCTGTATCTGATAGGTGTCCACTTGGAAAACCTCTTCAAGAAGTTAAAAGCATCTCTCTAATCTCTCCCCTCAACTGGTAAATCAAATCCTCACTCAATTTGCCTCCCTAAAGTATAAAGTATCTTAGATTTTTGATGAAAATCATAACTGATTGCAAAAGACAAAAATCTTTGAAAAGTTCCCATCTAAAAGCAAGCAAATTGTGAAAACTAGAGGCAAAATACATCATTATGCATCAAATTAGAAAACAAACTAAGCCAACCAAACAAATCAAATGTATCCCAACTGAATTTTGTAACTGCATTGATGAAATCATTTCTTGCAATTGAACATCCCATTGAAAATACAAAACCCTTTGTAGCGTGCATCAATGACCACCTATGCAAAAACAAACTCCAAAATTGGAAATTTCGTCTTCTCCTGATTTTGGTAATATATAATATGCCTATATTTGCTTATCAAAAACTCTCAGAATCTCAATTTGAAAAATCAGCTCTTGCTAGGCTTTGGAACTGGATTATTGCATATATTTGAATTTTCATAAAGTTTAAACTATAGGATTAATTCAAACTTTATTTAAAACTAAACAGGCACGTGAATTTGAGAAGAAATATTAAAAAATCAATTTTTCAATGTAGTTTTGAATTTCCCTCCGAAGGTCCATTCGGGTCAAACCTGGTTGACTTGCCTGACACGTGTCAAGTTTTGATTGGCTAGATTTTGTTTCATCATCTGACCCTTGCCACTTGGGCACCACATGGCATCATCTCATTGGCCGCCTGCTTTGCCACATCATCACGTCCCATCATCGTGCCACATCATTGGTCGCTATGTCGCTTGATAAGTCAGCATTGTGCCATGTCATCGCGACATAGCGACTGTGTGACATGCATCATCTTTGCCACCTCAGCCTCCAGTCACCGGTCCCCCTCAGCTCGCCACATCAGCGCCTAGTCTTCAGCCACATCATTATCCTTTCATTGCCGCCTCAGCTGGTTGCCATGTCGCTATGCTTATCGATTGTGCATCTTCGTTTGGCGACATGGCGACCACTGTCAGATCCGGCACATGTCATCTGGTCATTGGCGGGTTTCATGTCATTTGATGACGTTAGCTCATACTTTGTTCAAAATCATTCTCCCTCCAAATCCGGCCAGCTGGGGTCCACCATGTGACCTTTGTGGCTTACAAAAACCCGTGTCTTATTAGACACTAAGCATGTTGAGTGTTTGTGTATAAAAACAGCATAGATAACATTTTCCCTTCAATGTGGGATATTGGTTTGGTCATTGTTTTTAACCCCTGTTCTTAATTTTGGGCCTGCATTCATAGCTTCATCCTATTTGCATGTGGATTTGACAAATGCAAGAAGAATGTCCAACATCCAGCATTCGTTTTCCTTCTTGCAGTGCACACACCACCTTTATTTGCATCTTTCACACAATGATATCACCCTTTTAACGATAAACCTTCTTCCTGATGATCCTCAAAAGTCTATTACTGCATACAATGTCTTTGGTATCTGTAATAATGGCAAGAATTAAAATAACTTGGTCGTAACTCTTGCAGGAAGTTAGAAAAGGCTGAAGTAAACAAAAAGAAGAAAAACGCTTTGGAGATTTGGGAGTATGGCAATGTTAGCACCCGCTTTGAGGAGAATGATTTGCCACTTCAAAAACTTGTGTCTCCTCTTAACACAAGCCTGCAGATTTGCATGTAACAAGTCTTCTTCAACGTCCCCTTCTACTCCAGTAATTCCTCCCTTCATGTCACGGCTTTGGACCTTGATCATTTGGCAATGACTGCATAACCAATTCCAAAAACTAGAGCCCAAGTTTTGCTGCATCTATATCAGGTGACTTTATCAAATTTATGAATCCTGGAAGGCATCTTCTGTTGACAAGTACAGTCAAGTGTTCCAAAATAGTCATCGATTCACCTGTTTCTTCTACTGTAGCAACACAAAGATTACCCAAGACATATGCCACTTCTTTTCGTATATCAAATGTTGCAGTCACCAACAAATGCAATAGAGATGAAATTGCTCCACTAGAAGAAATTAACTGTTTGTGAACCAATGTCCCTACTGCAATATTGGAAAGGGCCCAAGCTGCCTCCTTTTTCAAAGTACGGTGCTGACTTTCCAAACATTTAATCATTGCCCCAACCACAGACCCAGGAATATCATTCCCTGCAGCCATAACTGCATCTGTTTTTCAATTATCTCCAGCAACAAGGTTCCCTATACTCCGTAGCACTGGAGTGTGCAATGAAAGTTGATCTGAAGAAGCAAGCCTTCCAACAAGTGGTGACAATAGCCTAGCTTCTATCAACAATCCTTAATGCATCTCTGACAGAGTTGTAAGGTAAACAACTACCCTTGTACGTTCCCATGCTACCTGATTTAATGTTTGAAGAATTTCGGATTCCAAAATTCACTTAAAACCACTCAGAAACTTTTGTTTTGGAGTCCTTCCTTCATGCCGTGGGAGTGGTCTGCAGATTAAGGGGAAAGGAGGGACGACAGATGTTTCAAAAAGAAAAGAATGTACTTCGCCTGCCACTGACTTCTTTCTTATTTGCAAGGCACCAAAGCATGGTTTCATTCACATTTTCAATTATATCTTTCATTCATTCATTAAAAGCTTTCATTCATTCAGTTGTAGCTGGATGAGGAGGATGGCCTTCATTCTATTTATTTCCATCTTAGAATCAAAGCTTCAACTAAACATTGGCGCCCATCCCCATCTTCCATAACAGTTTCTACAGTGCTTTGCGCATAGACTCCATCCTGCAAATCATTAAGGTATTATACAAGATCTTCACATTACCAAACTATGCTATCAAAAGGTAGAAAAAACTTCTCAAATGTGATTTAGAAACTTTCTCGAAATTCACCATCAACAATGAGTAATTCAAGATTTTCTCCAATTTCCTCCTTAAACACCTCTGGAGATTTGAGATGTCTCTAAACTTCTGCCCTCTCATTCTTGATTATATCCCTCTGATCATAATGCTCTTCCTTGTTATTTGTAAACCCAAGATGCTCCATAGAATGCCTCTTTGTTAAAATAATTTTAATCCCCACCTTTCTATTCAGTCGGGCCCCCAAAAGTGGGTCCGACTCAAATTTTTTTCGTTTTCAAACAACTGAAATGCAAAATTGATTTATTGAATACTTGACTTCGACTGGAAACAATTTGTATCATTGGTTTGACTTTCAAAACTCATTCACCTCTTTCTACAACTTGTCGACTTTGTGCTAGGAAGTCCTTTGACCGGCTTTAAAAACTGACAAAAAACACCTGACCAGGCTCTGAAATCAAGCATACTAATTCTTTGTTCCACATTCTTGCACCATGTCAAATCTCGTCCCATGACGAATTCTCAGTCAAAAGATATTGACTGTCAAAGTTGCCCTTTCAAAACTGCCTGCAAGAAAATACGTCAGAAAACCATAAAAGACGTTCGGATTTGGCTTTGAGAATTGGGTAAACTGACACTTGGGAAAACAAAACTTGGGGTGTTGGTTCACTGTTACGAGGAGAGTATAAATTTGCGATTTGGGCTCATGACGAATAACAAGACACATTTGGCGAGCGGTCAAAATGGGCTACTCAAATTTGCAGACTGGAAGCAATGCCAGAAAAACGTTTTTTGCAAATGGAATGGACCTGGGAAAGTGTGTAGACAGATTCATCAAGACTTGAAAATTGGCATACTTAAAAAAGTATTTTCAGAGGAGAATATAGTGGTACAATCCATTCGATCTCACATGTCACAGATTTCAAATTATGACATTAGGAACAAGGTTACCGACCAATCTGCCTTTTTTGACACCAGTAAAACTTTACAAATTGCATTTGAAAACTGATCAAACAGCTTCATCATAAGCTCAAAATTGAAACATAGAAAGTCTGACCTCTAAAGTGCAATGCAGAAGGAATTCTCTCATTTTGGTGAACTGGTTCAAAATTATAACAAGTCAAATAGGACCTCCCAGAATTCTGAACAATTCACATCAGCATGATAACAATAACTGACCAACTATGAGGGATTCAAAACTTAGTTAAACAGATTCAAAACGACTTGAAATTTGAAACATAGGTTCTTTGATAAGGATACTAAACACTCCCAAAGCGGTGAGTCATGAAACATTACTGGGTGCGAGATATTCAATTGCAAACACAACCTCCTATTTCTGTTTGACACTAAGGTAGAATCTTAGATTTGGACATTGCTCAAAATGGGACTTCACGGAATGACTCGGAATGGCAATTTATCATCATGAAACACATAGATGCACTGAATGCAAGGTGTTTTGGGGCTTCAATTTTGAGTCCCAACAAGGTCCATGTACTGGTCTGAAATAGTATCATCCATCTCTGTTTTTCCTTTAGACTTATCATGATTATTCTACCCAATAAGAATGTCCTTACCGTTTTCCGCAACTTGCCTCTTTCCCTCCAAATTATACTTACCCATAGTGTGCTTCATTCTTGCCAATTTATCCTTACGTTTCCCCTTATCGGGATCAATCCTTTTACGGTTTTTATAGGTGAATGCACATTAGAATCCAACTCATCATCACCTTAGAACCCCTCAACCAAGAAATTTGGGTCTTGTCTCCTTAGGGGTTGTCTTGGCTTCAACCTCCATAGAGTCACTATATCCCTTCTTAGCTACTCCCTCTTCCTCTTTATTGATTTTTTTCTGTATTAGTACTCATGTTTGAGTAATAGACAAAGTATGGGTGGTAAATCTAGAGGGTTTTGGTGTTCTGTTTAGGCTAAGCAAGATTGGATAAATAATTTCTATACTCCTCCGTTAACATAAACCCTCATGTGGAATGGGCATCTTAGAATATTTCCTATGATCTTGAATTCAAGCCTCAATAGTGTTGGAACTACAATTGGAACAATTGTTATGTTGTCATTGATGTCAAACCTTACTGGTAAGACATTTACTAACAATGTAGAGTGCCATATTATTTGATTGATGTAGTGGATTTTACAAGAGAATACAAGATGAACTAGTTAAGTGGTTGAGCAAAGAGGAGTAAGTATGATGGAACTACAAAGGGCACTTGATCAGTTAGTATTTGACAAGATAATATGTTGTTTGATCATTTTATTAAGTGAAGAAGAAAGACGAATTGAATTGTAGAAGAGATGATTGATAGAAGTTAATGAAGATGTTAAGCATTACCAAGTAGAAGATTAAGGAACCTAAGTATCAATTGAGCAAAACAGTATTAGTTGAGTGATGGTAATGACCGAGCAAGATGAAGGGAAACTGAAGTAGTGACCGAGCAAGCCAGTGCAAGCCGAGTGAGACAAATCAGTAGTGACCGAGCTACCTAGTGATGACCGAGTTGAAGAACACAGTGATGACTAAGTGTCAGCAAATTAACAGTTTGAGAAAGAATCAAGATTTGAGGGAGACAGTTGAATTTACAAAATAGTTAAAATATGTTAAAGATGAGGATTGATGAGCTGGCATATTTAATGCATGAATTAAGTTTGTTAAGTGATCTAAGGCGAAAATTCAATGAGAAGTTTCAAGGAAAGAAGAAGAAAGACAAAATGATGAATAGATTCAATGAATCCGATCAAACCCTAAGCTCTACGATTATGTTTAAGTGGAAAAAGATCAAATCTGTCGATTTAAGGAGACATATGAGATGTTTACATGTTGGTTGGTGAATTTGTGAAGAATGAGTGGAAGAACAAGAGTTGTTGAGGAAAAGTGACAAGTTGGTGAAAGAGAGATTGCTTGAGGTGTTGCCAACCAGATCAAAGATCAGAGATGGAGAATGTGATGAAGACTAATCAATGAACTAGGAATGAGCTGAATGTAGATTTGAACATGCAAAGTGAGCTGTAATTTATCAGATCAACCTAGTTGTTACTTTCTAACCATTGTGGTAGTAAAATCCTTCAATCAAGGTTGACCTAACAGTCATTTTGTAAACTCTTTAATCAAGGTGACATTCTGATGGGATGTTTTAGATACCTCTAACAAGGCCACTCCTAACAGGGTGATTAAATCTTTTAACATGGTCACACCTAATAGTGTGTTTGTAACCTTTAACAAGGTTGGCTCTTAACCGAGCTCACTTTAGAAGAGTAGAAAAGTGATAGCATGTTACTTGGTGGTTTTTCCCAAATTGAGTTTCCACATTAAATCTTGGTGTCATACTTGTGCGAATGTTGTTTTCATGTGTCATGCTATTTACTGTTATATGTTTCTGCAATTTGGCTAATGCTAAAACAAAGAGCTATGTGTTGATATGAATAAGTTGGATTACTGATGATTTTCTATATGAACCAAGTGGATTTATGAGTTTGCTTAAGTTGTTTGAAGTTGTTAAAAGTTGAATTGGTACATCTAGACTTAAGGATAATTGATTCACGCCCCCTCTTAGTTATTCTAATCATTCTAACAAATAGAAGGAAGCAAATAGAAAGGAAAGGAAACAACAAGCTTGTGATGAAATTGATTGAGCAAAATGAAATGATACCCAAATAAAGAAGTGAACTTGGAATCAAGCTTAACATATCTCATTATCACCTTAGTTGTCTTGCCCCAAAGCAATTTGATGGAGCCCCTATCATACCCATTTGAAGCAAGCCTAGTTAAGTTTTTCCTTTTATCCTTGTTAAAGAATCTGTTCATATTTTCTTTTGAGGGCTTTTTATCCCTAAAGTTTTTCTTGCTCTTAGTGTATAGCCTTGAATTATGGCCAATTCGGTCCTTCAAAATATCCAGCTCTACCTCATAAATAGGCACAATGCGATTCTTCCAACCCTTGACAAAATCTTTGGTAGCTTGGGGGTCACAACCATGGAGCTTCTCAAGGTAAGGGGTAACACCACCACTTGTCTCCCAATTCTTCCCCACCAGGTCATTGCTCTTTGCTCCTTTGCAAGAAATAAGCTTAATGAAGCTTCTAGTAGTAGAGATGTAAAGAAAATTGAAACAAAGCATCCATACCATTGATAGAAAGTAATGGGGCCCAAGAATTACCCAGAATAATCTATGTGAATATCAACTTTGAAAAGACAGTAATCATAACATTAAATGGCGTAGTCATACCAACAATGCAAGAACTCATGATTTAAGATGGCATTAGCCTCGAGGGGAGGGAGTTATGAAAAGCCCACCTATGCTTCAAAGAGTTAGGAACTCCTGGGGTAGCAAAGCAATCAGCTAACCTATTGCCTTCCATATAAATATGGGAGATATGGCACTTAAAGATTCTAAAGAATAGAAACAAAGTCCCTAATAAAACTTTCAAGGTTCAGCTTGGCTTTTGTTTTTCTATGGCCAATTGGTGATATTCAATGAGTTACCTTCAACCCACACCTTAAAACCATGAGACTAGACCAATTTGAGATCATTGTAGGTTGCATTTGCTTTAGCAAAGTGGTTTGACTAGGGACCAAAGGGGACTGCCATAGCTGAAATAAACCTACCATTGTGAAGTCTCAACACTCCCCACTTCCAGTAGGCCTAAGATTACAACATTAAAGTTAATTTTGACCCAACATGTCCCTTGGAGAAGCCTACTAGACCACATTGTCCTTGGAACTCTTGACTTTGTGAATGGGATTGGTAGTTTTTGAGTCAAACTCATTGACCCATGTTTCATGAGTAGTGATTCACACGAATCCATCTCTCATGATAATAAATGAAACACTTAGCACTCATTGGATCTAGGTGATGCTCACAAAGGTGAAGCACCGAGACTTCCCAGAAGGTCACCCATCCCAATACTCTACTTTGGCTTGAGCATGCTTAACTATGAAGTTCCCTCCATGGTTAAATCCACTTTGCTTGTCACCCCATTTGCAAACCTTCACCAAGTGTTGTCCCTTATGAACCATTCATTAGAAAGCCCCTTAAGCTCATCAATTGATAAGTAGGAGATATTTTCCATAGCAAGCCAAATTTTGATATTGCTATCACGATTTAACTGTGTAGTTTTTGAGTCAAACTCATTGACCCGTGTTAATGAGTAGTGATTCACACAAATTCATCTCTTATGATAATAAATGGAACACTTAGCACTCATAGGATCTAGGTGATGCTCAAAGGTGAAGCATTGGGACTTCTCAGGAGGTCACCCATCCTAGCTACTTTGGCTTGAGCGTGCTTTACTACAGAGTTCCCTTCATGGTTAAACCCACTCTACTTGCAACCCCATTTGCAAAACCTCCACCAATTGTTGTGCCTTATGAACCATAAATTAGAAAGCCCCTTAAGCTCATCAATTGATAAGGAGATATTTTCCATAGCAAGTTAAATTGTGATATTGCTATTAGGATTTAATTGTATAGTTTTTGAGTCAAACTCACCGACCCATGTTTCATGAGTAGTGATTCACATGAAACCATCTCTCATGATAATAAATGGAACACTTAGCACTCATTGGATCTAAGTGATGCTCACAAAGGTGAAGCACCGAGACTTCCTAGGAGGTCACCCATCCCAATACTACTCCGGCTTGAGCGCGATTAACAAAAAAGTTCCCTCCATGGTTACTTTTCTTGTGATCCCATTTGCAAAAACTTCACCAAGTGTTGTCCCTTATGAACCATTCATTACAAAGCCCCTTAAGCTCATCAATCGATAAGTAGGATATATTTTCCATAGCAAGTCAAATTGTGATATTGCTATTAGGATTTAACTGTGTAGTTTTTGAGTCAAACTCATTGACCCATGTTTAATGAGTAGTGATTCACACGAATCCATCTCTCATGATAATAAATGGAACACTTAGCACTCATTGGATCTAGATGATGCTCACAAAGGTGAAGCACCAGGACTTCCCCGGAGGTCACCCATCCCAGTACTACTTTGACTTGAGCGTGCTTAACTATGGAGTTCCCTCTATGGTTAAACCCACTTCAACCCCATTTGCAAAACCTTCCTCAAGTGTTGTGCCTTATGAACCATTCATTAGAAAGCCCCTTAAGCTCATCAATTGATAAGTAGGAGATATTTTCCACAGCAAGTGAAATTGTAATATTACTATCAGAATTTAACTATGTAGTTTTTGAGTCAAACTCATTGACCCATGTTTCATGAGTAGTTATTCACACAAATCCATCTCTCATGGTAATAAATGTAACACTTAGCACTCATTGAATCTAGGTGCTGCTCACAAAGGTGAAGCACCAAGACTTCTCGAGAGGTCAAGTCAAAAGGAAGCTTCTGTTTGTTAGGAACCTGCCAACCATAATCAGATACAGAGAACCTTGGGCCATCCAAAAAAGAATTAGAAATCCCAGCTATGAAATTCTCCTTGATAGAATTAAAAATATTGAAGCAAAGCCTTTGAGAAGGTAAAAAGGACTCTCTAAAAGTCATATTCATCTTTTTCCAAACTTTCCAAGTGATGTGAGGAATGATCAAGGATCAAATATGGGTATTGTTAAACCCTATGCTTGTTCTTCAATGTTGTCAAGATGGGGATTATGTAAATCCTTTTCATGGTACTTGTTCTTGAATGTTGTTAGTATGGGTATTGTGTCAATTGAATTGTATTCTTTATTGTTATTCTGCAATGCTGTAGACATAGGTGTTGCTTAAGTCTTGTTCTTGACTATTATTCTTGAATGTTGTTGATACGGCTATTGGATGATTCTAGTTCTATTTGTCGTTTCCTGGAATGTTGTTGCCATGATTTAAACAGTTAGCATGGGTAATATTATTGATTATAAATTGATTAAGTTGAGAATTCAATAATGACATATGTCAATGGCCTATTGAAAGATCTGTTCATGGAGTGATGACTATTTAACATGATATTTTTGCTTATGGGTCTAACTCTTAACTTCACGGTCTTGCTTGGTTCAGTCTAGAAGTAATATTTTTTATTAAAAATTATTCTCAACTTAAGAATTCAATTTTGACATATACCGATGGCCTATTGAAAGAGCTGTTCATGGACTGTGATGATCATTTAACATGATATTTTAGCTTATGGGTCGAACTCTTAACTTCATGGTGTTGCTTGGTTCACTTTAAAAGTAACAATATGGTTTGACTTACTGTTATATTTTGACCTTATTTATGTCTTGATTAAACTTGATACTTAAATGTTGTCTTGGCATTAAAATCGAAATGTAATTTGATTCGGTCTTGGGTGTTTTGGTGTTGGTGTTGGTTTTGGCTAAGGCAGTATAATTTTTTATTAATCAATGGGCTACATATAGTATGGACTTTTAGCCCATGCCATGAAACTGCTGTAGGTTGCTGTTAGACTGTGCTGGTTATCAGTAGGTGGTCAAATCTCTTACTTGGTAAAATTCTGAATTTATTGCTTACACATCTCGCTGCCAAAAACCAAATTTCTGTTCTGATTTGATTCTTCCATGTTAGAACATTTCTAAATGTGAAAGCTACGAATGGAAATCAATGGATTTGATATTCTAATGATTGATTTTGTTAGATCGACTGCTTCCTCTTCAGGTGACTCCTATTCAGGTCAGGAAGACATGGTTGCTTCGGTGAGGTTGGAGCAAACATTGGTCATTGCATACTGTTATTGTGTTGTCTTTGCACCCCACTATGTGAATGTATTCCTTAGTCGCATGAGAGTGTTTACCATGAATAGATTGACACAATTTGGGACAACAACATAATGTAGTCTATCATGATAACTGGTCAAGCTATTGCTAAGACTGTCACCTTACAATAGCAACCTTACTAATACAACAAATGAAAGATTGTCACCTTTCATGACATAATCCATATATGCAACATTGTAACTCTTTTAACATTTAAAATATAAATCAATATATATTAAATTTAAACATGACCGAGACTCAATCTCAAGAATTACAATTACATTTTAGTCAAATCAAGCTTACCTCTAAAGTACTCCACTTTCACCTTTGCAAGAGGTTTGGTAAATGTCAGCATTTTGCTCTTTAGTGCTGATGGTATAGCAACTTGATGACATTTCTATCTACCATGTCTTTGATGTAATTGTAGGGAATTTCTATGTGCTTGGATCTGTTATGAAAAACTGGATTTAATGACAGTTTAGTATAGCTTTGATTATCACGGTGTATAATAGTGGGATTCACTGACTTCACAAATAGTCCAACTAGTAACTTCCTTAACCATACTGCTTCTCGAGCTTCTATAGAAGTGGCTATGTATTCAGCTTCAGTGGAACTCTCAGCGACTGCTGATTGTTTCTTGCTAAACCAAGATATCATAACAGATCCAAGGCTGAAACAACATCCAGTAGTACTTTTACGGTCGATAGAACAATCAACCTAGTTTGAATTTGAATACCTTGAAGTTGAATTTCAACATTGTCATATTTTAGACCAAGTCTAATGGTTCCACGTAAGTATCTTAGAATGTGTTTGGCTGCCATAACATGGATTTTTATAGGTTCACATATGAATTGACTCAATGCATTTGTTGCATGACACATATCAAGCTGAGTATTCACCAAACACATTAAGGATCTAATTATCTATCTGTAGTATGTGGGATTTGTAGGTTCAGATTTGTGGAGATTTGTCTCCATTGGAGTGGATAATGGTTTACAATCCATCCCAAATTTGGTCAAGATGTCAATTGTATATTTTCCTTGATTTAGAAAAATGTAGTTCTCCTTTTGCCATACTTCTAAATCCAAAAAATATTGCAAAAGACCCATATCTTTCATATCAAATTCAAACGAAAGATCCTGTTTGCATTTTATAATGAGATAATCTTCCTCTGTTATTAGTAAGTCATCAACATAGAGAACAAGTATTAACATGTCACCATTTGATACTTTGAGGTATATATTAGGATCTGCTGCATTTTTGGAGTATCCTAGTTTGGTAAGGTAATTGCCTATTCTTTCATACCATGCCTTGGGGGCTTATTTAAGGTCGTAGAGGTCTTTCTTCAGTTTACACACAGGAGTTTTTGTCACAAGCGATAAAGCCTTTTGGTTGTTCTAAATATACTTCATCAATAACACCATTTAGAAAAGCGAACTTTATGTCCATTTGATGTATCTTCCATTCTTTGGATCCTGTAATGACATGATGGCTCTTATAGAGATATATTGAGAAACAAGAGCAAAAGTCTCTTCATAGTCAATTCCATCCTTTTGAGAAAAACCCCTAGCAACGAATTTGGCTTTGTGTTTTGCATTACTTCCATTTGGTGCATGTTTGATTTTGAATAACCATTTTGAGGAGACAACTGATTTGTCCTTAGGTCTAGGTATGACATGTTAGATATCATTTTTTAACATAGATTAGTATTCCTCAATCATCCCATCTTTCCAAGCTTGACATGTTAAGGCTTCTTCAACATTTGATGGTTTAGAATTGGTGAGCTCAATTATAAGAGCAACATAACATGAATGACTTCATGTTTTCTTACTTTCTCTAAAGATTTCATCATATGCTACATTATTTTCTTAAATCATCTTGCTTACCCATAGTGGCCTTTTCTTGTTAGGGATTTTAGCATTTTTAGTATTAGATTATAAATGTTCACGATCTTCTGAACAACTCTCTCACTGAGCCTCAACTATAGGGTTTTCATCTAATTTTGTAGTTGGTTCATCATTTGATTCTTCAATATTCTTAGAGAGTTTGTATGCAACATATTCAAATTTAACATCTCTGCTGATCTCAATAGTTCTTTTTCCTAGAATATAAACTCTGTAGCCTTTAGAGGATTCACTATAACCAACAAATATGCCTTTCTTCCAAGAGGGTTCTAGTTTGAACCTTTTTTCTTTAAGAACATGAATATAAACAAAGACAACCAAAAATTCTGAAGTGACTTAAATCTGGTTTGTTTCCTATAAAGGCTTCTTCGGGCATTATTTTTTCTAAGATTGAATGAGGACATATATTTCGGATGTATATTGTTGTATTTGAGGCTTTAACCTAGAATGAGATGTCATGACTTTAGCGACTTCAATGATAGTTCTATTTCTCCTTTTTGCTACTCCATTCTATTGTGGATTATAAAGCTTCTAATTTTAGGAAATAAATACAAGTTTTCCTAGAGTAGTCATCAACAAAATTCACATAATACAAAAATCCCCCTAATGAGGGTATTGACATTGGACCAAACAAATCAGTGTGGATAAGTTCTTGATGGGGACACAACCCACAAACAGAATGGAACCAACAGAAAGGGAAAATTATATTAACTGAGAAAATAAGCTAGTACAACAGTACAGAGAAAATAATCTTCAAAACATGGCCTAAGGGCTTACAATAGCATAAATCTGGAGATAATTTCTCCTTACAGCAGCACCTCCTCTCAAACTCCACTCCGAACTGCCTTTTACAATGCCATAAATCTCCTTAAATAGACGCTGGAGGGTTAAGGACTAGGAGTACATTCTAGAAAGTGCTAGTAGGCATCCACCAACGAAATAGAAGGTTCCGGAAGCTGCGTTAGAAGTGGGTGCAAATCTAGAAGAATCCAGAAAAGGTAACCGAACTTCCGGGAGGCATAACTTTTGAACCGTAGCTCCGATTGACGAACCATTTACATTTTCAGAAAGCTCTCGAAGCGCTCTATAGCCCTATGGACAAGCTTCGCTCATCCCCCATTTTTCGACCCTTTTCGAGGTCATTTAATGCCCCAAACCTGACTTTGAAGCATTCTTAGGAGGTCTCCAAAACCCGAAAAACTGCAATAACTTTCAAACCGTGGGGCCTATTGACCTGATTCTTTTTCTGGAATGCTCTAAATCATGATTACATTCATCTGGCCAATTCACACCTTCTAGTTTACCGAAATGATGGCCCAAATACATGCTCCTATTTTTTCGGGATTTTCAAACGCACTGATAGTTGAACTATGAGAGTTGGAACCTTTATTTGAGCCAAATGGGTATCCAAAAATGTAAAGACATGAAACAGAAACTAAGTCTAAGTACATTTTTTTGGGTGACACAGGATTGCCCTTATACCTCTGGATGCTCCTGCATCAGACACCCAGGGTAGATTGAAAAGTGACCCTGTCACTTTACGGATGGTAGAGGAAATCCCAAATGGAAAACCTCAGCTGTTGAAATCCAAGTTGAGTCCTCGATCGGCCGTCCTTTCCATTTGACCAAATACTCTTCATACTACCTGTTTCTGGTACTCCTACCCACACGATGATCTAGAATGTCTTCTATCTCCTCCTTCTTAGAAGCAGGAATTGGACATGGCTCTAAAACCGGCTCCTCATCTGCACCATCATCATGATACTCTGTTAAATCTGCAATGTTGAAAATGGGAGAAATGTGAATACCATCTGGCAGCTCCACCTCATATGCATTTCCTGAGTTATGTTTCTTCAAAACTTTGCAGGGGCCAAATTTTTTCATTTTCAGCTTGTTGTAAGTACCGGCTGGAAATTTTTCTTTTCGTAAGTGTACCATGACTAAATCTCCTACTTGGAATTCCTTATGTCTTCTTCTTTGATCAGCCCTAGCTTTATACTCTTGATTCATTTTGGTTATGTGTGCCTGAACCTCCTCATGTAGACGCTTGATATGTTCAGCAAATTCCTCAGCTTCAGCACTTTTCCTCTCCCCTTGTTCTATTTTCCTCAGCTCTGGTGCAGTCCTTGGGCTATTCCCATATACAATTTGGAATGGTGATTTTCCAGTACTCCTATTTATAGAGTTATTGTAAGCAAACTCTGCTTGTGGTAGAATCAAATCCCATCCCTTGGGCCTATCCCCAACTAAACATCTCAGCAAATTGCCCAGACTTCTGTTTACCACTTCTGTTTGGCCGTCAGTTTGTGGGTGATGCGTGGAACTGAATTTCAAGTCTGTTCTCATCTTTTTCCACAATGTCCTCCAGAAATACCCCACAAATTTAGTATCTCTATCAGAAACTATACTCCTTGGAAGACCATGTAGTCTTACCACCTCTTTGAAAAACAAGTCTGCAATATGGACAGCATCATGAGTTTTGTGGCATGGAATGAAATGTGCCATTTTGGAGAACCTATCAACCACCACGAATACTGAGTCATTACCCCTTTGTGTCCTTGGCAATCCAAGAACAAAATCCATACTTATGTCCTCCCATGGCCTTGATGGAACAGGCAATGGCTGATATAGGCCAGTATTGTGACTAAACCCCTTGGCAACTTGACAAACTTGGCAACTCTGTACAAACTTCTTCACATCCTGTGAAATTTGAGGCCAAAAATAATGTTCTCTAAGAATGGCAATGGTCTTATCTCGACCAAAATGTCCTGCCATCCCTCCACTGTGTTTCTTCTTAATCAAATTTTCCCTCATGAAACTCCTTGGAATGCACAATTGACTACCTTTGAACAACATGCCATCCTGAATCAAATAGTCTAACCACTTGGTTCTATCTATAGCAACAGGTTCTTTACAAACTTTCCATGCTTCAGCAAAATCAGGATCCTCGGGGTACAAATTCTTGAGTTCATCAAACCCAACTACTTCAACCTGCATTGTTGTAAGCAACAACTGTCTCCTACTTAGTGCATCTGCAACCCTGTTAGATTTTCCACTTCTATGCTTCAACACAAATGTATAACTCTGCAAGAATTCTACCCACTTCATACGCCTCTGATTCAATTTACCTTGGCTATTTAGGTACTGTAATGCCTGATGATCAGTATACAAAACAAATTCCTTTGGCAATAAATAATGCCTCCATTTCTTTAAGGCCTGAACTATTGCATAGAACTCTTGATCATAAATAGAATACTTCTTCTTTGCATCATTCAATTTTTCACTAAAATATGCAATAGGCTTACCTTCTTGGCTTAATACAGCCCCAATAGCGCTACCACTAGCATCACAATCCACCTGGAATACTTTTCTAAAATCTGAAAGTGCCCACACAGGCTGTTCAGTCACCTTCTTCTTCAGCAATTCAAAACTTCTCGCAGCTTCTGCAGTCCATTTGAACTCTTTTCTATCCCCTCTTATTGTATCAGTTAGGGGTGCACATATGCCACTGAAATTCTTAATAAACTTCCTGTAAAAACTAACCAGACCATGAAATGATCTTACCTCAGTAGCAGACCTTGGAGTAGGCCATTCCAAGATGGCTTTTACCTTCTTTGGATCCATTTTGAGACCTTCAGGTGATATAACAAATCCCAAATAGACTAACTCCCTTTTTGCAAAGACACACTTCTTTAGATTAATTAACAGTTTCTCTTCCCTTAGCCTTTCAAGGACACTACGAATATGCAGTAAATGTTCTTCCAAAGTCTTGCTGAAAATTAAAATATCATCCAAATAGACAATAACAAATTTTCCCAACAACTTCTTAAGTAACTCATTCATGAGCCGCATGAAGGTGCTTGGGGCGTTCGTCAATCCAAAGGGCATGACTAACCACTCATAAAGACCCTCCTTGGTCTTGAAGGCTGTTTTCCACTCATCTCCTTCTCGAATCCGTATCTGATGATAGCCACTCTTCAGATCTATCTTTGTGAAGTACTGAGCTCCACTCAAGCAGTCCATAAGATCATCCATCCTTGGTAAAGGAAACCGGTACTTGATGGTTATCCTATTTATAGCTCGAGAATCTGTACACATCCTCCACTCTCCATCCTTCTTTGGTGCAAGTACTGCAGGTACTGCACATGGACTCAGGCTCTCTCGAATCAAGCCCTTCCTCAACAACTCCTGAACCTGTCTATTTAGCTCCTTTGTTTCAGTAGGAGTCATCCTGTGAGTAGCCTTGTTAGGAAAACTAGCTTCTGGAATCAGATCTATCTGATGACTGATTTGCCTTACTGGTGGCAATCCATCAGGAACATTATCAGAGATAATATCTCCAAATTCCCCTAGTAAATCTGAAACTTCAAATGGTATTTCACTACTACCTTCTTTATCTTTCCTAGGAATCAAAGCATAGCATATATACTGATGTTTCATGCCATCTAAAAACTTCCTTCCATCAACAAGACAAATCCTAGCACTACTACATACCTTTTCACCTTCCTTTTTCATGGGCTTCAATTTGTGGCGAACTCCATCCTTTGTCAGAGAGTATGTGTTTGCATGTCCATCATGTATTGCATGTCTATCAAACTGCCATGGTCTACCCAACAATAAATGGCAAACATCCATCGAAATAACATCACAGAGAACTTCATCATGGTAACTCCCAATTTTGAATTTTACTAAACATTGTTCACTTACCAGGACCTTATGATCATCTTTTACCCAAAAAATCCGATAGGGTTGGGGATGTTTCTCCCTCTTGAGCTTCAGCTTAGAGACCATCTCTTCTGATACCAAGTTATCAGTGCTATCACCATCAATGATCACATCACAACATTTATCCTCACACTTGCATCTGGTACGGAACAACCTCCTTCGTTGTCCTGGTTCATTCTCACCACTTAGTAGGACTCTTTCATTTACCAAGGTCTCTCCTCTTTCTGCATCCTCTGAATGTGATGATTGTGCATCCTCATCCACATGAGCAACCCTAGCTTGGCCCTCAGCTCTCCTATCTGTCCTTCCTTGTCGTTGAGGGCATTCAAAGGCACGATGACCTTCTTCATTGCAATGGAAACAGGTACCACGGAAGCCTCCTCTTCCTTGTCCACGTCCTCTACCTCTTCCTCTTTGATTTCCAAAGTCTTGATCATGGGAGCGGTTGAAACCCTCATTCCTCTGGTTTCTGCTAGTACCCACATCTTCATTTTTCTTTTGGGTTTCATTGCGGCCTCCAGATGATCTACCGCTTCCCCTTCCTCCTTGACCGCGCCCTCTTTGTCTTCCTTCAAACCTTTTATTCAGCTTCTCTTCAACTCGTAGGGCAAACTGGTATGCTTCTTCAACGCTGGTCATTCTTACCAGACTTAATTCCTCCTGGATGCTAGGTCACAACCCACTGATATAACGAGCAACCTTCTCCTTATTTGCTTCTGCATGCCCCGCTCTAATCAAGAGTCGGTAAAACTCCTCTGTATATTCTTGGACTGATTTTCCTGCTTGCTTTAACCCATGCATCTTCTTAAACAGATCAAGCTCGTAGTCCACATGAATGAACTGCTTCTTCAATTTGTCCACCATGCGATCCCATCTTGTGATCTTCTCCTTTCCTCTTCTAAGTCTTTCCAGTTGAACCTCTTGCCACCAGATTTTGGCATGGCCTTTCAGTTTGGCCTTTGCAAACTTAACCCTATCTGGGTCCCTTATATCCTCATACTCAAAGTATTCTTCCAGTTCATTGATCCAATTGATCAACTCATCTGGTTTCAAATTTCCTGAAAATATACCCGCTTGAATTGTAGGTCTTTTCCCAAACTTAGTAATGGCCCTAAAAAGCCTTTCCTCTACAAGATTCAGAACTTCCCCGTCAACTTCCTCTTCTGGTCCCATTACTTCCTCTTCATTGTCATCCTCATTGTTGTCACCTGCAACAACATTTGCTCCTCTACGAAGCTCCTCTTGCAATGCTTGTACTTGCCTTTGGAGGGCTCTAACCTCCTCAGGATCAATAACTCTGGCCCTTCCGCCACGCTCTCTTCGTGGAGGCATCTTCTAACTCGAACCCACAACCACACAGTCCTGGTGCAAACTGCCTCACAGTCGGCGCTCTGTCTACACACTCAGGAAAACCCGTTCTGATACCACTTGATGGAGACACAACCCAAGAACAGAATGGAACCAACAGAAAGGGAAAATTATATTAACTGAGAAAATAAGCTAGTACAACAGTACAGAGAAAATAATCTTCAAAACATGCCCTAAGGGCTTACAATAGCATAAATCTGGAGATAATTTCTCCTTACAGTACCTCCTCTCAAACTCCACTCCGAACTGCCTTTTACAATGCCAGAAATCTCCTTAAATAGACCCCGGAGGGTTAAGGACTAGGAGTACATTCTAGAAAGTGCTAGTAGGCATCCACCGACGAAATAGAAAGTTCCGGAAGCTACGTTAGAAGTCGGTGCAAATCTAGAAGAATCCAGAAACGGTAACCGAACTTCCGGGAGGCATAACTTTTGAACCGTAGCTCCGATTGACGAACCGTTTACATTTTCGGAAAGCTCTCGAAGCGCTTTATAGCCCTATGGACCAGCTTTGCTCGTCCCCCATTTTTCGACCCTTTCGAGGTCATTTAATGCCCCAAACCTGACTTTGAAACATTCTTAGGAGGTCTCCAAAACTCGAAAAATTGCAATAACTTTCAAACCGTGGGGCCTATTGACCTGATTTTTTTTCTGGAATGCTCTAAATCATGATTACATTCATTTGGCCAATTCACACCTTCTAGTTTACCGAAATGATGGCCCAAATACATGCTCCTATTTTTTCGGGATTTTCAAACGCATTGATAGTTGAACTATGAGAGTTGGAACCTTTATTTGAGCCAAATGGGTATCCAAAAATGTAAAGACATGAAACAGAAACTAAGTCTAAGTACATTTTTTTGGGTGACACAGGATTGCCCTTATACCTCTAGATGCTCCTGCATCAGTTCTAGTCCAACTACTTTTGGTTTATGTTCACTATATGAGAAATATCTTTTGGAATTCTTTCATAAGGCACATCCTTTGTAGGCTCCATTATATTCCGATTTTAGATTTGGTAATCCTGTCACAATTTTTTCTATGGAGGGTGGGCACAAAAATGGAGTTGTCCTAACCTTCTATGCCAAATTTCATCGGTTTTGGAAACTTCATGATTTAGATCTTTACAGAGTTTATATAAGCTTCCATCTCTTGATGTTAGAATTTTTAGGCTAGGATAGTACTTTATCTTCTTGAAAAGTGACACGATATCCTTGATATACTAGTCTAGAAATGGAGACCATATTTCTGTTGATGTCTGGTATAAATAGTACTTCTTTCAATTGTAGTGTAACTCCTGTTTTTAATTTGATTGAATAGGTGCCAATTCCTTTCACTGGATAGGTGGAGTTATCCCCTATTGTGACCTCTTCACTTGAGTGTCCTTCAAAAATTTCAAATTGGTCTTTGAATCCAGTTATGCATGGTGACCAAGTAACGAGAATCACTGCAATTCTTCCAATTCAGGTGATTAGGCGATTCGACTTGACCCTCTTTATCCTAACTTGTTGAATTGCCTTGGCAATTTTTGAGGCATAAATCACTTGAATCGCTAGTTTAGGAAATTTTTGTCTGTCACCGAGTTATGTGCCTCAGGATTTGGCAAAAAAAAAATCAATTCTTTTTGTTGGTTGCATCTCAATTATGAGTTATGATTATTTAAATTTTTTATTGTTCGATCAGCAGATATTGGTGTTTTGGAAACATATAAATAACTTTGAGAATACCTTCCTTGATCGGACATACCATGAACTCCAACATTCTTAGAAGATTAATTAGATCTTCCTTAGCCTTTTTCAATCATATGCAACATTTATAACTTTTCATTAGATCAAATATATCATATATCGTATCATCCAAGCAATAAAAATTATATTCATTAATTTTCAATGAATTCTTGCTCTAGGGCTTGCCATTTCTTCTCAAATACAAAGCCACTTAACATGAGATCAAAAACCAATGGAAAGATAATTCAATGCACTAACAAAAGCTAAAGAATTAACACTTTCCAATGATTAGAAGTAAAGATATCAAGCTATTTGTATTCAAAGTTATAGTGTTACTATTTACACTTTACTATTAGAGATTACATGTTTCATGGAACATTTAATGTCATTGGTTTCATGGGTTTTACATACATTTATGATTTGACAACATTTATAGTTCTATATATCTATGCCATATGATTATGTTTTCTATTTCTTTCAACCATAATTTAAATTTTATGCATGTGATGAATTTATCATTTATGTTCCTTGTTTATGTATGTTAGTTTCTATTTGATGATGTTATAGTGTGTTTAAGTTAAATGCAATAAAGGGTGCATGAAATAAGTTTTAGATTGTTAAAATCTCTAAATTTGAAGGGTTTTTTCACTTTGTCGATTCATAGCCAATTCGTAGTTGATTCCGAGTTGATTCATGAGTCAAGTAGGCCTTGCCGATTCTGAGTTTTGGTTCTTTGGTTGAGATGCTTTTCTTCGCTATTGATTATCCAATTATTCTTGTTTGAGTTTAGTTCACTTGATAAGGCTAAGAAGAATAGTGGATTTTCTGCTTCCTTGAGTTCAACCATAGAGGCTTGAGCTTTCTTCCTTTCTAGGTAGTACTTGTGAGTGTGTCCAAATTTATCACACTTGTAAATTGTATTTTAGACAAATCTCTATTTTTGTAGGTTTGATTGTTCTTCCCTCTTTTTCATTTGAAATTTCTTTTCTTCCCTTTATTGTTTGAGTTAGCATGTAGGGCTTGTATTTCTCCCTCTTTATTGGACAGACCCCTCTCGTAATTAGTCTTGATTCTTCCCGAGCGCAAGCATTCTTAAGTTGATGAAATTTTTGTAAAGTAGGCTGAGCACTAATACCTTGAATAAAGGATTCCCAAATAGTTAATAACCATTTAAGGGCTATTAGGGATAGTTCCATATCATCTATATTATTTCCAACAGTTGAAAGTTGATCTTTCAATTCTGAAATTCTCGTAAAATAAGGTGTAATTGTTTCTCATTTATTCATCTTGATATGCAAAAGTTGTTGTTTTAAGGTGAGCAATTTGCTCGTATTATTGATCTCATGTGTATTTTGAATAGTCATTAACATATCATAAGCAGTTCTTAATTTTGATATGGTTGGAAGTATATGATCCTTAACAACATCAATAATAAATTATATTTTTCATGGCCTTATTGCTTAGTTACCGGATTCATCATATACAAGTTGGATCTGGATTTGGACCTGGGCTTGGATCGGTGAGGATCTGGGTAGGATCCTTGATTATGCCTATGGATCTCAAGGATCCTGCCCGGATCCAAGCCATAGCCCAAGGATCCATTGCAGAATTAGATAAATTATCAAGTATACTAGATTCATAGATCCACATTAGAATCATAGATTCATACTAGAATGTGTTGATTTTCTAAATAATTGTGAAAATAGATCAATTATCAAGTTTACTAGAGTCATAGATCCATACTAGAATCATAGATTCATACTATGGAATGATTTAGTTTTAGAATTATGTTATATATATAGACACACACACGAATCCTCCACGAATCATAATATGGAAAGAAAAAGTCCAGAATCCACGGATCCGATTCACTTGCCCTAATTGGATTCGTTTCACGAATCGACAACTAAGCCTTATTGTTATGTCTTTTCCGTATTGTTTTATCTGGATCATTATCTGGCATTGATCTATTTTCTTCTACATATGATTCTAGCTCAAGTTCTCGAAGAATTACCATTATTCGAATTCTCCGTGAAACAGATTTTGATACTCCTTCAAGTCTGTCCTTGAGTTTGACACCGTTTACCATGATTACTCTTTTGAATGAATGTAAGTCTGAAATTTTAATTGAAATTTCACTGTCTTTATTTGATCTCTATCAGTTCGGCTCTGATACCATGTTAAGAATTAAGGATCACAGATAGAGTATAAAAATGATTTCAATTCAAGTTTATTTTCAGACAAATATTAAGTTCTACTTTGAATTTGCAGATCTGTAATAGTCTTTTTACTAAACTATCACTACTGCAATTTATGAAAAGAATTCTGAATACTCAGAATTATATTTCTTCGTCTTATATAACAATTATAATACTGATTGATATTGTATCTGCAGGAATGAATTGATTGCTGCACTATGGAGAATGTAGTTTATATTGCAGAGAAGGGTATTGCCTTTGTGATTGATATCCTTTCTGCCAAAAATACACAACATATATATCATCTTGGAAGGGCACGACTACGCAGAATAATGGCCTTATGTGGTCATGACTCTTGCAACAATTTGTTAGCACTAACAAGTGTTCAATTAACTGATATAACTTGTCAATGATCTTCGGTGATTTCATAATGCAAGGCTCGATCGGGCATGATATATATGAGCAATAATATGGTGTGCGATCTACTACAGGCAGATTAGTAAATCAATTAAACCATCGAATAAATCATATGTATAATGAGGCACAAATCTGAATTTTATATATATATATATATATATGATTTGCTTGCTGTCATACATATCAGTTTACTATGATTTACTGAGAGCATCAATCTGACTGAAGCTATAACATTGACCACATGACACAATTGTTGCAGAATCTTGAAGTAAGCGACTTGCCATTGTCTGAAGGCCTATTAATCATCTCTGTGCAAAACAAACATCTGTGTTGTGATTATCAGAGGAGATGTCTGAATTTTGCTGATTGTGAATGGTTGTTGAGGAATCGCTTGTATGAGAGAATCAAATGAAACTGAGAACAGTACTGCGTTATGTGCAAAAGAAAGATGAATCAAAACATTGAATGGGATCAATATTTTATGTTTGTAATGACTTGCCCATTTGGTGAATTAGAGTACCATACCACTGTGGCATTGGAGCATCTGTGCATCCACAGGGCTTGATTCTAGAGTCATTCTTGAAAGTCATCAATTCTTTTCAGATACAAGTAGAGCTCTGCTGAAATCAGCACAAGGGAGTTCTTGATTACGCTGATTGAGAATAGACATTGGTAAATTCTTGTATGAGTTAGCAGAATGGAACTTGGAATTGCAGATGGACTCCATATAGTACAGAGATAAACCATGGCAAGCGACCTTATATAGATTTTTTCATTTGGCGAATCATGAAAAGCTTTCACAAAGGCAGCAGAGCCTGTGCTCCCCACATTTTACTCCATTATTGGATGTGTATTAAGTTGTTCCTGTCATGGACAGATTATGTCATGTGCCTTGAAGAATCTTCTTCTTGTGAAATCCTAACATGTATGGGAGTGCCTCTGAAATTAAACTTGATGGTTGTGTTTTTCTGGTAGTGTGTGGCTTAATGGGATGTAATGACTAATGAATGGACATATTGTACAGTTGAGCAATATTTTATAGCATCTCATGTGAACAATGACTTTACTAGATTTTTTTGAAGGTAAAATCAAAGTATTTAGATAACATTTGCTAGATAACCTTCACTAGATTGGCTGGAAGTAACAACATTGTTTATCCTGTAAGGACCCAAATGCATTTGATCCCTAATTTTCCTTTCGTCATTGGTAAAATTCATGGTCTTGTTGATAGCTAATTAGTGATGTTCATGTCTTTTTTGAAAATCAAATCACACTCATCTGGAGATTGGTTTTGCAATAGATGAAAGATAAAATCTAGCATTTATGCTGTTTGATTTCATTTTGAGAATTGCTTTGTTTGCTTGATAAGTTGGTGGACTCACTCTGCCATATCTACAGCTATGGGGTTTGAACCATTTCTTGAAGGCTGCAAATTTTTAAAAATCAGGAATTCCAAGTTTAATAGCCTTGTTCTTCCTTGAGCATGCAGACTTCAGTTTCCAATGATAAAAATAGTTGATTTAAGCCAACAGATTAAAAAAAGGTTTCCATAATCTCTTGGAGAAGAAAAAATATTCATCTTATTGCTTAACATTGAAAGGTGAAAAGTTAAAAAAATAATTCTATAAATTGTTTTGGTACTTTGTGGGAAGAGTATTAGAGTTATTACATCTGCAGGCATTTCTGATTTACATTTATTGAAAATATTTGGCACACTTTATTAGACTAAGCGACCATAGTTAATCAGTTTGCTTGTGTCTGTGATGCAAACTGTTTTTTTTGGGTCTTGATAAGTATGGAAAAGGTGATTGCAGACGTGTTTGAAGAAACTTATTCATCTCAATGACACCAACTCAGGTGGCAACCCATGCTGAAAAATATTTTTGGAGGCTTACATCTGGGAACAAGGAGAAGAGAGGGTCCTGCATCCAACATATAACAAGTGTACTGTGTAGGTGATGTTAGCATGAATGTTGATGATACTATATTGGGGGAGTTTCCTGGCAGGGACTCATATGTACTGAATGTTCTAACAGACTCTTAACAGGGTCTATCCTCTAAAAGAGGAATATTTATATTAGTCTATCATCTTGTGGGTACCATTCCCACCGAGGTTTTCCCTCTGATCAAGCGTTTCCTAACATATCTGGTGTAAATTGTGCGTGAGTATTTTGTTGTGGTTTCAGTTTATATTACTCACATGGTTAAGTTTGTTTAAAGTTAATGATTGTGATGATAGTTGGATAACTGATCCATCCTCCTGCCCCCTCTCAGTTATATCAGTGGACTATATATTCTAACAGGTGATGCCTCCTCTGCAACAAGCTTCTGCCATTACAAACTGGGAACCCTTCAATGCCTGTTGGTATTAGCCAATATCAAGGTTTTGTGCATCCGTTATCAATGTGAGGAGCAGCCTCGGTCAATTCTATGGGGCCTCCCATAGGTGGGAACTCTCTTGCGTTATCTCCTCCACATGGTCCCTATTCTCAAAAGTTCATTCACCCAGGCATATGATTCCTGGTTCTACTTTGGGTTTACTACAGATGGGGCACCCCATAGGGCCCATACAGCCAACCACGCATAACTAATGTAAAACAGGGAGGAACTAGTGGCTATTTTGAATATTGATGTAAACCATCATGTCGTTAGCCCAAGGGATAGGAGATTTGGTTCCAGCCACCATGTACTACACTGTGCCAAAAGGGTTCCTGACCAAAAATGGAATTGTTTCATGTTGATATGATTTTAACGAGGTGGAGATGTATGGGTATTTTAATTTATTTTATTACTTATCTGCTAGACCTTTTTGACAATTTCTGTAGAAATGTTATTCTTGTTTGTCCTATGTAAATTGATTATGAATACTAGTGTATGTGAACTTTCCATTCTGCTGATGTAGACATGGAAGATGTTTCTTTAAGAGTAAAACTGATGTAAAGAATGCGAATGTCCATTGCTTATTTGATTGAAGCCACAAGATGTACTGAAGGAAGGATATTCTTGTACATCAAAGCCATTTTTGGATGAAGCACATGCAGTTTGACACAAGTCTGAATGTTTGAGGTACAGGTTGTTTGATCTTATAGAGGACATTTTTGTTCTTTAAGCCTTTTTTTGAACTGATCATCATGCTGAAGAGTCTGAATATTTGCCATACATGTATTATAATAATCCGAGGATTAATTTGTTATTATATTGATGATTTGCCTTCATTATGAAACCTGTGCCCGTTTGATTCTATATTAGAAATCTTTTATGACAATTTTGATATCATTGTTCGATAAATTGGAGGTAGTTATTTGCTGGATAATGTGTTTGGTCTGGCATTTTCTATGTGCATGAGAAGTGAATCTTTGACTGCCACTCCCTTGAGCAAGATAAATATAGATAAAATTCCAGTTTTGAAATTTTGAACGGGTTCTTTCTTTTTATAAGAAAAAATAACAGAAAGAAACTATTGGACTATTAAACCTTTTTCAATTGGTGTTAGCAATTGGAAACATGTTTTCTGGAAGGTAAAAAGGAAAAGAAAATTTCATAACAGAACATGCTGGAAAGACCCTAATTTCCTCAGAGATCTGGCTTACAAAAACAGAACGAAGTAGTCACTTTTAAAAATTATATACATAACGAGAGCACGGAAAAGTTATCTCTAAAGAGTTAAAACCTAGACTCATATCTTACAAATTTTTAAAAATAGCAGCGAGCACTTACTTTGCCTGATTATTCTCATTATAATAATCAAACAAGCTTGAGGATACATATATTTGCAATAACGGAATAAAATCAGAATGACTGAAGTAGGTTTCTGAAGAATAATCATGTTGCATGGTATGAAAGAAAACATAAAGATGTAGCAGACGTCTACATATGTACCGTTAAGGGAATCACAACCGTGTTGCATAGAGCTCAGGGTACACCATTACGAGAAGTATTAACTAGCACTTGCACCCGAAGGAGCAAGGGGTATGTCGATAGTGCAAAAATGCGGTAATACATGTGAGATACATGTCCGTATTTTTTTTTATCATATGACGCAAGATTATGATACAGGCAATATTGTGTGGCATTTGAGAGAATAACACATCTCTAAAGAAATAAAAAATGTGTTCTTAAACATGATCACACACAAATCTGTACATCATAAGATAAAATTCTAAGTCAAGGTCATATCCAATAATTCATTATTTGCAATAAAGATGTTTAGTTGCCATAAAGTTTGGAACTTTGAAATGTAATCTCCTTTTTGAATTGAGGAGCTTATTCAACTAAAATACTTTGATGCGATCAAAACCTCATCCCTCCCCTTGACATACATTGATGTGAATACAGAGGGTCTCTCCATGCACAACAGTCGAATAAGAGAACATCTGAATGCGAGCTGTCGAATAACCACATGAGGTATCTTTTCAACATGCCTATATCACAACTATAAACATTAGGGAAAGATGATATTGAAATGAATAAATGCATCCAATTCTAAAACCAATGAAGTTAACACAAACAAAGTTCTATAAAGTAAGGGAAAAGATGCTATTTAATACCTAACCACTCTAGAGGGAGAGTTGTAGTCATGATTCTTGTTTTTTGATAATGGTATATGGGTTATCCTTCATTCTTGAATATCGCTCAAAGGAGAATGGTGGCTCTATACGAAGGTTGTCCAGTGATTTAATTCTTGATATAGTTGTAAAAGTCAAACCTTGTCGTTCTGTTGTACCACTATTAATTGTAGTTTTTTGAAGTGTCAACCCCTAGGATTTATGTATGGTGAGTGCCCATGACATGGATAGTGGTATTTGTCTATAACTTTCCAATGTGATAGGTGCTATAGATAAACTTTTTCGGTTGACTTGGTCCCAAAGCGGGCCATTATAATTATCAAATCGTACAACCACATATAGAGGTAGTTCTAGGGGTTTACAACCAAGTGTGTACACAATATCTACCACCTCCCCAAGTGATCCATTTACAAGGCCCATTTGAATCCAAAGGTTTTTCGTTAACATTGTTCGTTGGCCTTTACATAGCAATATTTCTTTTGGAAGGTGATTGACATCACTAACGAGGTTTGGTTGTAAGTGTGTTTTTTTGGCAATAGTAAGTGCAATAGGAAGATTGAGTAATTTAACATTGTTTGGTTGTGTAGCCTAATTGAATTGTTTGTAGAGTAAAGGTGCATTGACTGATCAAACATACTTTTTTTGGAAGAAGATAATTTTTCATTTGTACGTTGCATAAGTAATTCCCAATCTTGTTTAATGGATTCCGCATTTTACAAGTTGTACAACATGTGACGAAAGTCGATCTGAGTCTAACTGTCACCTTGTTGGCGAAATATATTTGTCAATGTGATAACCTTTGTAAATTTATCCCAAAAGTATTTTGTATTTGAGTGATGCATAAATAGGTTTATCCATGACAGGGGGTAGTTGGGCTAAGTCACCCACAAGAATTATAGAAGCACCACCAAAGTACTTTTTTTGTTGATGGGGGAAAGCCTCACGCAATCTACTATCTATTTTCAGAAGTTTTGGCCCAACGAAGCTAAATTCATCAATAAGGAGGTATTTCACATGTCTCATCTCTTCTTGAAAGACTAGTAGTGGTTGTCCATGTAGTAGGTACATTTCTCTTATTGGTATTCTAAGGGTAGCATGTATCGTTGAGGCATGTATGTTGAATGCCGCAATTCCTGTAGGAGCAACTGTAAGGAGTGGATTATTATTTTGAGATGCCAAATCCCAAAGTGCACGTCCGATGCAATATATCAAGTATAATTTCCTTTTGCCTGCTGTTCCTTGTATGATCATGTAAAGGGGTTGGTTGGAGGAAATTTCATTGTTATGATCTGTAATAGTTGCAAGTGCTTGTTTTTGTTTGGGAGCTAATGGATGTAGTGGAGCATGTTCTTGTAATATGGAGTGATCATCTCTCTGGGATGTCTTGTTCGTACTTATGAAATGCTCTGTAGTGTTGTGCAAATGGGAAGGTATAGAATATTCATCCCAATTGTTTATTTTATCAAAGTCATGTCGACCAAGCATTTCAAGGGTGTTCAAGTTCTCACCACAAACAACTCTCATATGTGATAGAAACTCCCATTCATTCATTTCACTTGTACTTCTTGGATTCACCTCAATTGTATCATCTAAATCTTGTTCATAGTCAATCTCTGTAGCTATTAGGCAGTCTACTTGCCAGAAATGGTAGTTATCTAATTTCATTTGTTTCCAATTTGAAACAATGTTATCTTTAGTGAGACCAATATCTATAGAGATGTTACGATAATGCTTGTACAAGAGTAGCTCACTCCAACAAAACGTCTTGAATTGTTTAGACTCCTCATCAGGGATACAATAGAAATGAGGAAAAACACTGACAATTACCTTTTGTTTTCTAACTTTCCACTCGCACCTTTTGCGAGTAGCCAAAAATGAGAATGCTCTAGCAGTGTCAATTAATGACATAAGTTCCAACTCGACAAGCCATTGTGTGGAGTGCAAATAACTCACTAGTAATGTATTATCACTTGGATTTTTGTTAATCCGATGAAAATTTTTACATCCAACATTTAGTGTTATAAAAGAGTGACTACTAACCACAAGTGGTAACTTTTGTAGCATATGACATGTCTCTTGTGCACCAATATCATGATCTGCAATAATCTCAGACATAAATCTATGATATGCTGATAGTGTGCGGTCTTCACCCACTTGTTGTTTGCATATGCGTGTTAGCATATCAATACAACTCTCTAAATTTCTTTTTGCCTTTGATGCATATTTTGCTATATATTTGAGTACAAGCATATTTGATACAACTGGTTTGAAATCATAGTTGGGTTGTGTATGTTCATCCTATCATCATTCTATGCTGGCATATACATTTTTTTCTCACACTCATCACAAGCCAAAGATGAACTAACACTTTCTAACCATGGGGCTTTGTAGCAACACTCTAGTATACTACGTCATTTGCGTAAGTACATTGCTTCACTATAGTGTGTGTCATTGAACACGGTTGATCAATTCCTCATAGTCCACACACATATCTCTAGAGAGGATAGTAGTTGTATCCAACAAATAAGGATCTTCTTGCAAAGATTGATGCTGGATGTTGTTTCTACAAGATTGTGTGCGGGGATTCCATGCTTTGACATATTTGTCAAAGAATGTCCCTGCTCGTTCTACCTCATCTTGATTATGCCAATTGAGTCAATCCATGTCAGGTGCACCTGGAATCCAAATGAACCCATGTATATGTCCTAATCCTCGATGTTGCCATTCATATCTATACCAGTAATCTGACACATGAAAGAATTTTTCTAATACTTCTTTACAGAATATTGTGAACCTTTCATGCAAGAATAATGATGTGGTGTGTGGGTTATTGATAATGTTGTCTATGCATTCTTTATTTGTTCGTAGGACTAATGGAAGGCCATTTGAAAATAGTCATAGTAATTCAGGCTACTTAGTATCTACAACACTAAAGGCAAAGAAAAGAGTAGGGGTTCCTAACTGGTTGATCATATTTGAAAGTTCACCATGATGTTTATTCCAATACGCATGAGTTCCCCTCAAGGAAGATCCAAAGTGCATCAATTCTTTAGCCAATTGAGTGTCAGGTATTTGTTGTATGTGTAGGTGAAGGTTTTCAATGGTAATTGGGATGAAGTTGTCTAGATTTTTCTTGACAAAAATAGAAGAGAGTCCTTGAGTTTGATGTCACATCATTAGATTTAGTACAAAATAGCACAACCTTGGATGGCTCCCAAATCTACTATCATGGTATCTCATTAAGTGCAATACATATTCATGCATCTTAACTTCTCGATAGTGGGATTGCATTGGTAATGCAATACCACTTGGGAAGAGTGTGGGAAAAGCCATATCCAAAAGTCCTTCAGTGTTGTATTCATTTATTGGAGAAGTATCAAGCTCAGGCCAATGAATAATAGTATCCTTGGCATCAAAAATTTGCATCGTTTCTTTGATGATATCTATTTCACACTGTCTATTTGGTAAGTTAGCCATAAATGATGATGAGTATGATATGTCATTTTCATTTTCATCCTCACCATATGGACCTTCAAATTCAATTGAGAGCTCATGTTTATTGTCTACATCAATAGTATGAAGCATGTTTGAAATGTCTATACTTCTATTTGGGAGTTGTTATAGACATTCATTGCCTATTAGAACATCCATATAGTATAGGTCATATTTTATCTTCTATTGTAATGCAACCCAAACATGACCCCTACTTACATAGCAATCATAGTAAGCTCCATGGGTGTGGAGTCGTCGAACTATTAAAACGTCCAATTCTGAAATCTTATGTGGGAGGTATTTCGCTTTTGATTTAATGTCTTGTGGAAAGATAATTGTATGACCATAATATTTATATTGTCCACCACAGGCATGCATTACTTGAACTGTTGGATTTACTCATGCTATGAGCATTTCTTCAACTTGGGTTAGATTTTTTTAACACATTTGGTTGTTTTCCTGGGTCCATATTATTAGATGTTGCAAATCGATGTTGCCCTTTTTCATGAACACATCTAGTGCACACTAGGACACAATCTATTGAAGAGGTGTGCATGCTAGGGTAACATTTATTGCATACTTTGCATGTTCCAATGTTTGCCGATGCATTTATCCTAGTACAAAACTTCTTAGAGACTACTACAAAGTTTGTATCCATCTGGGGTGTCCCAATATTAGTGCTACATATATTTTTTTCATTTGTGTTGCATATGATGATGAATACTAATTTCTTCTTTGTGCTGAGCATAATAATCACGATCCCTTTTTCGACACTGGTTTTGTTTATTCATTTTCTAAGAGCTTTGTGTCACAAGTTTGAGGGGAGGAGCTCATTATCTACAAAGAGATCATCATATTTCATGGTCAGTAATATATTTGTAATAAATTGTGAAATAAGATGTCAATAATACCAATGTGAAATAGAAACAAGTAATAACCTAGTTGATAATTCAATGCAAGGTAGTAGAAACACCAATTTTAGATTCAAATACCATTATTTTTTTTCAAAAAGAGTATATCATAAATGATAAAGTTGTTGGTAAAAATCATATTTGGACTAAAGTAAATATAATCATAAAAATTAGAAAGCAACAACCAATAGTTTTATTCTCTAAAGATATAACTTTATTAATTACAATTGTAAGCAACTAATTTTGCCAAATACATAGTATTTTCATATGTTGGTATTTAGCAATAATGTTGCTAGTAACAAATATAATTATAAAGAATTAAATAAGATCATATTTCAATTGAAGTAAAACAATCATAAAAATTAAAAATCAACAACCAATAGTTTCATTCTCTGAAAATAGAACTTAACTAAATACAAGTATAAACAATTAAATTCGTCAAATAAATGGTATTTTCATATGTTAGTATGTAGCATCAATGTTGGTAGTAATAAATACAATTATAAACAATTAAATTTTTCAAATACATGGTATTTTCATATGTTAGTATGTAGCATCAATGTTGGTAGTAATAAATACAATAATAAACATTGATATTTACCAAACATATTGTAATTTTAATATGTTCATACATAGCATCAATGTTGGTAATACAATTATGCACTTGCATTATTAGAGTAGAAGCATTAGAGGCATATTTAAGCACCCTTGTCTGTCATATCATCGATTTTACTAATTAAGGAAGCATTTTCTTCTTCAAGATCGAGAGCATCCACTTTCATGACTATCGACTTCAAATGACCCTGACCAACACTTGAGTCATATAGAATTGAGATACTGAAGAGATACTGTTTGAAACAACCTTGTTTGATTATTGTATATGCATCAATCTTTGCTTCTTGATTGAATTGGAGCATATATAAATCTTGTGTTGACATACTCAAAAGGTAGGTGGTAGGTTCATCAAAAGCAACCGCCCAGAGTGTGCCCGTATGATTTGCTAGCTTCATTTGAAGTATGTACCTATAAATACAATCTGCAAATGTCCTTGTGCACTTTGCACAAGTCCATGTTTCATCAGCATTTTTAACAACCTTTTTCTTACATTGTTTACCATTCAATCGAAGGGGACAAGATGGATAGTAAATTGAATTCATTTTTATGAATTGAATTGTTGCCTTTACAATGTACTGAAAAGTTCGGGAGCCATTCATTGTTTGTTCCTCAATTTACACAATTGTTTTCCTTGGAATTTGTAGGGGCACATATACAATGTGTGTTGATCATGATAAAATATCCTTCCCATTATGATCAAACCATATCCTTAGTTCTATTGCCTCCTCTATGTCTGGATTGATGAAGAGTTGAGTACTACCTAAAGTTCTTATGACCTTTCCATTGTATTCAGTGTCTTTTCCAATTTTAATTGCAAGAACAACAACCTGGTGTAAATGGTACATTTCTTGAAGCTGTGAACCCTCTTTTTGAGTGGTTGGTCCCCATAAAGTTACATTTATGGTAGATGAAGACAAATCTATTAATTGGATACTTCTTCTAAGAACTTCTGTCTCATCAAACCTCCTTATTATGGTACATGGATCCACACAAATAACTATGCCAACAACATCAACAAGGCAATCATTGGCCACGTGGATAATCTTATCAAGGGGGATGAAGGAAAACTAATGTTTTGGAATTGATAGGTCATCATCTAAGAGTGAAACCATAGAGTTTTCTTCCAAACATCTTTCAAGCTTGCTATTAAGTTTGTTGTAGAGCTTATTCATTGTCTTCACAGTACCACCCTCTATTGTATATATAAATCCTACTTGGATATTCATGTAATGAAGATCTACAATTTTGTTGAAGCATGCGATACATACTTTAGTTTTCTCACAATCTATAATGTCAAAAGAGAAGACTTTTCCATCTCCATGTTGGGTCTTGAAGTGGTTAATTTCTTTTGTTGTTGTAACACGTCCCCTTATAAGCCACCTTGTTTGATATGGATTCAAGTTTCTAATTGGAGTGATAGTAGGTGTGATTTCTTTATTCTTTAAAGACGATGATATCCTAGGCATCACTCTTTTAGAAGGTAGTTGTAAGGCATCATTTATTTTAAGCACACATATCGATGGAGAACCCAAGTTTGGGCCTTGTTCCTTGCATACATAGATAGGTTCACCAAATTGTGTTCACAACTATACACTAGGTATATATGTGCATATCTCATTACAAATGTAAAAATTCCTCCTCATAGAGCAATGATATTATAAATGCAAACAACCTAAAAACAACAATATTGTGTGACAAATACCTAATTGTAAGTCTTTTGGTTTGTTGAGGATTCAACAATAACTATTTTAGTTGGAAGTCACCTGAGCATGCAACAAAACATGTGAGATTAATTAGCCAAGGCATACGATCAATTGAAAGGTATAACATCTACTATTAGAGAGAGATACTTTTTTCGAATAACAATACCCATAGATAGAGCTCAAGATCAAGATGATGTGAATAATGTTATTTATAGAATGGAACACAATGTGAAACCAAAAGAGGGTTACGATAAAATTCATATCATGAAAATGAATAGTATTGATGGCTTAATTCATGGGAATGACCAATGTGATTCTATAATGGTTGACCTTATCAATGGTAATCTTATTCTTAGAAATTTAATTAATAATAGATATATATTTCTTCTATGTAGCATTGATTTTTTACATATGGCTTTCCATTCAATTGACACCAAATTATAAAAATTGTTTATTGGTTTTGATAAAAGTAATATCACTAAAATAAAGGGTGTTGATGGCTTAAATCATGAAAAGAACAATGCAATTATATTATAGTTGACCTTGTAAATGTGATTTTAATTTAATTAATAATAGATATATATTTCTTGTATTTTTTTACATATTGGTTTCCATTCAATTGACTCCAAATTATAAAAATTGTTTATTAGTTTTGATAAAAGTAATATCGCAAAAATAAAGGTTGTTGATCTCTTAATGCCTTTTACAATTGGTTAGTCACCCCCTTATAAGACTATTGGACTTACCAAATACAAATATATAATTAAAAAATATGTAGATAAAAGATCAAATTAAAGTTCACTATAATGAAAGTATATTGACTTAACAAAATGAAAATAAATATAGAATTCTAAAAGTTTGACAATAGGTCCATATACCAAACTCTGTACATGGACTCCAATCTCTCTTGAATGAATTTGCACCTCATATTATCTGGTTATTTGGAATTTAGTGCTTTTTCCTAAGAAATCACTTCACACTATTCAATCTTTGATCGCTTTCCATGGTCCTAACATTTGATTTGACCTAATAAGCTTCTTTCTCTGTCAAATTCTACAAAAACCACGCGTTTTCATGCTAAGGTTGATGGGAACCTTGATGATCCAATCCACCACATGTAAAAGAAAAAAATAAGTTTTGAAAAATTAGCCAATTTTCACTATTTAGTACTCAAAGCCTAACAATCAAACATTAGTATTAGTATGTGATGTTTATATGGTTTGTAGATGATCAAAGGTAATCCAACATAGACAAATCATTTGATCCAACTTGAATTGTTATGGTTGGAATATTGAGTTTAGTAACTAATTTCAAGGGTCTTGGAATTGGTTACACCTGCTAATTGCATTTGCTTGAAATTTGCTAAAGCTTTTCCAACAAATCCATTTTGTGCATATCCTACATTGACTATTGTCAATGAGAAAGGAAGTTAAGAAGAGTTGCCTTCACTTCAAGGGAGTTGTCTATTACAATTTTCATATGGCCTTCAACAAAGTAGTTGATTTTATAGCAAATTGTGAGGTACATAAAATTAACTTGGTTGGGTCATTCTTTGTTAGTGGAGATATCCCTTTTCCAAAATTGGCATTTGTTCCTAGCAAGGTGGCTCTAGTTTGCTAGGTGCTTGCTGTGGGTGTTCATATGATAGCTTGAGTCCTACAACAAGAAAATGCCTATGCCCTATTTTCAACTATCATGAGATGGCTGCATTGCTGTTTGTAAAAGTCATGCTTCTCATTCAATTTGCTGGTACTGAAATGCTAAATGTGGGTCTTTACATTCCTTTGGGAGGTGATATAGAAGACATGGAGAAATGCTAAGTTTGTGTCTTTCCATTTTTGTGTAGGTAATTTGGAGAATCTTTGGATAGAGAGAGAGCCTATGATGGCAATGGCTGCATTGCTTTTTGTAAAAGTCATGCTTCTCATTCAATTTGTTGGTCTTGAAATGCTGAGTGTGGGTCTTTACATTCCTCTGGGAGGTGATATAGAAGACATGGAGAAATGCTGAGTTTGTGTCTTTCCATTTTTGTGCAGGTAATTTGGAGAATCTTTGGAGAGAGAGAGAGAGAGAGAGAGAGAGAGAGAGAGAGAGAGAGAGAGAGAGAGAGAGAGAGAGAGAGAGAGAGAGCCTATGATGGCAATACATTGTTGCAAAAGTAGATTACACTTAAATCTAAATGATCTTGAAATGGCTAACATAGGAATCTATAAATTTTTTATTTGGATAAAATTGTAGACTATTGAATAAAACAATAGTGTAAACTAGCAAAGCAATTGATTGCTATTAGTATGTATCGAAATAACGTTCACTACGTTTTCAACTGAGATATTATGAAAATATTAAGAAAGTGTAAATTTATTTCACAATATATCAATTGAAGATTTATTCTAATATTTATTTGATATGATTGAGCTTATTTTCAGATATTGTAGACTGTGAATGTATGTTTCAAATAGCTATATCACTAAGCATACAAATTCTAGGTATTTAGACTTATTGCTTTTGCATGCACAAAGCATAATACATAGAATATATAATTTAGACACCAATATATTAAACAATATACAACAAGTACAAGAGTTTGGTATACATGTAAGTAACAAAGGTTGAAGTTGTTTACAAAATATGCTTCATTTCAACACTCTTTTCTAACCAGACATAGCTATAGGTGGCCCATTCTTCCAAAGAAAACAATAAGGTGTACACACGATCATAGTTTAGAGTTGTCTACAAAATAAGGCTCATGTAAGAAACCTATGCTTGGCCAACAATATGTCTAGGTGGTCACTTCCTCACAAAAGTACAAAATGACATGCATTCTATCAAGTATACTATTGTATGATATCATATTTTCTATATTCATAGGTATAGATGGTATAGACTACACATTATTGATGTAATTTTGAAATGCAACTTTGATATTAGGAGCATAACCAAGAGTATAGTAATCATCTGCATGCATGTCACGTAGGAAGTTACAATATCCAATTAACATGTCACATGTCATATGAAATTCAAGGACTCTTGCCTCCATTAGCATCACATCAGTATCTTGCATAGATTAGATTGTTGAGCACGTTGTCTTTGCATGTTCGAGTATGTTAATGCAACTAAGAGCAACTCCACTTGAAAAATCTGGAATACTATTTATGAGAAAACCAATCTGATTGATTGGTTGTGGTGACCGATTTAGTAACACGGGGGGCACATTGCTACTATTAATCTCAATAACAACCATAGAATTGAGTGTATTTTCCATAGCTAACTGAAAACATTTAATAAAATATTAGTTTTAGAAACATGTGTCCAACATGTGGCAAAAGAGTAAATTTTCAATTTTAGATTCGAGTAACCAAAAAAGATCTATCAAAAACAAAAACAGAATGTCATAACTTACATAATTGGGCCTGAACTTAATTAAATTAAATTTAAAACTTGAATACAATTAATATTTAAAACTATTATACAATTGTTAAGTATGCAATCTTATCCTGACTGAGAGTATGATGTAATACTGAATCAACATGGGATGTGTTGAGGGAAAGTTCAATAAGTTGTATAAAGTGTATAACATGATATACTCAGTGTTGTCTACAATCTTAAATACCCATCCAAAATCTCACCCACCTAGCCTCTCATTATTTAATAATAGGAAAGAAGAGGGGAAATCATTATAGAGTAAAACAGAAGAGAAGTATTAGCAAATCCCATTTACAATGCACTCATAGAAATTAAACAAATGACACAAACATTCACAACATTTTGATGCTTCAACATGGAAATTAGCCTCGTTAACAACAATTTTTCCTTGAAAGGTAGCAGGAAGGTCCAATACAATGATGAGAGGGAAAATCAAGTCCTAGAAGTTAAAACCCAAAACTTGTAGATCCTATTTGCTGCCACCATTCAAGGTCAACACATAGGATTGCATCTCCATTGTATCCTATTTCAGTTCTAGGCTAACATTTATGTGTTCTGTACCATATGATAGATTCTATTTTCTACTAAAATTTGCAACACCACTAAATACAGACAGAGAGCAAAGAAGCAGTCAGAAAGAGCAAAGCCCAATACATATATGCATAAATAAAAAACTATAATACTTAATAAACTCAAAGTCAACCTACTATTTTTAACACAATTTTAAACTGAGAAATAGTAGCATTTAATAAAGGCTTATTGAAACAAGGGTTTGCAAGATTGCTAACAAGACATAGAACTAATGGAATTATAAAATGATTAAGTTGATTGATTATGAATGTGTTGAGGACTGTGAAAGAGAGAAAGTACAAGTGAAAGACCAACTCCTATATCGAGTTCGGCAACACAGTCCCTAGAATCACCAAAAACATGTAATAATTGAACAAGATATCACAAAAGACTATGTTATTGTGAACATACAAGAAAATTGGACTCCCACTACTATTTCATCTAATATTTTAATAAAAATAATTGCTTAGTTTGGAAGATATAAACATAACGTAGTTAAATTAATTAGACAATATGGAAGGATATAAGTAGTGTGATAGAAATAGGACAAGCTTAGCTAGCCTTATGCAATATCTTTGAACATTGTGACATCATGAATGTGGCCATTTATGGGAGAAAAGGAGAATGTCACTTTGAGATGCTATTGGCATAAAAAACAAAGCCCCAAAAATATTTCACCAAAATAGGTCAAATTAGAATGTATATGGAGAAGAAAACATTATGATCTTATTTGTAGCAAATAATACTTCAAATCACCACCAAAATAACTAGGAATCCTATTTCACTGTTTACAATCTACTTCTCAAATCAGACTTTAAAGTGAATAATCACCATGAAAATATCTCAAACTGTAGAGGGCATTTCAAGCAATTCTACACAAATAATCTGTACCTCTGCTTGCTTTCTAGGGCTTACAGATAACTTGAGATGTAAATACTTCAGCATACATATATCACATTACTATGTACAATAGAATCCATAATATTTTCTGTGGAAGTTGGTGAAAGAACAATGGAACATTCACAACTAAAACACAAATGTTGTATAAAACATGAGATATGTAAAAAGTTCAGACTGGCAAACAATGACCAAATGAATAACCCTTTTTAAAGTAGTGGCCAAACGTGACACTAGATAACATTTATGATTAAATTTTGAAAGTCAAGAAGGATCACAAATATAGCATCACAAGAATGTGATTAAAAATTTAACACCAAAACATTGAAGAAGGTAAAATAAATGTAAAAACCAAAAAATGCATTTGAAATTAACTCAAAACACACAAAGTGTTTGGGTCGCTACTAGGCTATACAGTACTAAAAAAATGTTTACGAAATCACAAATTGAATAGCATGTAGAATATACAAATGGGAAAATTTTAATTGTAGAATTGGATGACTTGAAGCCCGACGATGATTTATATCCTATTATATAGGATTCAAAACTGTAAAGCCCAAGATAAACAAAATGATCAATATTCATGGACTTACCTAATTGAAAGAGATAGTTCACAAAACAAGTTTCCAGCTGTTTTTAGGTAGTTCACAAAGCAAGTTTCCAGCTGTTTACACATTTAAGGGATAATGTTTAGACTATTCATAGGATGTTTTATAGATATTGCAGACGGTGGGATAAAATGAAATAACTCCACATAATATCTAGTATAACAAATCAATATACAAATATCACAAATTTGTGAAAGATTTATTAAGATCTTAATGGATATGGTAATAGATATGTCGGTGCAACATTTATTACTTGATTTAATGCCTAGCTAAAGAAACTATGCTAAATGTGGAGGACAACTAAAAAGGTTAGAGAGACTTCCAAATGGGCATAAAAGATTATCATATTAGCATCGCTGCCTTTGTCAGTAATACCATTCCTCATTCACTGACTTTAGTAATTATTTTCGCACCACTTGCAACTTTTTTAATAGTTTCTAATAGTCTTCTATGGCAGTGAATTAGGGCCCGTTTGGTTCATGGATATCAACATTAATTAGAATTGCGAATTCTAAAAAAATCGTAATCCATTGTTTGGGTCGATGAAATGAGAATTGGAATATGAGAAAATTAGAATTCTGTATCCTCATTTATCCTCCAATTTGAGGATTCAATTTTCCTTCCAAATAGTTGGTATTGCTCAAATACCTATTTTAATTCCAATTTTGGGAAAAACGAGCATTGCAAATTAATACAAAAGAAACTTTTTAAAAGTCTAGCAAACCTATTTTTTTTGGCACTCAAATTTTTTGTCTGCCAAATTATATTCATTTTCACTCCATTTTATCTTTGCAAACATTTTTCTCTCCATTTTCTCTGGTTTTTCACGTTGTTGTTTGTAGATCCATTTTATCTCTATAGATTCATCAATTTTCTATGGCTTCTTTCTTGCGCTGACCTTGCCTTTGCGCATTTCGTTGAGGTTATTTTCACTGCTCGTCAATCATCCATTTGTTCTGGTCACGAGTTCAAACCCTAGTGTCCTCCTCTCATCTAGTTTCAAAGGCTTAAATAGTTTTATAAATACTATTGGCTCAAGAAAACGTCATTTTTTGGATTTCCTGGAACCCACAACCATTTTTAAACCTAAGAATGGTTCCAAAAAACCATTAATTTTTGACCCTCGTTAAACTTGGGGCCATTTTTGAAAACTACTTTTACTCTGATGATTTGAAATGATGACACGACTCTATGGGTTGCCCATGTAACTGATAGCTTTAAATTGTCTCTACTTGTTGGATTGAGAGGACGATCAATGAATTTACATTTGATTTTATTCATATTGGATCGAGTTGTTAATTTTTTACAGAGCATAAACGTTTATGTTTGGGATCATTAGATCTGGTGTATGTGTATGAAATGATGCTTTTGGTATAGAGGAAAGAAATTTGTAATACTTTGTATTTGATGATTTATTTTTTGAAAATACTTTGTATGTAATAATTTGTAATAGAGGAAAGAAATTTGTGACAATAAATAAAATGACTCTAAAATCATGTCAAGTGCAAGATACATTTTTATCACATTTTAAATCACGCTAAAATGATGGATTTAAAACATATTTCATTCATGTTGAAATTAAAAAATTAAAAAAAATGCTTATTCTAGTTGATATTCCAATTCTAGAAATGAGCAACCAAATGGTAAAAATGTGTATTCTCATAATAAATTCTTGGTGAACCAAACGTTCCCAAATCAAATCCTCAAACAGTAATCTGGATTTCAAGTTCCAAAATCCCAAATGAAGGTTTTTGAATGCCAATTCTCGAATCATATTCCAGCAACCAAACAGGCCCTTATAGATTTGGCCCCATTTGGTTGGGGAAGAGGAATTTGGCTCAAAACCTTATTATCTCATAACCAGGTTTTCAAAAACTTGGTTTTGCATTTTTGGAAGATAGTTGAACTGTTTGGTTGACATAGAAGATGAATATACAAATCCATATTCTTCGTTTGTTTACCAATTTAGACATTAGAATTGAAATCATTTTCAAAGGCACTCGTCATAAAAAACAGAGAAACCCCACAGCTGTCAGCTAAGAACAATACAAAGGAAATAATGATTTAATTGTAAAAATGTCTCAAGAATGACAAATTTTTTTTAGCCTTGCTTATTTGAAGGGATTTGAAGTTGATGATGAGGGAATAATCCTTGCTCTCCACTAAAAATTTCACTTGCAAGCTATAAAATTTCTATTGTATTTTGTTCTTCAGGCTGATCCACTATCTCAACTGGTTTGTATAGTTGTTGTTGGCATTTAGAATCCATTGTTGTTATCCTTTACAAAGCTATATAGCTGGGTTGTGCAAATTTTAGATACTATTTTGATTTCTTTTTCAATGCCTGTTTCCTCAAATCATCCCCTCACAATTAGAATACAATGTGAAGGAATAAGGGAGATGGATCGAAACATTGCAGAGAAAGCCAACCCAAAGCCACAATCATCATCAAAGAGAAACTCACCTAGAAACTTGCCCAGCAAGAAACCACAAAAAATTGTGGACCCGATAGTTTTATTAAAACGCATTCATAAAACAAAAAACTTGGTTTTGATTTTGAATTCCACCTTTTTTTTGGAAGATGGTTCATCCAATTTTGGCCCTCATCTTCTAGCAACCAAATGGGGCCTTACTATAATGAATCACCTTTTTGTAGGCTAAAATTGGAAGTTAATATGTCTTAAAAATATCACAATCAGAGGAATCTCGAAGATCACATGTTAATTTGCTCTCACTTAAACCAAATTGTATTGAGTAGATAAATACCGCCTATAGTGTTTGGTTTGCCAAATAGACAAGTTTCTATGAAAAGCCCACCTATAATAGCCTATCAGCTAATTAGCTTAAAAATCGAGGAAAGAGAATACAAATGTTTTATTTTTGCTTTTGATTGATTAAAAATATCCCCCGCATTCTAATTTTGCATAGACGTTGTCTTAATAGAGAGAAAATTGTTGTTGATGCATATATGTCCTAGAATTTTGTTTTTTTAAATCTTGATTTTTCATTTCTTAAAATCTTAAAGAAAAAACTTCGAATAACATAATTTTTTAACTACATTTACTTATTAAGAATTAAAAATAAAATTTTGAAGTCCACACAATCAAATATAATGTGATATCAATATATTCTTTTTCGAAGGTGTCCAAAATATATGGTAAGTACTATTGACCACATTTCAAAAATCTAAAACCTCAACTTCTTTTTCTAAAATTTCTAGATTTAATTTTTTTTTTTTTTTTTGGCTTTTGTGCATTTTTGTTGAGAGCTTACTTCTGTCCAAAAAAAAGTGATGAGTCCAATAGATGTGTACTAAGTCATGTTTGATGATGGGCTAATGTGACATCAAATGAGTGGTTATTTTTTGAAATCTCGAAGCATATTTTTGGAACTATGCATTGACGGGACATTTTTACTGCGATACTATAGATTTATTTTGTTTGTCTAATGATCTAGTTTTAAAACCTTCTATAACATGTATTGGACACCTCAAATGTATTGCTTCTCTCCACTATTACTTGTTTAAGACATTAGTCCCATGTTTCAGGTTAGACTTTTGTATAATGTCAACAATAAGATCACTTAAATTCAATTGTCCAACTCCCCTATTTCTCTAGCAAGTAATGTTGTTTATTTGAACAAGAATGAATAGTTTAAGTGGAAGATATATTGAATCTACTATCTATTTGATGTTTTGGTCAATATGTTATCCCAAAATTAATTAGTGTTTTAGTTATAGTGACAACAAGGAGTGTAATGCCATGATGTGTCATGTTAATAAAAAAATATACTATAATTTTTAAATAAATAAAATTATTTCTTCATATAATAATAAAATAAAGTAAGTAATATTAACAAATAGATTTTAGATAGCTTTATAGTAAAATGAATTAATTAAATAAAATTAATATGAATATTAAAGTTAAAAAAATAGAGACAAATAAAAACCTTAAAATTTTTGCTCCTCCAGAGGAATAACATCTTAATGCATATTGTGAACAAAGCAATTATGACTAAATAATAAAAATCCAAAACAACATCATCCTTAGAGACACACCCTATACATTGTATTCCTCTAGGTGACTACCAATAATGCAAGTGGACAAATAAATCGTTGCAAAAGAATGAAAACAAGGAGTAGCACCAAACAAAACAACAATCAAAAAATGTTTCAGAGTATCCAAACATTGAAGCAAGCTTTCTAAAAGAAAAGTGATCTTAGCAAGAAGATAATCAAGGAAATGGATGGTTGAAAATTGGTGCTCAATAACAAATATGATATTTGTCAATTTATTAATTTGTTGTAACACTAGATTCAAAAGAATGCAAGCACAAGATAATAAACACAATACAATGGTGGTTTAGTGATAAATTGGTTTATGCAAAAAAATGGGAACTTAGTTTCAATACTGAAACTATGTCCTAATTGAACAAGTTTTATGGATTCGATTGCAGAATCTCTTGCTAAAATATGGAATAAAAGATCATCTACAACTAATAGAAGGAAATCTAGACTTTTGTTTAGGTTGAAAACACAGAGAGTGGATTTAGCATTGTGGGTATGGGTGAAGTTCATTTCAATCATATAATCCCTATATAAATTAAACTATGAACACAATCAAGAATAGGTTAGCAAGGCATAACAATAGAAAAAAAAATATTTTAATGCCTAGATTGAAATAAAAGAGCCCATCCTATGAAAGGATGCCTTAAATATAAACCTCTACAATGGATATTATAAGAGAAAAAAAATTCATGACCAAATAAATAAAGTAGCAAAAAGGAGCAACATAATCTAGTTTGTAGAAGAGGAAAAAAACAATGCTTGACCAAAAAAGAAGAAGATGAGGAAATCACAAATGTGAACAATATGGTTTCTCAGGTGACAAATTAAATGAATGAAGAAACTAGAGAAAGGTCTTAGAAATTCAAAGGAGAAAAGAAAGTGACACAAAGATAAAACCTTCAACATCTCCACAAATATAGGACACGGTAGAAACATTAGAAGATATACTATTCTCAATTTGATCTCCAAAAAAGGAAAGAGGAAGAAAATAACAAGGGACAAGGTAGAAGCCCCATAACAAAAGAGAAATAAATGAATGAAATAGATGATAGAATAAACTCAACCATACCAAAAGAAATTCCCAATTCAAAACATTAGAAGAGGATATGGAAGCAAATGAGGAAGAGCTAGTGAATGAGATGGACATTCTAGAACCTATAAGCATCATTTAAATTGGAACAATTATTCTTAATATTGGCCTTTATAGAAAAGGAAAGGGAAGAAAATTAAATATACAAGAGTGAAGAAGAAGCTCTATAGAGAGAGTAGACATCATTCAATACATATTTACTTAGGTCTAGATTGAAAGGAGTAATATCCTCCTTTTGGAAGAAATGTTGATTCTTTCATCGAATGTTAGGGGCCTCAATGCCCCTAACAAAAGATGCTTGGTGAAGCACCAATTTGAATAAACATGGAAATCATTCTCATATAGGAAACCAAATTATTTGGGAAAAAAAAAAAAAAAAAAACATTGCAAGCAATGGAAATGACACTTTGTGAAAGCCATAAGAGGCTTATGAATGCTATGATGACCTAATCATGTACACATCAAACTAGAACAATATTCAAATAAGTGGCAATGAGAAAAGGTAATAATTTTGAAAAATTTCTTATCTTTTTTTCATTTGTAATGTTTGTGGACTGATTAAAACAAAATATAAAATCAAATAACCGACAACATTGAGCGATAAACCATTACCAATCCAAGAACCTTACATATTGGGAGGCAACTTTAACATTGTCTTGGATGTAAGAGAGAAATCAAGGGTTACTAAGATAATCACAAAAGTACATAAATTATTTTAAACATTTGTAAATAATAACTCTCTAATTGATTACCAACTAGAAAATGGAATCTATACATGGAAGAATCACAATTGTGGATTTAAAAATATGGTAGAAAGGTTATACTAATTAATTCTATCAAAATATTGTATCAATAACCTAACCCTCCCATCATCACATGTACACCCAACGCTAACATCAAATTATTATCTAGTAGAATTAGACATATTAGAGAATACAATGGGCCCAAAATCATAATTTAGATTTAAAAAAAATGTGGCTAAGGCATAATTTCAAAAACATGATGGGAAGAACTGATCAACGAATACATAACATATGTGCACATCTTTATTAAGAAAACTCAAAAGATGGAGAAGACTTGAATAATTGATTTTTTAGGAACATATTTGAGGATTCTGGAAAAAGAAATAAAAGAATCAAGTAAGATAGTACTTCAAAACAACATAAATTTTTTTTTAAAAAAAATGGAAAACCCTTAATGATAAAATACAAAGAAATTTTGGCAAGGGAAGAAAGCTACTATAGGGCTATGTCTAGATAAATTTGGTTAGACGAGGGAGACCTCAACATCAAAATCTTCCATAACACATCAATGATCAAAATGAACATAATGAAAATAACTTGGAAAAAGAAGATTGACCAAACTACAGTGAAAAAGCTCCAATAAATACAAAAAATAGGGGTCAAATACTTCCCAAATATCTTTTGTAGAGATAATGAAGTAAACAATATATTAAAAATTCAACCATAATATACCACAACTCATAATAGAGAAGGGTGATAGATTTTTGATGCAATCCATAATGTTAGAAGAATTTGAAAAAGTGGTATTTGAACTATACCTTGACAAAACATATGATCTTTATGGTTTCATAGCTATAAGCTCATTATTATTTTTAAATAAACTCTGAATTCATGGGTGTAGATATATGGTAGATAGTAGAATAATCTAGAAAGAGGGAAATAGTACTCAAAGACCTTAACACACCAATATAGTTCCAATTCCAAAAAACTAGATGGAAATCATTTAAAGACTATTGACCCATAATAATCTACAAGACAATAAATAGAATCATCTTTAAAGTAATGGTAAATAGGTTGAAAACATTACTACTACTAGAAATAATCTTATTACAAATGGCATAACTATAGCTCATGAAGTCTTACATTCAATTGACAAAGAAAATTTAAAAGGTATGATTATCAAACTGGACATTAGAAAATCCTATGACAAGGCTTAATGAGGTCTTAATAAAAATCATGATTTTTTTGGCTTTAGACAAGAATGGTTAAATTGGTATATAGTTTCATATCAATACCAAGATAATCCATAATGATAAATAGAAAACGTCAAGGATTCTTCTAAGGAGAAAAAAAGACATAGGTAAGGAGACCTGATATCTCCATTCCTATTTGTTAGCATGACAAGTGCACTAGGAAGAACAATAACTAAAGTGAGCGACCAAGACCAGTAGGAAGGAATAATCTTTTTACAAGAAATAACCACCTTCTCTCATCTGATGTTTGTTGAAAAAACATTTTTATATGACTCATTGACCAACATAGAAGAAGAAAGAATAAAAAACCGTAACAGAAATAAATGGTATTTAGATAGTCAATAAACACAAACAATTCTAATATGTTTTTCTTCAACACCATAAAATGAAGACAACAAAGAATTGAAACATTACTTGGTTACACCAAAGACAAATTAACTTCCAAATACTTAGTCATACTACTATTCAATTGGGTTGACAAGAGAGATGTAGGGAACACAATCTTTGAGAAATGATACAAGAAGATATAAAATTGGAAAGGAAAATGGCTATATCTAGTAGGTAGAATCATCATGATAAAATTAGTATTAGCAATTATACCTATGTATATTTGATCTTTCTTAGAAATACCAAAACACTCATTATACCATCTTAAATGGGAAGCACTTCAAGTTAATGATGGTTTAGCACCTATTTAATGCAAGACCATCATCTCCTTGCATCTCTCCTCCTTTCTTCCCCTTTCTTCTCATTTCTCCTAGATGGAATTTGGGTAAGACCTAATTGATCCTCTTTAAAGCTCCTATTTTCTTGGTGTAAAGATTGAGGTAAGATTTAACCACCTCGGTCCTCCCTTTACTTCAACCAATCACTCATAATCTATTTTTTGCACTATAATGATCATATCTCACAAATCATACTTGATTTCTGGGATCTATTTTGGGGCCCTGAAGGAGTTCCTAGGTTTTTAGGCCCTAGTTGGAAGAGATGTAGTGCATCCATGATAGGCCCATCAAGGATGTAGTGTGTCCCTTCCAAGGCCCTATCTAGGGCCCCCTTCTTGGATCCTAGGTCTGGGTTTACTCATCGTGCAAACTTCAAGGTAGGTTGATCTTCACGAGAAAGTTAATTCTGAGCCCTTTATAAACCCTTCTATTTGCTCCATTTTGCAAATTTCATATCCATAATTTACAAGAATCCACAATCCATCAAGTATTCATGTACACTAGAATTCAAGAATTCAAGTTCTCAAGCCTTCAAGGATCCTTCAAGCAAATTCCTCCATTGAAGATCAAGGATTTAAGAAATTGAAGAAGTTTATCTTCAAGATCTTCTTAAATCCATTCATTATCATTTGTTGCATCTTCTACATCCATTCATCCACATTCTTGATCCAAGTCAATTAGGAAAAAAATCTCATTACATTCGATTCAAGAGATCCTACAATTGCAAGGTGAATTCATACATTTACTTTACATTTATGCAATTTCTATTATTTGAATTCAAGGTTAATTCCTAAACTGGGGTTTGGTTGAGCCAAACTCCCCATCAACAAACAAAAACCCTTTTTTACTTACAAGTTTAAGATCTTGGATTGGAAAATAGATTACGAATTTGGATACCATTTTCATCATTCTACAAAAGTGCAAAATCAGATTTGGGTCTGGACAGAGTTGATTAGGGATGCACTGCACCCCTACTTTAGGAGAAAGTCACCATCACACAAAAGTCACTCTTGCCAAATTCATCAAACTATTTCTAGGTTTTGTAGATTTCAACATTTAGGCCTAAATTTGATGTTATTTGAATCTTTTGAGCAACACAACAAGCAAAAAAAGATCTAAAGGTGAGTCTTCTATCCTCTTTTTCATTTCAGCATATCTACTTATTCTATCTACATATCTTGTTTGAACTCCCATTATAATGAGGTTTTTAAGGAATTTTGCATCTTTTCCCCTATTCTACTCATTAGATCCTAGCTTTGCATTTGTTCTCCTTTATCACTTGCCTAATACTATTCTTTCTAGATCTAGTCTTTTAGAATTGGGATTAAAAAGATTAATTTTCTTGACTCCATCTTTGAGTTGTGTAAGTGTGGTTGTGTGATTAATGTAGGTTTACACTCTTTGATTACATTTCCCCTTTAACATATTTGTTAAACCTGAATTTTGACATTTCCCCTTTTGATTTTGGAGTTAGCTTATTGCATTTTGTTTTGTGTTCAACATCTTTGGTGAACTTGACTTGTGCCTTTTTCTTTTGGAGTTAGACCCAAGTTATCCCTTGTGATCTATCTTTTCATGCTTTACATATTTACTTTCATTAGATTATATTGTGTGATTTGTGATTTAGTTCATATCATAAGGTTAGATTAATTTTGTGTCTTCTTTCCTTGTTTAGTGTATGAGCTTTATTACCTTAAGTCCTACTTCTAGTATTCTCGTTAGGAGAAGTCAAAGACTCATGGATCACTTTGATCTAGATTCCTCTTCTCCTCTCTCTAGGAACCTTATTGATCCTATGGTTTCTCATGATTCTAATCCTTCTATGGAACATAAATATTCTCATTCATCTCATGATGAGGATGGGGATTTAAGGGTTCATCTTAAACAAGTTTTTAAGTTTGCTACTGAGATTATTAATGATTGAATTCTTCAAGAGAATCATAATACTGATACTATTTCTACTTTTGATGCTCTTAAGAAAGTGAACTGTAATGATGAACATGATCTTAATCTTTTGCGTGGTCCTACTCACCTTATTCATTGTCATGTTAAGCCTTTGGCTCAAGCCATATTTGAAATAGGAAAGGCTCCACCTATCACTACTCTTGAAATTGCCTTGCTTATTTCCAAACCTATTTCTAGAATTCCTACTTATGATGCTCCTATTGTGACAACTTCTATTCAATCATCTAATCGTCCTATTAGCAATCTTCCTATTTCTTCTCTGCCTATGAGTGTTCCACCTGCTTCATTGCCTACCAAAAAACCTTCATACAATAGTAATCCTTACAGTTATCCCAACCCTCCTACTGTGGCTCCTAGTGTCCCACCCTTAGCACCTTCTATTCTAGCTAATTTATACACTCTTCCTAGTGTATCAAATGTGTTAGTGCCACCTCATGATTCCACTATCATTTGCCTTGCTTAATATATTTCTTCGTTGCAACTGTAGACATGTAAATCTAATCACATAAATTCGTAATCATATTTAGTCATCGTCTAAAACATATTTTAATTAAAATTTTAAACTTTAATTATTTTAGCGCTATCCTCTAATTAATTAATTTTAATTAATTAATTATAATCCAATTAGTAATTAAACACACAACCGATAGTTTAATTTATTAATTAAATCCCCCTTTCTCTATTAAATTAAATAAATGCACAATCCATTTAATTTAATCCCAAAAACCCCTCCATTTAATTAATTAAATCCTTCCAACCTCAAACTCACCCCTAAACCAATAGTTAGCTAAACCAAACCCATGCACCAATAATTCCCATTCTAATTAAATTATTTATTTATTGAATTAAACTTATCCACCAACCCTTTTTCTAAAAAATTCACCCACCAACCATATTATCCAGTCAACTGAGCCACCTCACCCACCTTAATTAAAACACATCACCTACTCTTCCATATCTAAATTTCCTCTCTAGATCACTTGCATGAATTAAGGCACACAATTTATTTACTTTGACTCAAGCCCAAGTCAAATCTCCTACCACATCTCCCTCTTCCATCTCTAAGCATAGAAGTCCATATCTTGCACCTATTCTAGTCATATGAAACCTATCTAACACCTCACTTAGTTAACTATCCATCAGGAAACCTTATCTCCTCCTCACCCAATTGACTATAAATTGAGCCCTTTGCTCCTCACAAATCATTCACCTTTTGAGTAGAATTACTATACCATTTTGAGAGCTAATTACTTGAAAAGCTATTCATTATTATTCATATTCTCACACATCCATCCCTAATGCTTCTGTTGTTGAAATATTGAGCACACCTTTGAGCACACATCCATAATCATGACCATATCAACACACCAAGGAGGCTACACAAAGGTATTCAAGTTTGCATTCTATGTGTATGGTTTCCTTTTTGGTTTATTATATTTGTTTCTTTGTTATTAATTTGTGGATGTTTAATTTTGGTTTCATATCCTTAGCATACTAGTTTTATTTCATACATTTTGGCACACCCACTGGAATCCCATTTCATAGGTCATTTATTCATCTTTGTTAGTTCTTTTATTTTTATTTTATTTGACAAAAAATGTAATACATCTAACATTTTCATTCTAGTGTTGTTGCAATCTTGTTCTCAAATTATTACAGGTTTGACATACAAGAAGAAACCAAGGCTACACCAGTACATAGATTGGATTTCACACAAAAATAAAAAAAACCTTGTGATATCCGTGATCGTACGGTCGCAAGAACAATCATATGAACTTGTGGGAACATGATCCCATGCTTGCGAGAAAGAAAATAGAGATTTAAAGAACTTTTAATCACATGCATATCTTTGTTTGTCCTTTTTGACAAATTTTTGCATTCTTGCATTCACAGAAAAATAGTTCATCCTGCAAGAATAGATACTGTAGTTTCTAACCAGTTCACTCATGATGCAAGGTATTATCTTCTGTGCTCACTTAGATTAGCATAATTTAAAAATGAACTCATATTTCATTTGGAGCTTAAAATTAACAATGCACACCATATTATAATCCACTATTGAACGATTGAAGGACAATTGAACAATTTATTAAGTTGACCACACACATTTTCATATTGGAAAAATGAACATTGCATCTTACTCGTGTGTCTTTTTTCATAGGTAGAAAAGTTTAAATATTCAATTTGGAAAGAACAAATAGATTCTTGTGTTTCTAGGAGTGTTTCTACTATAACACTTCTATGGGCTCTATAATTTTTTTCTTGCATCTTAGAATCTAGTTAAATAAGCGGCGTGTGTACCAAAAGGTTGTTAGCAAGATCATTTACAACAACCCTAGGATCACTTCTAGAGAGGCCTTTCTATAGGGAATTATCACCCCATTGAAGAATTACCTCACACTAGTAAGTTCCCTAGTTGGTATGTAAATAAGGCAATGAAAAAGCTCTTTCTTTATATCCATGCAAGTTTAGGCATTTCGTTTCTAATGGTAGTCTGATGTAGGAAGACTTCCCTATGATTTTAGCATGGTCAAAATAGACTCTTAAGTGGGTCATGCATGCAACAACCATTTGGGAGGACTCCATAGATCTAATTACAAACTGACTTAGTAGCTAAAATTTTAGCCATATTCTAAAAAGCCAATTTGACCTTAGGGATAATATGTTCCTAAAGTGCTTGCATTGTGATTCGAATTTGTGAAAATATTTGTTGAACATATATAGTTCTTGGTTCTATTTTCCAAAATCCTTTTCTAGAAGAGACCACTTTCTTGTCTCTCTCAAAGGAAAACATGGTCAAAATAGACTCTTAAGTGGGTCATGCACATAACAACCATTTGGGAGGACTCCATGGATCTAATTACAAACCAACTTAGTAGCTACATTTTTAGCCATATTCTAAAAAGTCAATTTGACCTTAGGGATAATATATTTCTAACATGCTTGCATTGTGATTTGACCTCGTGAAAACATTTGTTGAACGTACACAATTCTTGTTTCTATTTTCCAAAATCCTTTTCTAGAAGAGACCACTTGCTTGCCTCTCTCAAATTTGCTCTATCCTTTGAGAGATTGTTTGTTCATCTATCTTATTTATTTTTCATAAATCTTTCTTTGAATACCGAAAGGTTGTTAGCAAGTTCATTCACAACAACCTTAAAATTAATTTTTTGAAACTATAAAATCATATCATTTCCTTATCTATTTGAGAGATTATTTATCCTATTTGTTATTGAGACTAATTATCTTGGCGTAGAGAAGTTGAGTCCTCATGTCAAATCAATTGAAGCGCAAGCTACAAAATTAAAGTTTAAGCCATTCTTAGCATACAAAAAAAGAGTTTCAACACATAAAATATGTGCACTCTCCAATCCTTGACTTATAAAAGAACTAAAAAGTGAGAAAGGGGGAGTCAAAATAACATTAAAAATTGAGGTGGATAACAAAGTAAACAATCTAACCCTTAGGAAAAGAGTAAACCACAAGCTTATTGACCACTTGTACATCAGCCACTATGATTCCTTTTAGCCTCATCACACATCCTACACTTTTTTACTAATATATTTATCATTGAGTACCAAAATTTGGTTAGCTAGTCCATTCACAACAACCCTAGGATTGTTCTGGAGAAACTGGTTATCCAACAAAAGCTAGGGTAGACTTACTATAGTCACTACCTAATATAAAATTTTCTATACCAAGAAAATATGTAAAGTTGAGTTCTTAGGTCAAAATCATCAAAATATAAGTTCAAGATGGTTAATCTTTAGCCCTCCCAAGTATACAGAAAAATAAAAGATGAACACAAGAAAGCAACACCCAATCCAAGAATTGCCCGATAAGATTGAGTTGAGAGAGAGAAAGCATTGAAAGTGTAGTACAAGTAGAGTGGGAGTGCAAGATTGAAAGACTTGGATCCTACCTTGGAGTTAATTGTACCTATATCAACCTCACCACTTACGACTATTATGATTAGGTCCAACTTCTTCCTCACACACTTTTCACCTTTGTTTACCCTAGAGTCCTTTTTAGAATCATCATAAAGGCCATCCTTTTAAGAATGATTAGATTCACCATTGTGTAGAAGCACATCCAAAATCATTGTCCAGTTACATGTTGATCAACATCCTCTATCACATCATGTCTTTGGTATCATCATCCTAGTAGCCACATATCTTATAGTTCACATCCATCATAGCACTAAGACTATGCTTTGGCTAACACTTGTCTAAGGTAGTTTATCTCGTCACTTGTTTCCCTCATCACCTTGTTCTATACGTTGGACTCCACACTTGATTATCTACTAGCATCATACAAGCTTCCACATAGATTACATAACATCCATCTTTTGATACCAAGATAATCCTCATGGTCCTATAGCCATCACATCCTTAGAATAATCCTCTACCATCAAGCTATCTTTTTTCTTTCGTCATCATCTTTAGATCATTAGAGAATCCATGCATTTTAGGAAGATCATAGACTTTATCTCACAACTTGCATCCGCTATCACATCATCTTTGCATTCCACATCTAGGTTATAGTGTCATTTAATGACACTAACTACAAGTCTTTGTAAAAGGAGGAAAAGGGAGATTTCTCCATATCCTCTTAGCACAAGAACTAGTGCACGTCTCAATCCTAAGAAAAAAATAAACATACATGACCCGAAATATCAAGATATAGAACCCAACACCAAAAAAAGCATGAGTTCACAACATAAGAAATCTACCATAGAACACATTCATGGACCACCATGAGAACACAATATTTGTCAGTTCTATCATTGAGAAAAGAAAAGATACTATCATGGAAAATTTACAAAGATAAAACATTAGAGATTTTGACTTTGGGAAAATTCCACCATTTGATACCATCATAGATCCTAATCATCCACATTTTGGAATATCAACACAATGGGAACCCATAGATCCAAAACAACCTAGCATTGATAGTCAACCATCAATACAACTAGTTATAGACCCCTTTTCCTCATCTACCCAAATTAGTGCTCCCATATCCCAAAGAAACTCATCTCTTATCACACCATCTATAATTTATACCATTCCAAAACCAACCACCACATCACTAGTTTCATCCACTAGCATCCCCATCACTATAGAGATATCATTTATAGATCTCGTTACTCAAACCACTCCATCCATAAAAAATATGAACATGTCTACATCATTTCCATTCACCTCATGGGGTTAAGGTTGATAAAAAATGCAACTTGTAGACATCGCTACTTTCACCTTCACTATGCAAACTAGATCACTTGCAAGTGTACCTAAACCTATAATAGACTACTTTAGAATGCAACCACTTAGAAGCAGTCACACCACTCTCCCATTACTCTAGTAGTAGATGAGGGTAATACCCTATTGACTAATTTATACTACCCACCACTTGCATATCTCCTCATACTAACACACCACCATCATACGGTGGGAAAAATATAGTTTTTCAAACCAATGTGAAACTCCCTCCACCTAAACAACCCCTACAATAATAGTACACACCATATGTACCAACATAAACCCCTCGATCTATGCAATAACTGCCCTTATCCTTAGTAGCATAATATGTGTAGAATATAGCCTTAGAACAATAGTATGCCCCAACAAATCCATAAAAAATGCCAAATATTTTCCAAGTAGTGAATAAATCCTCATCTCAGCCACCACCATTCATACAAAAAAACCCACCATGTTCACCCTTTCTATTAGATCCATATTGTTGGTCTCAAATTGGTTTTGACAATTGAGTGTCAACAAACTTAACCAATTCTTAAGTTAATGCCAAGTATAATATAGAAGCTGAGCTACAGTGTGTGCCAAGCCAGAGATTCAATAGGTGCCAAGTGAACTTCAAGTGTTGAGCGAAGTTCAAGCGCTGAGTGATAAGTGATACTAAGTCACTATATGTGCCAAACAAAGTATAGATGCCAAGTGAAATAGAATTGCTATAGGAGCCAATTGAGAAAAATTCCTATATGTGCCAAACATTAGCAACTAGTAAGTGCCGAGTAACACAAAATCAACATATGAGTTAGTGTCTTCACAAACTTAGATGTAAACCATTTTTGAGCCAACTTAGGATGAATCTCAAAGGATCTTGAAGATAAGATCAAATCTTTTACATTACGTATGTAATTAGCATGCAGCCAATAAGAAAAATGGAGAAGGCATGCAAGCAATAAGAAAAGTGAAAGAATTGAGAAAGAAATGAAGAGTGAATATTGATCATAGATTCATACCTAACCCTAAGTCTTTGAAGCCTTTAAAAGAAGGACGAAACCCATTGTATGTATGTAATAGTAAGAGATTATGGGAGAATGCTAGCAAAGTGTAGAGGGGTGTAAAGACTTATAAAGAACATAATAGCATTGTAGAATTCAGTTGATCAAGAACAGAGTATCGAAGTTTCAAAGAGAGACATCAGATCAAGCAAGGATTAGAATAGATAGAGTAGGACGGGGATTTGGAATCAACAATTGAAGATTGCAAGTCATCATGTCAAGATTTTATAATACTCTCTAACCATTGTATTAGGAATGAAAATCCTATGATGATAGGTTGGTTTAATACCCATGTTGTAAGCCTTTCAACAAGGTGCTAAATCCTTTAATAGGGTAACATTCCAAGTGAGTGTTTGTAAATCCTTTAACCAGGTCACTTTTAACAGGGTGTAAAGTCTTTAACAAGATAGACCTTTCACATAATAGACCATTAGAAGTGGTCAAACTTTGTAACCTTAAACAGTTACATATTGCTGCAGTGATACTTTGTAGGTGTCATCCCCACCCCAATTTTACCTTCTCATTTTGGAGGGTTTCTGGGTTACCAAAATCTTGTGTTATCTATTTTCGTGCATTTCTTTACTTTCATGTTTATTAGATGAATTAGATGCATGTGAATGGTTTTAGTTAAAAGGTTTTGAAAAGGTTAAAGTTAGTTACTTCTGATTCACTCCCCCCAGAAGTAAATCTTCCCACTTGTAAATTCCAACAATTGGTATCAAATCCAAGTCTCACAAGGAGGATCCTTACAACTTGGAGAAAAGATTTGGAAATGAAATTCTACAAACTTGGGAAGATCATATAGAATCAGGCAGTTGATATACAACTTGCTCTACACACTTTGGAAGAAGCCAGGGAAGAATTGAGAAAATCCTTAAAGAGAAGAAGAGAGATTTCCATAGCTAAGAATGATACACAACACAAGGAGATTGACCTCAAAATTTTTTTCAAATGGAGATTCCAAAGAGTTTGATGTAGCAATAGTAGACCTAATGGAGAAGAATAGAGCCCAAGTAGAAGAAATTAGAACACTCAAGCTTGAACAAGAATCACAAGCCATGATGCTTTGTGAGGTGATTGAATAGAAGAAAAGAGCCATTGAAGATAAGGCTATGCTAGATGAAGATGAGAGAAATCTTGCTAACAAATTGGAAGAAAAGTCAATTGAGCTTGCAAGAATTTCAAACATACAGCTAGACACCCTAAGCCAAATGATGAATGCATGCCATGAACTGAATGTCAAGGATATTGAGATCTCTACACTAAAGATGCAAAATGAACAACCTCAAAATGACTTGAAAAGAGAGAAGGAGATTGTAGAGAGCTTCAACAAAGCTAATGATGCCATCAAATACTTTGAATAGCTACTAAAATCACCAAGAGCTAGCAATGATACTTCAGGACTAGGATACACTAGCACTGAACAAGGAGAGTCATCCAAGACTGCAGAAGAAAGAAGTAACAAAGGTAAGAACACTAAACCTACTTTTCTTTTCTGTGGTAAAAAAGGACATACCTCTAATGTATGTAGGAGAAAGAATGCCCATCAACATGAAAAACCTAAGAATGTGAGTCAGTGTCATAAGTACAACAAGCATGGACATCAAGCACATGACTGTAGGACCAGGACTATTAGAACACCAAGATTTGAAGGTCACTATTGCAATTGCAAGAAGTATGGTCATAGAGATTTTGAGTGTAGATCAAAGCCTATGTGGACACCTAATCAACCAACAAGGGGAAATAACCATGGACATCACTACAATTTAGACTACAACACTAGGTATAGCTGTCATTACTATCAATAATATGGACACATCCCTAAAAATTGTTTAAGAACACATTTCAGTGGAAACTATAGTAGATGGTTAAGTCAAACCACATGATTCAGTTGTTTGAAGACTAGTCATATCAGTAGAAATTGTCCAACAAGGTCAAAGGCACCCAATTTAGAGATCAACAAAGGAAAAGAGAAGGTGGATGTTGAACACATTAGAGGAGAATTAAATAAGACATGGAAGAAGAAAGATGAGAGAAACTCATCAAATGAAAGGATCACTTTGCCTAAAAGGTCAAGTGATCACACTTCATCAAACTAAGCAAAGAGAAGGCATGGGGGACTGATTTACAAAGCTTTATCATACATGAGTTCCTAAACAAGCAAGTACTAAAAATAAGAGATTAGCATGAATAGAGATGCAAAGAAAAAATTTCAAGATTGCATAAGTGTTTGCGAGTTGCCCCTAGATGCTGAGCAAAATTTCAATACATGCCAAGTTGATTGCGAAAGATAGTAGAAGCCGAGTGATTGGTTGCAACTGAGTTGGTAGGGGAAGCCAAGTAAAGAGAAATTTTAGTTAAAGCCAAGTGAGGGATACTCCTATGGATGACAAGAGATGAAAAGGCAATGGAAGCCGAGTAATGCAAAAATGCTTAAGAAGTCGAGTGGACAACCATAAATGCACTAAGCATTAAATGAAATGAAAATATGGTATATTATCGCATTTTGAATCATTTGTCTTCATCATGAACAAAGAGAAAAGATGAATAAGAGTGCAAAATGACTTCAAAGAAGAGAATCTAGTGTTTAAGAAGATTTCAACAATGATTCAACATAATTTCATCGAATTTAAGGTATTTACATTTGTGCTGAGCTACACAATTTTAAGTTTCTTTGTATTCAAACCCTAGATCACACAAATGGCTTCTAGCTCTAGGAAAACTCAGGAGAAAGAGCCATTTGAGGTTCAACTAGTGTCCAACGAAGTGAAACAACCAGAGTTTTGACCAATCCCCAAAGTGGCATATAAAAATGACCCAGCTAGAGCCCTATTTGTAATACCCCCTAAGGTAGTTATGGTTCAGGATGTTAGAAGATGTTACAACTATAAAATTAGAGCCATAGGTGATATGGAGATGAGGGAAGCCTATGAGAAGTTGTGTGAAAATAGAGTCTTGAAAGAGGAGTACCAAATTGTTGAGAAGAAGGGTTTGATGTGTGCCCTAAAATTCCCCACAATTGTCAAAACTGAGTGGGTTAGGATAGTGCTTAGTAGGATACATGATGGAAGTTTATGGTTGGAGGATGGTCTAGTAAAAATAACAAAAAGGGTTGTACATAGAGTGACAGGTTACCCAACCCTAGATTGACCAAAGACCCTCAAAAGTGATGCCAAGGAAGCAATTGAAAAGAACATTGGTGCCAAATAGAACAAGAGAGGAATGACAATAGAAACTATTCAAGATCCTCTTGTTGAATTTTCTATTTGAGTTATTGCACATAAGTTCTACCAATCCAGTAGACTTAACAGTGTGCCTTGGATTGTAGTGGATGTGGGTTACAAGCTAATGAAAAAGGATCATACCTATGATCTTGCAGAACTACAATTGCAAAAAATCAATGAGAATTTAGCTGCAAGAGGGAGAACCAAGGGAGCTAATGCAATTTTTCTTCTATTTTCATTTGCATATTCTTCTATGTACAAAATGAGTAATGGGAGCTAATTTTGAGACCCTAATGACTAGCTATTTTGAAGACTTTAGGAAGACCATGAAGCAAAGGCTAAGGATACTAGTTTCATTGGTAGAGAAGCATGTAAATGATGTATGCTTTCTTGTAGATATTGATTATACTTATATTCAAGCTACTACACCAAGAGTTAGATGGTTAAGACCTCTTGGCTATGAAATAAATATAGATGAGGCATCTATAGCTATAATTACATTATTAACTAAGGAAGTGGACAAAAGTAAACCACATTTTGGTACTTTGGATGTGGTTAGATCAAAGGTGGACATGGAGTTGAAGACTACCTCCACACTAAAGAAGAAGGATAAACTTGTAAAGAAACTCAAAGCCAAATTTGGTGAGGGCACTGCAGAAGAAGAAGAGGAAGGTGAAGAAGATGATGATGAAGAAGAACAAGGATAGGAGACACTTGCATTGACCCAAGGAATGGATGAGGATGGAGAAGAAGAGGAAGGTGCTGAGCAAGAAGCACAAATGCTAGAGCCTAAGAAGAGAAAGGCACAAAAATAGCCAGTTGCACAACCCAAGGGGAAGAAGAAAGCAACAAAGCTGAGCCCAACCAAGCCAACTACAAGGGCAGATACCAGGGAAACAACACAAGTGGAAAAGGAATAGGGGAAGCAAAAAGCCACAGAGTAAGGAGGGCCAACATAACAAAAGAAAAGAAGAAAATATGTTGCACCCCCAGAGTTAGATGAAGAAAAGACAGAGTCTGACAATGATCAATTTAGATTGGTAAGGCATTCCACAAAATCTAATTTGGAAAGTATTTGTGATAACATTATGGACAATACATATTTGATTGGATTCACAGGAAATGATTTTAATAAATTTTCAAGAGAAGGAAAAAAACACAGTGGAAGAGTCTATCTACACTATGATGGCCAAGTTCAAGACCACCCCACTTGAACTGGACAATTCCATGCCTAAGGAGCTAAGCTCCATTGTAGAAAATAAATGACATTACTACCTTAAAATGGAGAAGGAAATAAGGGAGTCAAAATTGGCTCATGTGATGCCCAACCTAAATAAAGGTCAAATAAGTAAGGTTAGTAAGAAACATGGGGGAAAATTTGCACCCAAATACAGAGCCTTCCATATTTTGCAAAATTAAACTGAAGATGTCGTGCAAAAGTCCACACAAATGTGGAAATTGATTTATGGATTGACTACTATCAAGGAAAGGCAAGAAGATCCCTTTAAGAGAAGAAACAATGAGGAAGAAGAGGAGAATGAAAAGGAGGAGGAAGGAGAGAAATAAAAAGAAGAGGAAACAATGGAGAAGACACATCAAGGTGAAGAAGCAATAGTTGAGGAGCAACAGCCATAACAGAGTGTCCAAGACACCCAATTACCACCACCAAGTCCTCCACATACAACACCTGCAAAAATTGTAATTGTAAAAGATGTTCCTAGCACATCAGGTCAAAACATCAATCCATTGACTACAGAGGATTTCAAAAAGATCCTTCACCAAACCACATTGCAATCACAATTGTGCACAAATCCTATTTTGGTGAGTGCGGAAGAATTGCAAAAAGCTATAGCAGAGATTACTAGGGAGAAGATGAATACACAAGAACCACCTTTGGAACCTCCCATAGCTATAGAAGATCAACTAAAATAGAAAGTAGCACAAGACACAACTACTAAGGTTGATCATATAGTAATAGCAACAACAACTACTAAGGAGCTAACAAAGGAGTAGACAAGAAAAGATGTTCCTACAACACAAAGCCAAGGTGCACCTCCTCAAATCATTATCATTGACCAAGGTAGTAGAGAAGAAGAGAAGAAAGAGGAGAAAACCCCCAAGGAAAGAGAGTAAGAGGCAATACAGATACTGGTAAACTTGCCTACTATGGGGACTCTTACAAAGTAGCAAAGCACTAATGTTGTACCACTGCAAATTTCAGCACTAGGCTCGAGCTCCTCCAAGGTAGCAAGGGTAATTCACTATTGAGACCTTGCATTTGATGAGGAAATATGCATACCTAGTTATGACTGCAAAACAATGAACTTGACACAAATAAATGAAGTGGAAGAGGTACTTGAGAGAAAGAAGAAGCACAAGATACTTAGAAATAAGTATAGATAAAAGCAAGCATTGGTAGAAATCAAAGACATATTCCTTGATGCATTTAGCTTGCCTATTCCTGATGAAACAAAGTCCATCATGGAGAAATTGCCCAACATAAAACAAAGACCTTGATAAAAATGTTAAATTATTGGAATGGTTTGAAAAGAAATTTCAAATGGAAGTTAATGAGAAAATATCTAGTTGGATAGCACTATCACAAGTTGAACTGGCTAAGAAAATTGATAAAGTTAAAATAGTCCTTGAGAATGTATTCTCATTGTACTCCAAATTGTGTGACTCATCATACTCACACAAGAAACTAGCCAGAGAATACTGAGCTTGGAACAAAATCTTAAAATATCTGGCACACAACTACATAAAGATCCAACTCAAAGTGAGAAGCATTTTGCAACAATGCTTCACACTCAAAAGGAGTTAGCTGTATTAACAGTAGAAGAGGCCAATGTCAAGGCCAAATTGATATAGATTCAATCTACTATTACCCCACACCTGGAAGTACTACATAAGGAAATGACCTATGCAAAAAATGTCTTAAAGAAAGACCCCAATCTTTCTACCCTAGAAGGCCTAGTACATCTTGCAACAGAGACAACCATCCAACACAAAGCACTGGAAATTGCCTTAGACAATTGGGATGCTTCTCTAAAGATGATAATGGAGGTAAATAAAACATTTTTGGCTAAATATTCTATTCTTTCTTAGGACCCTTTGACATAAGTGTCAAAAAGGGGGAGATATTCATTATTTCATACAATAAGAATGTGGGAGATACTACATTCTTTGAAGGAGGAAATAAAGAATATCCAAAGGGGGAGATATTCATAAAATACAATTTTAAAGAAGAAATAAGGGAATAAAGCCAGCAGGATGCAAAACCTACAAGAAGAGGTAAAGGAGGAGCATAAACAAAGGGGGAGTACAAACAAAGTAGAAATAGGGTACACAAAATAGAGGCAAAGGAATGATAAGGTAGATAATGAAATGCTAGCATGAGACAAATTCAGCTTAAAGAAATTTTGGTTACAAAAATGACACATCAACTTAGTGGGAGTTACAAATTTTGAGGTATATAGTCTTCTACAAAATTTTGAACAAGTTTTTGAAATCTTGTACATATGTTGAACATAATGTGTAGTATACTCATACAGATCAGATTCATAATTCTTAGTTAAGTGTTTTTGCCACTCATTTCAAAGGGGGAGATTGCTGGTCTTAGATTAGTTTTGACAATTGAGTGTCAACACACTTAACCAATTCTTAAGTTGATGCTAAGTATAATACATAAGCCAAGCTATAGTGTGTACTGAGCTAGAGATTCAATAGGTGCCAAGTGAACTTCAAGTGCCAAGAAAAGTTCAAGTGCTAAGTGATAAGTGATGCTGAGTCACTATAGGTACCAAGCAAAGTATAGATGTCGAGTGAAATAGAATTGCTATAGGAGCTGATTGAGATAGAATTCCTATATGTGCTGAGCATTAGCAACTAGTAAATGTCGAGTAACACAGAATCAACATATGAGTTAAAGTCTTCACAAACTTAGATGTAAACCATTTTTTAGCCAACTTAGGATGAGTCTCAAAGGATCTTGAAGATAAGATTGAATCTTTTTCATTACCTATGTAATCAACATGCAGCCAAAAAGAAAAATGGAGAAGGCATGCAACCAATAGGAAACATGAAAGAATTGAACGGGAAATGAAGAGTGAATATTGATCATAGATTCATACCTAATCCTAAGTCTTTGAAGCCTTTAAAAGAAGGATGAAACCCCATTGTGTGTATGCATGAGTGAGAGATTATGGGAGAATGCTAGCAAAGTGAAGAGGGGTGTAAAGACTTAGAAAGAATAGAACAACATTGCAGAATTTAGTTGATCAAGAACAGAGTATCAAAGTTTTGAAGAGAGACATATTAGATCAAGCAAGGATCATAACAGATAGAGCAGAACGAGGATCTAGAATCAACAATTGAAGATTGCAAGTCATGAGGTCAAGACTTTCTAATACTCTCTAGCCATTGTATTAGGAATGAAAATCCTATGATGATTGGTTGGTTTAATACCCATGTTGTAAGCCTTTCAACAAGGTGCTAAATCCTTTAACAGGGTAACATTTCAAGTGAGTGTTTGTAAATCCTTTAACCAGGTCACTTTTAACAGGGTGTAATGTCTTTAATAGGACATGCCTTCCACAAGGAAGACCATTGGAAGTGGTCAAACTTTGTAACATTAAACAATTACATATTGTTGCAGTGATACTTTGTGGGTGTCATCCCTACCCCAGTTTTACCTTCTCATTTTGGAGGGTTTCTGGGTTACCAAAATCTTGTGCTATCTATTTTCATGCATGTCTTTACTTTCATGTTTATTAGGTGAATTAGATGCATGTAAATGGTTTTAGCTAAAAGGTTTTGAAAAGGTTAAAGTTAGTTACTTCTGATTCACCCCCCACTCCCCCCCCTCAGAAGTAAATATTCTCACTTGTAAATTCCAACACATATTGTACACCAAGAGTTGAAATGGGGTCACTTCCCACACTGCTTGTAAATCTAGAGTTGGAAGAATTGAGAAAAGTCTTCAAGGAAGTCAAAGCAGACAACAAATCTAAGACTTTCAAATTCAAGACTATATGCTTCTATTCATTAGATAGATCTATCATGACTATACCCTTACCAAAACATTTTTAGATACCCAAGTTTGAAAAATTTAGGGGGAAGAGAGATCCTGTAACACATGTCAAATAATTCTACATGCATTTTCAGAAAGTGACATCCATTGAAATATTCCTCATGCATCTATTCCCTTTAAGTAACCTATTTGAGACAAAGCTATCAGTGGTGAACCTAGTCCATACCAAATGGAAGCAAGGAGAAAGCCTTGACATCTTACAAAGGTGGACAACACTTACCACCAAAGTATCATGCAACCTAAATAACAAAAAAAATAATTAAAATGTGTCGATCATTTTTGCCTTCCCACCAGAATCACTGCATTTGAATTTGATGTATTAAGGTTCACAAGTTTTAAATATTCAAATATTCAAAAGGGCACAAAATACTTTATGCTAACCTTATTATATTTCTTTCCCTGCACATTTTAATGCTTCTGCGGGCCCACAGGTCCCCATCGTCAGATCGAGATAGATCAATGGTTGGCACTATCTCAATATGGGAAGTTGTACATTGTTTTTCCATAGTGACATAGCACCTTTTGGCTGTGTGTTAGGTGGGTCCTCATTTTCCTTGTTCTTTCTCCGGTGCCGAGTTTTGCTAAATCAATGGTGGGTGCTATGGCGCTATTGAAAATCTATGTTCCTCACCATTAGCGACATAACACCTAGATGGAAAGTGTTACTATGGTGACATCAGAAGGAAGGTGGGTCCCAAGTATGCCCCACCAGATATTGGTAATGAAATTTGGAAAACACGGTGGGACCCCAGGCAACATGGAGGGATAACTATGTTTAAAACGAGGCTTTTATTCATCACCAGCTGGGCAGTTCTTTAACGTCAGTAGTAGCCTAGATCCACACGCCTTTCAAATGCATGAAGATTTCCTCACCCTTGGATCAATCTAGATCAATGGTGGGTGCTATCTTGCTATGGAAAGCTGCGAGGATATTACCCATAGTGACAGCATCTCAGTGACATGTAGCAGGGTGGGGCCAAGTGTTATGAAACCATAGGGATGGTACTAGTTTGGGCTGAGTCAGATGCCAGGTGTGCTAAGTTGGTTTGTGGGCCCAGAAGTTTTAAGGGAAAAGCATAGTAATACGGTGAGTCTTCACGATCGTCAAATTAGTTTGGATCAACGGTTGGCGCCATGTCACTATGGGAAGCTGCAAGGATATTATCCATAGCGACATAGCGCCTTGGTGACACGTGGCATAGATGACATAATGGGTCTGCCCTTCTCCAAAGTAATATTATGGCTCATCCTCGGTGGTAGTTGTCAGATGGGTCATAGTACAATGGTGATATTTCATTGGTCCATTCAGCCAACTCGGTGTGCAATTGTACAATTTTGTTGATCACCATAGATCTAAAGAAATTGACGATAGGTGCTATCTCGCTATGGAAAGCTACGAGGATATTACCCATAGTGACATAACACCATTATGCCATGTGGATCAATGGGGCCAGGTCTCACCAAGATGAGGATGCTAGGTTGTGCTAGGTGGTTGCCAAGTGTTTTGTGGGCTTAGAAGTTTTAAGGGTAGAGCACAATAGTACAGATAGTCTTCACGATCATCAAATTAGTCTAGATCCACGGTGGGCACTATCTTGCTATGGGAAATTGCTTGAGGGATACGCATAGTGACATAGCACCTTGGTGACACATGTCCTAGTGGGTCTGATGGAGGTAGTAATAGTTAGATGCACTAGTAGTTAATGTGACCATCGCAGTTGGAGCTTGAGGAATTGGTGCAGTTAGTAAAGAAAGATTGGTCAACCTCGGGAAGACCTTGTGGGGTGGAAAAGTGAAAAGAGATCGTTGGTCCACGTGGCTCATTCTGATGCTAGGGTTATGTTGACCTACTAACCATGTTGGTTCATGAACTGGGAATAGGGGATACCAAGGTTTTTTGCATAATCCAATCTTATGATCGATTCCAACCACCTTGGAGAAAATATGAAACAAAGAGGAACACTCTACCCCCTGATCTAATCTATCTACTTGGTCAAAGCACAATTATAGCACCGCCTTTGTCTTCTCAAGGCCCTAGTTTAGTTAATAGTCAGATTGCATGGTACCTAAAGCTATTCTTAGATCAGATTTCTTCAGATCTCCATAATTGTTCTTGGCAGAGCCTTGATGGCAGTGGTTGCAAGATAGTTTTGGAGGGAAAATCTTAGTTATGCCTGAACTATAAAGGCAATTTTTGTAAATTTTGTAAGGGTCGACCTTTCTCTACTTTCTTTGTTACTACTCTACAGATTATCAGTGTAAATTCCCCTATGCCTCTGAACTACATGATTTTCTGCCTTATCTCTTTTAGCCATTGGTATGAAAGTGCAAGAACTCTTTGCCTCTTACTGGTGTTTTGTAGAGATCTATGATATGCATGACTGTATCTCCTTGGCCTATGACTGATAATATAAGTGAATCTCTCTTCCTTGTGTCATTCATTTTGGTCTTATGATCTGCATGTGATTATTAGATTAAAGCAAGTCTGAATGTGTATATCCTTAGTTTCATTCTTGTTCAATAGTGCATATATGGGCAGAGTTTGGTCCGAACACTCTATTTCGGTGCATCACCTCTTTAGATTAGATTAGGTAGATTTTCTTTCATGCTCTCCTTCTCCCTTTTCCTCTCCAAGAGTAGTTAGGTGTGCCCTGATAGTAAGAGGAAGCTGGCCTTCTCCAGAGACTCAACCTCACAGTTCAAGTCCCACAGCTTGGAGGTTGTTTCCATGTTTCACTAGGTTGTCCTCATGCATAGGCTTTGGACAAGGGTGCAAACCTAAGTGACAACAAAATGTTCATCAAAAATACACATCCTAAACCTACACATCATATGCACATGGATTTCCTACAAACATACAAGGATGTTAGAGAAAAAGGTACAAAACTAAAGCATGGACGTATTGAAGATGGTGTCATAAAAATATATAAAGAAAAAACCCAAGATCATAATCATCCCAATGATAAATCTCAACATTGGAATAAAAACAAGAATGTGGTATCTGACTATACTACTGATACAAAACACATTCAAGTGGTAGGTGTCGCTCAAAATCAAGAAAACACCACTAATCAACCACAATAGTCTTACAAAAAAAAATCTTATTAGCAAAAATAACCCCATTAGCAATAAAAATCCTACCGGATACAACAACTCTATCAGCAACAACAACCATACCAACAACAAGGGCACCAACAAAATACACAAGCATACCAACAACATGCTCATACAAATGAAACCAATGCCATATCTATTGCACTAGGATAAAAACCATGCATCTTGAATGATCCTAAATGAGTCTTTACTCCTCTTGGTGAACCTTTGAATTTTGTATTTGACAGAATGACAAATAATGATCTAGTGATCTTCCCACGTATGCAACAAATGGATAACAAAACCTCTAAGCCACATTGGTTCAAAGAAAATGAATATTGCACTTATGATTGAGTGAAAAGGTATATCACTCTCAAGTGTATGAGCCTAAAAGACCATGTACAAGACCTCATTGATCACGATGAAGTCACAATAGGAGGGAATACAGAAACCTCCCCAAATGCAAAATTATAGATCTACCAAAATACTTTTGTACCCCACAAAAATAATACGAGAAATAAACTTGGAAAGAACACCAAAGATAACAACAACCCCAATAACAATAACAAAAATGACAAGAACAAACAATGTGACTTTTGAGATAACAAGGATTACATTGCATATTACATCAACTATGAAAATGTTATCAATTGTATTCCAAAGAAGAACCTTCAATCCATGTCATCCATGTCAAAGGTGTTGAGTGTCAATGCGTTGTCATAACTATATGTGGCCATATAAAAATTGTAGGAACCAAAACAATGGCTACCTTGAGAGCCAAAGGTCTATCTAAGACTACTAACTTAGGACCCCATTACAATATCTTGGAATACCTTGGGAATACAGTAGAGTAAATCTTCATTCTAGATCTTCTTCACACGAGCCTACTTCATTAAGAGATCCTAAATAACACCCTCCATGAATCTCATGTTGCCACATAAATAAATGCTACTGAATTCAAAAATCTTGCTGGACACCTATCTGCACCATGTGCACTATCTTTCAAGCCATCTAACATTCCCACATTTGAGCTAGATCATATCCTCTCACTTGATATAATTGTCATAGTTTCCAATTTTTTTGTCAAAAGAGTCATGATCGATAATGGTTTGTCCCTAAACCTTTGCACTCTAAAATTTATTAAATAAGAAAGATATATTGAGGCTAACATCATGGATGGTGTAATTACAATTAAGTTACATGATAACCTTGAAAGAACATTAGTGGGAACATCTGATTACCTATCAAATTTGGTCCAATTATTTAGGAAACAATGTGCCACATGGTTGATCTAAACCTACCATTTAAATCTTCCTTGACCAACATTGGATTCATCTAATGAAGGTCATTCCATCTATATATCATTAGTGATCAAATTTACACATTAGGGTACTAAGATAACTACCCACACTGATCTAGGACCATTTTCTTATTGCAGTGTAGTAGAAGAATCCTACACCAACCATTGTCCTAGAATTAAAATTGGCACGACTATCGCCAACTCTTCCAAAAATTTCCTTGATTTTCATGTTATTATTGCCTCCACTTTATCCACCATTAAGATCAAACACCAAGGATGTGGTAAATACAACTTCACAGATGCATTTGCAACTAGTGTGTTGCTCCTTGATCCACATACACAAGGGCACCCATCACACCAAGGAAAAAAGAAGAACACCACCCCTCAACTCAAACATATGGGCAAGTGCACATTTGTCTCCAATGTCATACTAAATGGAAAATAAATGAAACCATACATAAGCACCTTTCTATACAAGGAACCATCTCTTAAGGAACAAGGGGGCACAATGATGTATGTCTATGCTTTCATTAATATGCAAAAAAAAATTGTGGAGTCAAGTACATCCCAAAAAAAGTAAAAAAGAGAGCCTACAATGATAGCCCTAATGACATTTTCCTAAGAGACTTTGTGCTCCGTGAACTATCCATTCACCTCATTGACATCCCACTTAGATATCCCCAACTCATTGATTGGGGACACCAAAGAATGCTCCATATTGACAAATTTACAAATGAGATCGCACTCACAAGATTTAGGGGAGCTGAAACACCACACAAGAAGGCCAAAATACCATCAACATATGTCTAAAGAATTAGATCCAAAGGAATACTTTGGGGAGGAGGAAAACTCTAGTTGAAAAACTAAGAATAAAAGAAAAACTAAAAAAATGAAAAGAAAAAAGTAGAAAAGAGAAAAGCACAAAAACAAGCATCCAATAGTGAAAAATTTGCAATTCAAACACCATTGGACATGTCACTTGGTGAAAACCTAGTGATAGGGCCATGTGTACTTGGAACTTTTTATTATCTATCAACACCCATCCCTGATCCCCACAATATTCTTCTAGCCACTTATCCATATCACTAAGTTGTTCCAAAATTACACAATCAAAACACCTGTACCAATCACCATCCTTGCAGAAAATACAAACACATTGTATTTTATCATGATACACATGTACTATAGCTCCACCATATATAATACCATCCCAGATCTTCACATATGCTATATTATGATCCAAATGTAATATATCTCATGTACTATATCAACATCTCACTATCACACTATCCTATGCTCTCAAAAACATGTATTATAAAATACATCCCATATAATCCTCTACTCCTATAAATAGATCCCATATAGTGTAATCCTTTTAAATATCTATTGAATCAATTCCATTGTACATACGATCCCCCATCATTAGCCATTAGTCATCAATAGTCCATCCTTAGCCATCATCGGTTGTCACCCCAATCCCTTTTTACCTAAACAAATCTCCTATCAATTTAGCTTTCGATCAAGTCCCATATGCACTCCACAAAGTCCACATGTGAGATCCTTTTTCATAAAAGTGTTTTCCTTAAGATTTCTAATTGATCTTCAATCTAGGCACTAGGTGCTACTGATAAGTCCTTACATGATAAAACTTTCCTCTCATCAGACTTGGGTCTGTTAGTATCCAGTCCTACTGATATCTCTAGAAAAAAAATAATTTTTTATCAATTTACTCTTTCTCTCAATGTTGGATTAAATTTTTTGTTCTTGATTATCTTTTCTGAATGATTTTGTTATCCCCTCCTCAAGGTCATCATGATCATTCATATCATGGTGTGTTGTGAATGGGAAAATTACTAGAGAATAAAAGTCTTCATCAATATTTCATTTGTTTATCTCTTCTGCTGGTGTGTCAGTCCCATTGTACATGGCTCAATCTTATGCCAATTCACATAAGATCAAGTCCTATAGTTGTAACCACTCTACACTCCAAAAAGTCCTTATGCAAGATCCTCTATGATCAAAGTGTTGTCCTTAAGGTTTCTAGTTGCTCTTGAATCTAGGTGCTATGTGCTAGCAATAAGTCCTTGTAGGATAAAACTTTCCTTTCATCAAACTTGGATTTGTCAATATCTATTCCTACCAATTTCTTTGGAAAAAAATATATTTTTGTCAATTTACTCTTTCTTTTGATGTTGGCTTTTAATTTTGGTTCTTGATTATCTTTTCCAAATAATATGCTTATCCTTTCCTCAAGGTTACCATGATCATTCATATTACGATGAGCTATAAATTTGACAATTAGAGACAAAAGTCTTGTTTAATGTTTTAATTATTTTTATTTTTTGCCTATTAGTTAGTTTTGTGTAACCCTTGTATATCCAACTATATGATTATTTATGGTTACATGGCGCACTTGAGAAATATTTCTTATTTGTGGGTTACCCAATGTTGTTTGCACTCTAATTCCCATTGATATTCATGTGTGATGTCGGGACAATCCTTGTGTGTTTTCTTTAAGTCAATCCTATGCAATTACAATGAAATTGCCTTGATTTCTTGGTAACCTTGGCAAGTCCCCGATATTGCTATATTAAATTAAGTGCTCAATTACATGGTGATTATCCTTACAAAGAATCCAACACTCAAAGCTTCAAATGGATAACATCTCATCCCCTATTCACAAAAAAAGGAAACAAAAAAAAGAGTTCATTTATTATCCTTATCAAAATTATCCTATCAACATCAATCCTACATCCTTATCCTATCTTGAATCTTATCCAAAAGTCCTAGAAAGATTCTACAAGTTTCCAAAAAAAATCACCCATTCATCCACTCCTATATTAAGGGTTCAATTTATAAGAAAAATCCCCCATACATACCTCATATACTCCTTCCCGCCTCACAAATTTGTCTAAATTGTGCAAGTGATCTATCCTCACCTTTTGTGCATTTTGAGATGTTGTCTGGCCTCTTCTTTTCTCTCCACTGCCTTCTTGAAGGGTCATCAAATTGTATGATTATTTTCAAATCTGGGAAAACCTAGTTGCTTAAATTTTTTATTCATATCATCTATTATTTGAAAATATCTTTGAAATAGTGTTGTCTCAAAACTATGTGGACGAGGGGAAAAATGTAAACACCTAAATCTGATTACATAAATTCATAATCATATTTAGTCATTTTCTAAAGAATATTTTAATTAAATATTAAATATTAAATTATTTTAGTGCTATGCTCTAATTAATTAATTTAATTATAGTAAAATAATTAATAAATTAAATGGACAACCAGTAGTCCAATTTATTAATTAAATTCTCCTTCCTCTATTAAATTAAATAAATGCATAGCACATTTAATTTAATCCCTAAAACTCCCTCCATTTAATTAATTAAACCCCTCCAACCTTAAACTCATCCCTAAACCAGTAATTAGATAAACCCAACCCATGCACTTGTGATTCCCATTTTAATTAAATAATTTATTTATTTAATTAAACTCACCCACCAATCTTTTTTCTAACAAATCTACCCACCAACCATATCATCTAGTCAACTGAGCCACCTTACCCATCTTAACTAAAACACATCACCTCCTCTTCCATGTCTAAAATCCTTCTCTAGATCACTTGCATTGATTTAGGTACAATTTATTCCCTCTAACTCAAGCCCAAGTCCACTCTCTTGCCACATCTCCCTCTTCCACCTCTAAACACAAAAGCCCATCTTTTGCAACTATTCTAGCCAACGAAAGTGTTAGGATTAACCACATATAGAAATAACAATTATATACAAATATAACCAATATTAGAAAATAATAAATCACACAGAGAAGAACACAAGACACCAAGATTTATTGTGGTTCACCCAATCCCTAGGCTACTTCCACCAAACATCAAGTCCAATATTATTATGATCCAGTGATTACAACTTGATTACATTATGTAATCCCTTATAGCTCAATATTGTTGTAAGAAGCAGTTTTTGCATCACAACTTATAGAAAAATCCTTAACCTTGAGCCCTTTTATACACATATTTTTTCCACTTTAGGGTTATAGTTGATTATAATATTTCATCCCATGATTACCAATAAAATATTAATGATAAAATAGGCCCTAATAAAATTATGGAGTATGCGGAGTACTTCCTCGATTAGTCACCACAAACTAACAATCTCCCACTTGGGGATTGATCAAGCTCCACAGTAGACAACAATCTCCCACCTAGAGACTGATCCTGTAGCAATACCACTACCACATGGGGCTCCCACTAGATAAAACCACCCATACTCATCTATTCTTTTATTCTATTCAGTCTAGAAGACCAACTGAAGCTAAAGAGGAATTCAACTTCTCCCTTGTCACTACCTTTGTAAAAATTTATGCTAGATTGTCATTTGTATGTATCTTGTCTAGCTTTAACTATCCATCATCCAAAATTGATTGAATGAAATGGTTCCACAAATGAATGTATTTTTTCTTTGTCTGATTTATTATTTTATGATATTGGTTATATTTGTATGTAATTTTTATTTCTTTTTGTGGTTAATCCTAACAAGTGATATCTGAGTGAGGTTTTTTTTTCGTTATCCTTTGCAGCAAAGTCTCATGGTTGAGTGGGAGTGATGGAAGATGAGGGTAAGTTGAAGGTTGAAAAGTTTAATGGGAAGAACTTTCAGTTATGGAAAATGCAAATGGAAGACTATCTTTATCAGAAGGATTTATGGAAGCCGTTGGAAGGAAAAGCAAAGAAATAAGGAACTATGATAGATGAGGATTGGGAGATTTTAGATAGAAAGGCACTTGGAAGCATTCAATTATGTTTAGCAACATTGATGACATTTAACATTACAAAAGTGAAGATGATAGAAGAGTTGATGAAAACCATAGTGACATTGTATAAAAATCCCTCTGTTTCAAATAAGGTATTTCTCATGTAGCATTTATTTAATATGAAAATGGCAGAAGGTGGATCTATTGTGGATCATTTAAATTTTTTTAATCTGTTACTAGTTATTTATCTTCTTTGGGTATTAAGTTTGATAAAAAAATTATGGCTCTCTTGATTTTGTGTTCTTTGCTTAAAAGCTAGAATAGCTTGGTAATGGCTTTGAGTAATTCCATTTTTGGATCTAATTCCTAAAAATATGATGATGTGATTGGTGTTACTTTGAGTGAGGAAACTTGTAGGAAAACCTTAGGTGGATCTACACTAGGAAGTGCTTTGAATGCACAAAGTAGAGGTAGAACGACTAAGAGAGAAAACAATTTTAGAAATCGTAGGAAATCAAGAGGAAAGTCAAAGGGGAAGAGGCCTCAATCTAGAGGACTGAGAGATTATTGGTATTGTGGGAAACTGGGGCATAAGAAGAAAGATTTCTAGACTGTAAAGAACAATGAAAGAGATAAACTAGAAGGGAACAAGGAGGAAAATGTGGTAAGTAACAAATCTAAAGAGGATTTTTTTCTTATATCTTTAGAAAGTGTTGATGATTCATGGGTTTTAGATTATGGTGCTTCATTTTATGCCACACCTCATAGAGGTTATTTCTTTGATTATGTCCAAGGAGATTTTGGTCTTGTTTATTTAGGGGATAATGAACCCTATTAGATTGTTAAAAAGGGAAAGAGTCAAGTAGGACAAGGCTTGATAGGTTAGCTAAGGCAGCATTTGTGAAGGTTGGAAGCATGGCATGGGATGTGTCGATTCATGCTTATTCACATGGATTACTTGGTTGTGGCTATAGCTTTGAAGGCTTCCATGGTTGTATTGCAATCTTGTTTTTGCTAAATAATACATGGTGATGGATGCTTTTGGAGGCTGGGTTTTTACCCTCAATGAGGGTTTCCCAGGGTATATCTTGTCACATTTTTGTGGGCATGTTGTCTATTCTCTTGCATGTGGATCTCAATTACATATTTATTTAAAATCTATTATGGGTTATGTGGAAACAATTATATTCTTTGTTGCAAGTTTCCTTACAAGTCACCTAATTAACTATCCATTAGGAATTATTATCTCCTCCTCACATAATTGCCGATAAATTGAACCATTTTCTCCTCACAAATATCCACCTTCTAAGTAGAATTACTATACCATTTTGAGATCTAATTTCAAATCTCTATTTGATATTATTTAGATTCACACACATCCATCCCTAATTCATGCATTTTTGAAGCATCAAGAATACCATTGAGAACATATCTATAATAATTACCATATCGACACATTAAGGAGGCTATACAAAGGTATTCAGGTTTGCATTTTGTGTATTTGGTTTTCATTCTGGCTTACCATATCTGTTCCTTTATTATTAGTCTATGGATGTTTATTTTCAATTTCATATCCTTAGGATACTAGTTTATCAAATACATAAAAAATAACATTCTTCCCTTACTCAATCCAAGTTTAATACGCTTACATGTGATATGGTTAGTTCTCTATCTTTAAACATTATCCATACCGATGATTCTCAACAAGCTGATGTGCCTCGCCTTGATAATTATAATGGTTAAGGTGACCCTATAACTCATCTTACAACTTTCCAAGTTCTATGTAGTGATTATTTACATGATCATAGGATTTTAGCTAAGTTTCTTTCTCTTACCTTTTGTGAAAAAGCCTTGCAATGGTGTTGATATTTTCCACCTTATTCTACATGATTGAATTTGAAAACATTCTTCATCAGCTAAATTGAAATCGTCTCCCTAAATCTACATACTTGGCCTCATGAATCCAATAAAAAGTATTCCTCCATGAAAATATTTCATAAATAAAATCAGCCTACAAACAAGAAATAACACAACCCTCCACAATCCCATTTTTTCCTTTATATATAATTGAAGCCTCCGGAAAAACTTTCCTACTCTAATCAAATCTCATCAACCTATGCCATGATAGATATGTGGAAAAGGAAATCCTACCAAAATAATGCAAACCCTACCATGACACCCCTGAGTGTACTCATTACCAATTAAGTTAGCACAATAGTACATACTGCAATTTCATCGAATCTTAACTCTAAATATATTACACTATTGATAGAACTATGATGCTTTGCATCTCTTATTGTTATTATTGGTAAAAGTATTTAGGCTTATCATCAACAATCAATGTTGAAAAAGTTATTCAATAATGATTAATGAGACTAGGAAATAGTATAAGTTTTATGGATTATATAGTTATTTGCAGTGTCTTTTCCTTTTTAAAGTTCAAAGTCATTTTACTATATATTTTGTATAAACCTATAATAACTCTACTTTTCTATGGTTGAAATCATCATATGGTTTTATGTATATAATGGTGTAATCATAAATGTGATAAATAAAGTCCTATATGCATATTGGTAGATAGAATACTTTCTTCCTTTAAAGTTTTAATGGGTAGCTTCTTGAAGCCAAGTACCATGAACAAGAAATAATCTATGATGCATTTAATATTTAACATGAGTTATTGGAATGAATATGTGTTTTGATATATTGCATGTGTACTAATTTTTTGTAGGAATAATTCAAATAAAATCATAAGCAAGAGCGCAAACGAGTGAAGTAATGCCAATATCATGCAGTTGCCTTATACTAATGGTCAACCGAAGATTAGGTCAACACAACTAATAACTATTAACTTCTTGCACAAATCTAGATGTTATGGCACACTACATTTGTTAAATAATCCTTCAAATGAGAAGAATGTGGTTCATATTCATGTAACTTATTTATGATGCTTCTAAATCCTCGATTGTTGAGGCTAGATTTAGGAAGTTAGTTTCTTTTAGATGTTATAAATAAAGCTATGAACGTGCACCTCATATGGTAGAGGAGAGATTGTAACATGTAACAAAATTCAGTATAGTTTTTATTTCCAATTTGTGCTATTCATGATTTTATATCAATAAAGATGACAATATTATTTCTTAGTACTTCATTCTGAGTTCATAGTCTTTCACTCATCCAAGGGGGCTCACTTGGGGGAGTGAATCTAGTTAGTAGGATTAGTTTTAATTGTTCCTAAGGTTAGATAGAACTCTAATGTTCCTATTGCCATTGTTAACAAAACCATTTGTTGTTCTTGCTGCAAAGGAAAATAATGTAGAATCTTGTTTGTAACTCAATTTTTATATTTTAGATTAAGTTCATTTAAACCTACACTTAGAAATAGAATTTCTATTCAAGCATTCTTATCTCTATAGATTAGAAATGATAGTTAAAAGGGTTTAGAGAATATACTTTGTAGACATGATTTAAAGTCTAAATCCTTGGTGGATAACTAAATGATTTCATTAAAATATTTGGATGCTACTTTTGATGCCTAGTCCTCGAACATGAATCTCTATTTTCTACACCAATCATTTGACTAAGCATTTTTGGCACTATTGTCAGAGATGGTGTCAATCTAAACCTTTTTCAAGGGTCATCTTTCCTATTTCATAAATTACCATTTCCATTCCTATTTCCTTTGTATGCACAGAATAAGAGACCATCTTGGGAGATTTATTCCTTAGAATGACCCACTAGAAATAGAAGAAATTTTGTATCCTGAGAAAGAAGACCCCCAACCTGAGAATAGAAGAATAACAACCCCTATAAGATGACTGACCTATTGTAGAAGAATCACCATTTGAAATACTTTTGTAGCCTACCATGTAAATCTTCCTTCATTATCATTTGACAAATCATTAGGTTTGAATAACCTTTTTTCTGCCCTTGAATACAAGGACAATCCTTTAGATCTTGTCATCTATCAACCAGAACAAGGAGTTCCACCGCCATCGCCTAGAATGGTTCAAGCTATATCTCTATTTCTTATTCCTAATCTTCAAGAAAATAATAATTTGAAGATTATTCTTGCCTCTGCACTATCAAATTTTGATTGTAACACCCCACTCGAAAACCCAAGAGCAATAAACCTATTATGTTACAGTGTTTAATGAACTATTTTTTAAAAAGTTTCGCAACATCGAGATAACATTAATGCGGAAGCAATATGAACATACACATCAAATACACATAAGTAATTACAAATACAGTTTCAATTCCTCAAGGGTTCCTTTACATTGAGTCACATTTAAGAAGTTTAAATTAATTAGTTTAAGTTTCAAGTATAATGTCTCCTAAACATAAAGAAATATTAGATACATAATCACATAAGAAAATGCATAAGTATAACTAAGACAATGAAAGTACATCTAATAAATAAAATCCACTGCACATGTCACAAGGTATGTGGGAATATATACAATACATCAGAATACATGATAACATATATACATCAATTGAAAAGAAGTCTCTGAGATAAGAAATAAGAATGATAAAGGTAGAATTGCATCACCGAACATCCAACAACTAGAAATGTGAGGGAGACCCAAATGGTAAGAAGACACTACCTCCCAACTGCATGGTTACCTAGTCAAGCTTCCACTCCCACCATGTAGGGAAGATAATGAACGATCCACAAATGACTAATCAAACATAAAGCATTCCTAGGATAGGAATCCTAAAAGCCAAAACTACCTCAAAGGTAACACATACTACTCAAGAAGATAAGATACTCCAAAAGAAAGAACACTCAATCCAATACCAGCATCGCATAACAAACATCATACATATACCAAGAATATATTAGATCACCAAAATCACAAGATAAAGTCAATGAAAGATATCCACCTCAAGTCAAGGACCACATGACAAAAGTACAATATCCATAAACCACCAATCACCATCAATGAAAGTAAATAACCACATTAAATGCATCCAACAATAAGTGCACCACCAAAGGTACAAAAAAAATCTATAGAGGAGACTCAGGTTACATTTTAGGGAGTGTCATCACATGGTCAAACTACTTGAGTTACCTTTGATTGGTCTCTCAATAGACTCTAGACCCTTAAGCGTTGAGTTACCCTAGACTGGTTACTCTAAACCTTGGATCCTCAATGTGACACATGCAGAACCAGAGAACCCTCTCAAGAAGATGAGGCAAACTAGTCATACTGTCATCCCATTTCCATCCTTTGTCTATACAAGCACTCAAGGCATGGGTAGGGAAAATATCTCTAACTTATCTTTTTGGTGTGTTTTTTCAAAATATTAACTACTAGATTATCACTTACTACATAACTTACAATAGTTTACCTTGGCACTGACTGCTTTGGGTCCTAGACCTCTATTGCAAGCCACTCCCAAAGACATGTACCTAGACAACCTCTCCTAAATACATAAATCACAGTTGTGTCCCATACAAGAACCCATAAAGATCAAACTCGGTTTCTTAATAGGCAACTTGAAAATAAGTTGGTTCTCCCAACCCAAGTAGACATAAATGGACCATATAGAAAAAACTCATAAATGCTCTTTTAGATTTAAAAAAAATACAAGCTCATCATAATATTCAAAATAAATATACGTCATAAAAGAAATCACAAAGAGAACCTCTGGTGCACATCCTAACTTGGCCAACTAAACAACTCACAAAGAAAAAATATCAAGAATATAAACATCACAAGACTATAAATAGAATATTAGAAAACACATAGTTTTCAACCACATGATTTAATTTCACCAATTTCTCTTGTTTAGTTTGGGTCATAAGGATGTGTTTAGAAATAAAATAAGAATATACATGTTAATATAAATTGTTATGCTAATAAACTTATTCAAAACAATAAGTATTTAAATATCCAATCTTTTTGTGTATATAAAATATCATGCAATATTATCATGTTATTAAGTTAAATAATCTTAAATTATAAATGATTTAATTAATAACATAAATGATTTAATTAATAACATAAATGTATATTATTAGATTAAATACTAATATCAATTTCATTTCTAAAATATTAATTTGACTTTTATTTAAGTCCAATATTAATATTTATTTTTCCTTTAATTCATAATGCAACTAGAGATAAAATTATAAATTTAATTGAATTATTTATAATTTCTCTCAAAGTCAAATAGTTATTAAACTAGATGATTACAAAGTGAACTCTACCACAACTTCTCTTAAACTATAATAAATTTTTAAATATTTATTTATTAACCTGCCTCTTGCATTAATAAATATAAAATTATTTAAATGCAACTGAGAGTTTAATTGGACTTAAATAATCACTAATACCAACATTCACTTTATAATTAAATGGATAATATTTATTTAGTTTTAGAAATTAATAAATTATTATTATTATTTTAAATAAATAAATCTTAAAATTAAATTATATAAAATTAAATTACACATGCAATTAGTATTTTTGCATGTCTTTGATCTCTCAAATCCTGCAATCATACTATACTTAGTTTTTTTTTTTCTATTTTAAGCATATTTGTTTTCACATACATGTAACCATACTATACTTAGCTTCTATTTTTAGTATATTTGTTTTCACATGCATGCAACTATATTATACTTAGTTTTTCTATTTTTAGTATATTTGTTTTAACATGCATGCATAAGTTTAGTTACAACATGATTTTCTCTCAATTAATCTTTTTCTTTTTTCAAAAAAACTTGCAATTAAATTATTTTAGATGTAAGAATAATATTCATCTATATTAAGAAAATTGATGATAATCACATAGTTCTAATGACAAATTTAAAGTTGAAATCCTAACTGTTCAATTTATTATTTTGTTCCAATTTTTAATAATCAAAATTTTCATTATATTAGAAAGGGGTTTATAAGAATATAGTCACAATAATTTTCTACAGTTTTTCTATAATTTTCCTTAATCAAGTTTTCTTGATTAATAAGTTTTCCTTTTTTAAAATCTACAACATAATTCTTTGTTCAACAATCAATACAATGAATTAATAAGAAATATGCAAACACTTTGGAAGACACGAAGTAGATAGATCTTTCAATGAGATTCTACAATGGGTTTTCAAACCCTACCTCAAAACCACAACTAAAATTTGAGACAATTTATGAATGCATGAAATTCAAACCCTCTGAAACTTTAAACAATTCTTTTGATCCCATTCTGAATTTTGCTCTTCAAAACCTGTGTAATTGTAAAATGAGCTCTAGATCTCTAATAAAGAGTTCTTCCCTAAATTGGGGCTCTAATTGTGCAATCATGAGAGGGAACTCACTGATCAATTACTGTTTATTGCTTGTTATCTTTTACCTTTTCATGCACAACTTTTTAGATATTTAACTAAAATATTTTTATTAAATTAATTAATTTTCTCTGTTTAATTAATTTTTAAAGCATTTTTAATAATATATTTTTAAATTTAATTAATAACATTATTTAGAGTTTATTATTAAAATAAAATTCTTAAATAATTATCATTAAATTAAATAAATATAACTACACCACAATTAGAACTATAACTTTATTTTTAAATTTCATTCTTTTAAATTTTATTTTCCTCCAGTTTATTAATTAGTGGAAGCACTAATCAAAGCATAGTTTATTATTTAAATTAGTAATAATAATTAAAGCTCATTGTTTAAATGTAATTATAATTTAATTATTATTAAATAAATAATTATAATAAAGCAATATTAAATCTTTTATTATTTTAATATTTTAATTCTTTTTTATCCAACTTCTTAAATTAGACTTTTAAATTAAATCTTTTAAGCTAAAGTAAATATTTAATTAGTTTATTTAAATATCATCATATTCTAATTTCTCTTCAACCAATTTTCTAAATTTAGACTTTTAAATTTAAGCACATATTTAAGTAATTTTTTAATTAATTAAATATTCTCATGCTTTAATATTTTGTTTTTAATCAAATAATATTTAATAATTCTCAATATTATATGATTAATCAAAATATTATAATTAAATCATTTACCAAATAAATCACATAGCGAAATCCACATAAAAGCAACATTACCAAAATAGACCAAAGCTCAAAATCAAACAACATAGAAAAAGATAAACTCACGAGTTTAAAAAGGGTAGATAGTCTATTATGAGTCCTCCTTGTAGGAAAAGTATTTAGGCTATGTCTGGAATTGGACCTGAACATTATCTCCCCATTCTTACCATTGAATTATTGTGATAAGACATGCTCATCTTGGCAATTTAGGGAAGTCGATGCCCAGTACCTACATTTTGCATAAAAGATGAGCATGTACATATATATAAATATATCTAAACATAAAAAAGAAATGGTAAGGAGTGGTACATTGTGTAGATTCTGACTAGTAGGTAACTATGATTCCCTCCCTTAACTACATCAAACACGACAAACAAAAATATAAAACAGATACACACACCATACACATGCAAGTATGGGGTAAGTATCATAATAATTATAAGTCAAACATATGCTTAGATAAAATAATGCATCATTACAAATATGAAGTAATCATTATTAAAGCATCATCTAACATTACTATGAAAGAAATCACATTTATTAACTATGATTCATTAAAGGATCATTAATGAACTAGTAACAACAATCGTTAAACAACACATGAAATATTGTAGTGCCTACCCTCGTTCACATCTTTTCTGGACATTGTTGTTGTTATTATCAGACTATGATGGACTAGTTTTATGTTGATGGATTAGTGGTATTGCTTTGAGACTATCAGACATCATGTTATGGATTCAAAGATTATGTGATGAGATCATTTAGACTTTACATTTCATGCATACATGATGATCATTATATTGTTTTCAGCTATTGTTGATGATTAGTTGATGGTTATTATCTCATGTGTTTTATTATGGATACTTACCTCATACTTGCATGTGTATGGTGTGCGTGTTTTCTTATTGTATGGCGTTACTGATGTGGTTAAGGAAGGGAGTCGTAGTCACCTGCCTAGTTGGGATCTACACGATGCACCACTTTCTGCCATTGTCTGTTTAGATTAGCATTATATATTGTATGTACATGCATGGTTTTTCTGCAGGTTGCAGGTATCGAGTATCGACTTCCCTGAATTGTCAAGATGAGCGTACCCTATTATACTATCTCAATGATAAGAGAAGGGAGATAAATTCTCAAGTCCAAATCCCAAACTTTTAAGCCAATTGTCCTAGTGAGGTAGGACAAGTATTTGAATATTTTACCCACCGAATGTGTCAGATGACATGATTTGTGATTTTTAACCCTTTAGACTGATTTTGAGTGATTTGCTCTATGATAGGTTTTCATATTTTATCTTGGAGGTCTATGGTGAATTTTTTATTAATTAAGTCTTAATAAATAGATTTAATTAATAAATTAATTATTTGAGGAAATTAATATAAAATATCATGTTATTTGATATTTTGATTATAATTAATTAAATGTGAATTAATTGAGGAAAAAGAATTAAATAAAAGAAAATTAGAAATTAAAATTACTAATAATAATAAAATAATAATAAAATAATAATAAAGTAATAAATAAATAATAATAATAAAATTTATAAAAATTAAAATAAAAGTTATAAATATTTAAAAAGAAATTATATAAAAAGTAAATTGGAGTTATAAGCTTGCATGGGAATTAATGCACTTCTCTATTTCTCATGTGTCAACAACACGGGGGTTAGTGCTTCAATTAAGCACATGGTGTCTACAACCCTATGGCTCATCAAAAAGGTTGGAAAAGACCCAAGCTTAGTTGGTGACACCTTCTAGCTGTTTCTAGAAGCATTCTAGATGTTTCCTGAAAGCTCTATATATTCAGGCATTCTTAGAAGTTTAGATATAGCGGTTGGAGTGCAAATTGGAGCATTGGAGGACTCAAGATCTCTGAAGAAGGGAGGAGCTTGCTCTACGGGTTTCTAAGGAAGAGTGAATTAGCATCAGAATCTGGGTAGATTCTTGTGATTTTACTTATGCTATTTCCACATCATGCATTCCTTGTCTTCTTCGTGTCTTCCATATGTCTTCTGAAGAATTTCATAATTTATTGTGCATATGGGTAGATTAACTTATTTGAGAATTTTATATGCATGGATCTAAAAAGAACACGGGGCTAGGGTTGAGATTCTTAGTCAAACCCATTAGATTAATTATTGAAAATTTTGGAGATCAAAGGTTTATGGGGGAATTTTGAAAAATTGAAGTTGTATTGATATATTGTCAATTTGCTTATACTTATATATATATATATGTGTGTGTGTGTGTGTATATGCTCATATATTGTGATATTATTAATTCTGGATATATTTGTATAAACATACATACATACATACATACATACATACATACATATATATATACCTATACCTTTATATATATATATATACATATATATGTATATATAATATATATTAAAAATGAATAACATACCCGTGGGTGAAAATGTTTTAATAAACGTTTTAAGTCAATTGCAAATGAAAATCGCGTTAGCGATTTTAAATATAAACATTTTATAAGCATTGAGTCGGGGGTGGGGGGGGGGGACAAGACCCGCACCCCCCCACTACGGTCGCAGTGTACCTCGTCGCAGGCCCTGCGACCGCAGGGTCCTGCGTACCGGCAGTCATATCATATAATGTGTCTTTTTAAAAAAAAATGTTTGCCATATTCATTTTGGCATTAATCAAATTTGATTAATTCAATTTTGTTAAATGATAAAAATATATATATATTCATATATGTATATATATATATATATATATATATATATATATATATATATATATATATATATATATATATATATATATATATAAGTATGTATATAATATGTAAATACAATTATATTTTTTATAATTGTAAATTGATAATTGATTTATATCAAGGCTCATGAATAAAAATTAATTGTTCTATTAAGTATATTAAATATTGAATTGGTGGGGGACTTTTGGGTTAAAATCATAATTAAAGAATGGATTTGTATTCATGTATAAATGTACTTTGAAATTCTTTTTTTAAACTTGGAAACGTAAACCGAGACTTTTGCATTTAAATTCAAATGGTAAATTTGACAAAACCAAAATATGTGTTTGCATTGTGTATTCTTTATGCTATTGTTTTGGGTTTTGGGTTGACTAGTGTTGACCAGTATAAGACGTCTACCAGAGGCTTGGGGGTTATGTGATTGTGATGTCATGATGATGTTTTAATCTCGATCTTTATAAACCCAACCATGGTTATGTGATGGAATGCTCTATGTATTGTTTGTAATTACTGATTGTTATAGTTGAGATTCTTATGTATGAGACACTTGACTTAACTATTATTTTTGGTCATCGATCAGTTTACCTTGGTTATTTTCTAGTCGCCATGATGGGACTATGATGTGGATTTATTCTTGATGATGTCATGATGTGACATGTTTGACTCAACCATTTTTGGAGTCTTTGATCAGTTTGATTGAGATATATTTTGGTTATTGAGAACCATTGGATACTTTGATTATCAGTGATACTTCAGTTGCCAATAGAGAGCTATTGTGTTCATGATTTTCTATGGATGTTTGCTCATGGATAATTGATGCTTTTATGCATATTTGATGATTTTATGGATTATCTTTTGTGATTTTGAGATTTATGAGTCCATGAGCATTAGGGTAGGATATCTGCATGTAGTGACGGGAAGTGGCTTGCAATGGGGGCCGGGGCCCTAAGAGGTTGCCAGGGTAAATCATTGTAAGTTGGATTAATAAGTGATAACATTCACACCTAATACGAACTGAATGAACCTAAAAAGATAAGTGTTTTGTTCTTGCCCATGCCTTGAGGTCTTGTACATGCTAGGATGGGAGTAGTGAGATGCATGGTTTCAACCTTGCATTCCGTAGTATGCCTCGTTAGTATGAGAGGATACTAGTGGCCGCATGAAATCAGTATGGACCCGTGGAGTTTAGCTAACTGCTAGGGTAACTTGTATGTGATAATTGTGATGACACTTTCCCGCTTGCATAGTAGGTTCCTACATGTCATTGTGTGCTTTTGGGAATTAGATGTCAGGTTTTGTGTGATGGAACCTTTGAGTTAGTATACTTTTAGGATTCCTGAACTTATAGAGATTTGTGCTATGTGATTTTGATAGCCTGTTTGGGACTTGAGATTATCTCCTCAGCACGGTGGGAGTGGACCACTTAGGTACCATGCGGTCGGGTGGTAGTGTATTTTCCACTCTTATCATTTTGAGATTTATTGAGACATCGTGGTTGTTGCATCCTTCATGATGGTGGATATGTATCCTTTTTCATTGATGATTAGCATATGTTAGATGATGTTATCCTATGCTTTTATTTGCATGTTAGATTACTTTCTACATATGATGTTGTATATATTAGGAGTGACATTCCTAGTATGTAATACCGATGATCTCTTCGATGATTTGGAATGTTACGGATGGAGGGATGGCTAGGATCCACAATGGTCTAATGATGCTATTAACGATTGGGAGGAACCATGCACTTAGTTTATTATGTTTGATCTTTATGATAGATGTATATGACTTCTATGATGATGTAATATGTATATAATGTGTTTATCTCTACTTTGATGTATCATGGATTAGAATAGGATGATGTACCTTATTCTATGTATGTATATTCTTTTGAGCTTGTCATACCTTGTGACATGTACAGTGGATGATTGAGTATTTAAAATGTAATGTATAAACATGGACTTATCATTATTATTTCATGTGGATGTTGTACTAAATGGATTCATGTTTCTAGATGCAATTCAACATTAAGGGATCTTTAAAGAATGTAATCTGTTATGTATGTTATGTTTACTTTCAGATGGACATTGCTATTGCTTCCGTTATTGTGCATTAGTTATATGTGGTATTTACTTTTATGAAAAAAAAATGCTGCTAAACTTAGTGAAATTATAGGTTAATTCTTTGGATCCCTTGGCGGGGCATTACATTTGGTATTAGAGCCTGAGTTTCTACATTGGGAGCTCTAGGTATTTTGGAACAACTAGAACTTTGAACTATTAAGTGTATCTTTCTGAACTTGAACTAGTGAACTGAAACAAAACTTGAACTGTTACTTGAATATCTTCATACTTCAACACTTAGTTTTCAAAATTGGAAATTTTTACTTAAACCTAAACATAGAACTAAACTTAGTACCTTGTACTATTGTAGGATGGTATCTAGGACTAGGTCTTCTATTGGAGGCTGTGGTAGAGGCCGTGGTCATGGCAGAGCTATCAGTGTCCATGAGTCTGCCCATGAGGGATCGGCTCATGTAGAGAGCAGAGAAGAGCACTGTAGTAGGCAGTAGGAAGAGATTCGTAGAGAGGACCAAGCTGAGTATGAAGAGGTTGGCTTGAGGTAGATGATGCACACTATTCTAGAACGTCTACCTCCTATTCAAGAACAACCCAAAGTGCACCAGACAGAACAAGAGCATAGACCCAGATCTAGGAGTCCTTAGAAGGATCGTCAGAGGTCCATTGTGTCCACTCAGATGAATAATCTCTCAAGATCCAAGGTTAAGCCTTTCAATGGGCAAGGTTTTGGTTATGTGGCCGAGCAATGGCTTATTTCCCTTGATAGGATTGGCCTGGTTGCTTACCGCCTTGCTCTACTGCCCAACCTAGCTCACATTCATGATATTTTCCATGTTTCAGTGCTTTGGTAGTATATACCTGATATTGTACATGTTCTTGATTGGAATGCGTTGCAGGTAGAGGATAGGTAGCTGGCTTTGGAGCCAGTTCGTATTCTGGAGTAGCGGGAGTTGACCCTTAGGGGTTGAACCATCGAGCAGGTAAGGATCCAATGGGACCCTACTGATGATTCTTCAGCTACTTGGGAGGATGCAGCTAGATTGAGGGAGTTATATCCCTACTTATTTGTAGGCTTCCAGGAGTAAGCCTAACCCAAGGGGGGGTGGATGTAGTGCCTACCCTCATTCACATATTTTTTGGACATTTTTGTTGTTATTATCAGACTATGATGGACTAGTTTTATGTTGATGGATTAGTGGTATTGCTTTGAGACTATCAGACATCATGTTATGGATTCAGAGATTATGTAATGAGATCATTTAGACTTTACATTTCATGCACACATGATGATCATTATATTGTTTTTAACTATTGTTGATGATTAGTTGATGGTTATTATCTCATGTGTTTTATTATGGATACTTACCCCATACTTGCGTGTGTATGGTGTGCGTGTTTTCTTATTGTATGGTGTTACTGATGTAGTTAAGGAAGGGATTCGTAGTCACTTGCTTAGTCAGGATCTACATGATGCACCACTTCCTGCCATTGTCTGTTTAGTTTAGCATTATATATTGTATGTACATGCATGGTTTTTCTGCAGGTTGTAGGTACCGGGTATCGACTTTCCTGAATTGCTAGGATGAGCGTACCCTATTATACTATCTCAATGATAAGAGAAGGGAAATAAATTCTCAAGTCCAAATTCCAAACCTTTAAGCCAATTGTCCTAGTGAGGTAGGACAAGTATCTGGATATTTTACCCATCGAATGTGTCGGATGACATGATTTGTGATTTTTAACCCTTTAGACTAATTTTGAGTGATTTGCTCTATGATGGGTTTTCATATTTTATCTTGGAGGTCTATGATGAATTTTTTATTAATTAAGTCTTAATAAATAGATTTAATTAATAAATTAATTATTTGAGGAAATTAATATAAAATATCATGTTATTTGATATTTTGATTATAATTAATTAAATGTGAATTAATTGAGGAAAAAGAATTAAATAAAAGAAAATTAGAAATTAAAATTACTAATAATAATAAAATAATAATAAAGTAATAAATAAATAATAATAATAAAAGTTATAAAAATTAAAATAAAAGTTATAAATATTTAAAAAGAAATTATATAAAAAGTAAATTGGAGTTATAAGCTTGCATGGGAATTAACGCACTTCTCTATTTCTCATGTGTCAACAACACGGGGGTTAGTGCATCAATTAAGCACATGGTGTCTACAACCCTATGGCTCATCAAAAAGGTTGGGAAAGACGCAAGCTTAGTTGGTGACACCTTCTAGCTGTTTCTAGAAGCATTCTAGATGTTTCCTGAAAGGTCTATTTATTCAGGCATTCTTAGAAGCTTAGATATAGCGGTTGGAGTGCAAATTGGAGCATTGGAGGACTCGAGAACTTTGAAGAAGGGAGGAGCTTGCTCTGTGGGTTTATGAAGAAGAGCAAATTAGCATCAAAATCCGAGTAGATTCTTGTGATTTTACTTATGCTATTTCCGCATCATGCATTCCTTGTCTTCTTCGTGTCTTCCATATGTCTTCTGAAGAATTTCATAATTTATTGTGCATATGGGTAGATTAACTTATTTGAGAATTTTATATGCATGGATCTAAAAAGAACACGGGGCTAGGGTTGAGATTCTTAGTCAAACTTATTAGATTAATTATTGGAAATTTTGGAGATCAAAGGTTTATGGGGGAATTTTGAAAAATTGAAGTTGTATTGATATATTGCCAATTTGCTTATACTTATATATATATATATATATATATATATATGTAATTATATATATATATATATATGTAATTATATATATGTGTGTGTGTGTGTGTGTGTGTGTGCTCATATATTGTGATATTATTAATTCTGCATATATTTGGATAAATATACATACACACACACACACACACACACATATATATATATACCTTTATATATATATATACATATATATGTATATATAATATATATTAAAAATGGATAACATACCCATGGGCGAAAACGTTTTAATAAATGTTTTAAGCCAATCGCAAATGGAAATCGCGTTAGCGATTTTAAATATAAACATTTTATAAGCATTGAGTCGGGGGGGGGGGGGGGACAAGACCCGCACCCCCCCACTGCGATCACAGGGTCCTGCGTACTAGTAGTCATATCATATAACGTGTGTCATTTAAAAAAATAAATGTTTGCCATATTCGTTTTGGCATTAATCAAATTTGATTAATTTGATTTTGTTAAATGATAAAATTATATATATATATATATATATATATATATATATATATATATATATATATATATATATATAAAATATGTAAATACAATTATATGTTTTATAATTGTAAATTGATAATTAATTTATATCAAGGCTCACGAAATAAAAATTAATTGTTCTATTAAGTATATTAAATATTGAATTGGTGGGGGACGTTTGGATTAAAATCATAATTAAAGAATGGATTTGTATTCATGTATAAATGTACTTTGAAATTCTTTTTCTAAACTTGGAAACGTAAATCGAGACTTTTGCATTTAAATTCAAATAGTAAATTTGACAAAACCACAACATGTGTTTGCATTGTGTATTCTTTATGCTATTGTTTTGTGTTTTGGGTTGACTAGTGTTGACCAGTATAAGACGTCTACCAGAGGCTTGGGGGTTATGTGATTGTGATGTCATGATGGTGTTTTAATCTCGATCTTTATAAACCCAACCATGGTTATGTGATGGAATGCTCTATGTATTGTTTGTAATTACTGATTTTTATAGTTGAGATTCTTATGTATGAGACACTTGACTTAACCATTATTTTTGGTCATCGATCAGTTTACCTTGGTTATTTTCTAGTCGCCATGATGGGACTATGATGTGGATTTATTCTTGATGATGTCATGATGTGACATGTTTGACTCAACCATTTTTGGAGTCTTCGATCAGTTTGATTGAGATATATTTTGGTTATTGAGAACCATTGGATACTTTGATTATCAGTGATACTTCAGTTGCCAATAGAGAGCTGTTGTGTTCATGATTTTCTATGGATGTTTGCTCATGGATAATTGATGCTTTTATGCATATTTGATGATTTTATGGATTATCTTTTGTGATTTTGAGATTTATAAGTCCATGAGCATTTGGGTAGGATATCTGCATGTAGTGATTGGAAGTGGCTTGCAATGGGGGCCAAGGCCCTAAGAGGCTGCCAGGGTAACTCATTGTAAGTTGGATTAATAAGTGATAACATTCACACCTAATACTAACTAAATGAACTTAAACAGATAAGTATTTTGTTCTTGCCCATGCCTTGAGTGCTTGTACAGGCTAGGATGGAAGTAGTGAGATGCATGGTTGCGACCTTGCATTCCGTAGTATGCCTCGTCAGTATGAGAGGATACTAGTGGCTGCATGAAATTAGTATGGACCTGTGGAGTTTAGCTAACTGCCAGGGTAACTTGTACGTGATAATTGCGATGACACTTTCTCGCTTGCATAGTAGGTTCCTACATGTCATTGTGTGCCTCTGGGAATTAGATGTTAGGTTTTGTGTGATGGAACCTTTGAGTTAGTATACTTTTAGGATTCTTGAACTTATAGAGATTTGTGCTATGTGATTTTGATAGCTTGTTTGGGACTTGAGATTATCTCCTCAGCACGGTGGGAGTGGACCACTTAGGTACCACGTGGTCGGGTGGTAGTGTATTTCCCACTCTTATCATTTTGAGATTTATTGAGACATCGTGGCTGTTGCATCCTTCATGATGGTGGATATGTATCCTTTTTCATTGATGATTAGCATATGTTAGATGATGTTATCTTATGCTTTTATTTGCATGTTAGATTAATTTCTACATATGATTTTGTATATATTAGGAGTGACATTCCTACTATGTAATACCGATGATCTCTTTGATGATTTGGAATGTTACGCACAGAGGGATGGCTAGGATCCATGATGGTCTAATGATGCTATTAATAGTTGGGAGGAACCGTGCACTTAGTTTATTATGTTTGATCTTTATGATGGATGTATATGACTTCTATGATGATGTAACATGTATATCATGTGTTTATCTCTACTTTGATGTATCATGGATTAGAATAGGATGATGTACCTTATTCTATGTATGTATATTCTTTTGAGCTTGTCATACCCTGTGACATGTACAGTGGATGATTGAGTATTTGAAATGTAATGTATAAACATGGACTTATCATTATTATTTCATGTGGATGTTGTACTAAATGGATTCATGTTTCTAGATGCAATTCAATGTTAAGGGATCTTTAAAGAATGTAATATGTTATGTATGTTATGTTTACTTTCAGATGGACATTGCTATTGCTTCCGTTATTGTGCATTAGTTATATGTGGTATTTACTTTCATCAAAAAAAAAAATGCTGCTAAACTTAGTGAAATTCTAGGTTAATTCTTTGGATCCCCTTGCAGGGCATTACAAATATAGTCAACCAAGTAATCATCACTGATAGATCACTAATCCAAGTCATGAAATAATATCATAAAACTATAAATCTAGTATCTCTAAAACTAATTAATACATAAAATTGGCCTAAAATAATTTGGCAATCAGAACATAAAAGTAAACTATGGGTGGTGATTACATCCACCCCCTAGAATTAGGCTTACTCCTGGAAGCCTATTGCAATGACTAGGGTAACTAAAAGTCAAAGAGTACTATCTACCATGTCAAACAAAATGATTATTTAAGAAACTAATACAAAAAAGGTTAACTATGTGTACACATTCAGTCACTTAGAGAAATATGATTATAGTTTAATAATAAACCGAAAACCATATTGATCCAACATTCATCTTTTTAACCAATATTGAAATAGATCCCCTAAAACATTGTAAACAAATAATCAACATCTCTAATTCCATAAGAAAAACATAAAAGTTATAATGTATAGACATGAATTGAAAGTCAAGACCAATAAAAATGCTCACAAAATCAATCAAAGGCATACCATCTTAAAGCATAATCATAAGAAAGCACGTCTGAAATCCAAATCACAAGTTTTGCCTTTTTATATGTCTCAAGAATCAAGTCTAAAGTTTCAAGTGTTCAAGTTTGAAGTTTTCAAGTGTTCAAGTTTCAAGTTTCCAAGTTTTAAAGTTGCAAAAGATACATAACACTATTTACGTTTCATTTTAGTTCAACTAATTCAACTGTTCAAGTTTGTAATAGATATATAAACAGTTCAACTTTTTCTTCAGTTCCATGTTCAGAGATTGAATCATTTAAGAGTTTGTTGTTTAATATTTTGGTTTCAAGTTTGATGTCAATATAAGTTTATCGTTTAAGTAAGTTGCAAGTTTACTAATTGTTCAAGTGATGGTGCACATTATGCCCAGAGTTCCCAATGTTGAAACTTGAGCTCTGATACCAAATGTAATGCCCCGCTCAGGAACCCAAGAGAAATAAACCTATTATGTTACAATGTTTAATGAACTATTTAAAAAAAAAAAGTTTGACAATATCAAGATAACATTAATATGAAAGCAATATGAATGTACACATCAAATACACATAAGTAATTACAGATACAGTTTCAATTCCTCAAGGGTTCCTTTACATTGAGTCACATTTAAGAAGTTTAAATTATTTAGTTTAAGTTTCAAGTACAATTTCTCTTGAACATAAAGAAATAATAGATACATAATCACATGTAAGAATATGTATAACTAATATAATAAAAGTACATCCAATAAACAAAATCCATTGCACATGTCATAGGGTATGTGAGAATAGATACAATACATTAGAATACATGATAATATATATACATCAATTGAAAAGAAGTCACTGAGATAAGAAATAAGAATGATAAAGGTACAATTGCATCACCAAACATCCAACAACTAGAAATGTGAGGGGGACCCAAATGATAAGAAGACACTACCTCTCGATTGCGTGGTTACCTTGTCAAGCTTCCACTCCCACCATGCAGGGAAGATAATGAATAATCCACAAATGGCTAATCAAACATAAAGCATTCCTAGGATAGGAATCCTAAAAGCCAAAACTACCTCAAAGGTAACACATACTACTCAAGAAGATAAGATACTCCAAAAGAAATAACACTCAATCCAATACCAACATCGCATAACAAACATCATACATATACTAAGAATATGTCAAATCACCAAAATCATAAGATAAAGTCAATGAAAGATATCCACCTCAAGTCAAGGACCAGATGAAAAAAGTACAATATCCATAAACTACCAATCACCATCAATGAAAGTAAATAACCACATTAAATGCATCCAATAATAAGTACACCACTAGAGGTACAAACAAAATCTAGAGAGGAGACTCAGGCTACATTTTAGGGAGTGTCATCACATGGTCAAACTACTTGAGTTACCCTAGAATAGTCTCTCAATAGACCCTAGACCCTAAAGTGTTAAGTTACCTTGGACTGGTTACTCTGAACCCCAGACTCTCAATGTAACACATGCAAAACTAGAGAACCCTCTCAAGAAGATGAGGCAAACTAATCATACTATCATCCCATTCCCCTCCTTAGTCTATACAAGAACTCAAGGCATGGGCATGGAAAATATATCTAACTTATCTTTTTAGTATGTTTCCCCAAAATATTAATTATTAGATTATCACTTATTACATAACTTACAATATGTTACCTTGGCACTGACGGCTTTGGGTCCTGAACCCCTATTGCAAGCCACTCCCAAAGACATGTACCTAGATAACCTCTCCTAAGTACATAAATCATAGTTATGTCCCATACCATAACACCCATAAAGATCAAACCCAATTCCTTAATAGGCAACCCAAAAATAAGTTGGCTCTCCCAACCCAAGTAGACATAAATGCACCACATAGGAAAACTCATAAATGCTCTTTTAGATTTAAAAAAAATACAAGCTCATCATAATATTTAGAATAAATATACATCATAAAAGAAATCACAAAGACAACCCTTGGTGTACATCCGAACTTGGCCAACTAAACAACCCACAAAGAAAAATTATCAAGAAAATAAACATCACAAGACTATAAATAGATTATTAAAAAACACATAGTTTTCAGCCACATGATTTAATTCCACCAATTTCTCTTGTTTAGTTTGGGTCATAAGGATGTGTTTAGAAATAAAATAAGAATATACATGTTATTTCCACCAAAAATTTTCCAATCCTGGACCTCAAGGTTCTAACTCGAATAGTAGTTGGTCTAGTTAGTCTCAATCTCATTGGAATAATTTTAACCAACAATGGAAACCTTCTCAAAATTGGCAACAACCTCAAAAAATGTGGCATCAGTCCAATCAATGGCAGCCACCACAAGGTAATTGGAAATATTAACCTTAGTGGGGAAATATTCAGCCTAAGCAACAATCCATACTGTCATTAGCTCTGTAGCAGGCTATACTTCCTCCTTGTGTATCCAATACAAGTCATCCTAAGAAAACTTAGCTTCTTGCTAATCCCAATCGTAATAGTAAGAAACCCAATAAAAAACAAACCTATTCCATTATCCTCAATGATATTCACCTACAGTCAAGAACAACTCTTCCTACACTAAAGGGTCTTGTCATTACAAAGATTACTGTTGATAATTCATCTTCTAGAAACAAGGATGAACCTATTCCAATGCCTACTCCTATAGAAACTAATCTATCACCAAATACTCCACCATTTCCTCAAAGGATTGTTGACCCAACTATTCCTATTGATAATCTAGCTGTCATAGACCTCCTTAATCAACATAAGAAAATGACTATTACAATTTCATTAATGGATGCTATTAAAAAAGTACACGCATATGCAAAGGCCATTAACAAAGCTTATATTAGAAAACCTAGTAGGAAGAAAAAAATACCTAAAAATAGTGAATGTGATGGGTCAATTATCAGATTTAATGTTGGATAAGTTATCCATTCCCAAGTATGCATATCCTAGAAGTCCAAGGGTTACTATTTTCTTTAATTAAATTCAAGTTTAGAATGCACTAGTTGACTTAGGAGCATCCATCAATGTCACAACAAGGGAAGTTTTGTCACACCTTAATATTATTGGCCTTAGAGAAACTTCTACAATCCTTCAACTTGCTAACAACTCAAGTGTAAAACTTGATGGCATGATTGAAGATATAATGGTTACAGTAGATTCTTGGGAATATCTAGTTGACTTTTTCATTTCATCTCCCAAGGCTACTTTAGGAGGTTATGCTATTATCCTAGTAAGGCCATGGATTTCCATTACTGATGCTTATATAGCTTCTAGATCTGGAAAAATGACGATCTCCAACTAGATGAACATTGTTAGTAAATAGTTTTCCCCAAGATTTTAAAAACTTTTGAAGTAGGAAAAATATTGTAAACTAATAGATTGAATTCCTAATTATAAGTAAGAAATTCTCTGCTTGAAATTTACTTTATCTTATATAAGGTGCAGCTAACCTTTTATGAAAAGATAATCGTTTAGTCCTCTATTGAGGAAAAATCTTCCGAATGAGTATTTTACTAAAAATACTAAAAAGCTTAAATCATATCATGAATATAAGATGAATGTGAATACTGAAAACTCACTTAATTTTAACAATTAGTATCATCCATATTATTAAATGTTAAAAATGGATCTTTAATCACATACAAAGTCTTATCATCAAGAGTAGACATAGAGCATTCAGCTTGGAACTTTTGCAACCCGAATCCTTGAATTTCTTCTATCTAGAGTATCGCTTTTACCCAATTATTATTTTTATTTCTCATAGTATTCATTATTAGAGTCCATTTTTTTGATGATGGTAGTGGTTTCCTTTGAAGCTTTGTCTAAAAGATTTATCTATTTCATGATTTCATTCAGGACATACTCTAACCACTCTTCAAATGTCCTTGCAAAAACTTTATGTTTCTGTACATTATCAAGGAATTGCTAATTGGTGGAAGATGTTACATCCACAATTGTAGAAATCTCACTCAAAGGTTTAGGTTCGAGGTGTAGGATAGTGTTAATATATTGCGCCATGCTCCTCATTGCTTCTTTCATATCTTGTTTATCTTGAGCATCTTTCCAGACTCTATCCGCAATATTTTTGTTTGAAGCTTCAAAGATATTCATATCCACTACATGACTTCCCTTCCCAAGGTCAATCCTTGACATTTGATAATCTTGAAGAGTGAGATCCTCATGTGAGCTACCTTCTAGTGGCTTGGCAATTTCAATTGACCAATGCCCTAAACTTTTATCAAACCTTATTCTAGATATAGTTCTAGCCCTTTTGGTTTTTGAAGATTTTCCCAAACATTTGGTAACCAAGTCATCAATAGGAATAGATAGGGGCACCATACTTCTTTTCTTTTCAATGGAATCTCTAGCCACTTAGGTGTGTGACATGGTCTTTTCCAGCCATGTGAGAAACCTTAGTCAAAGAAAGAGTACTTGATTGGGTATCAATGCTGTGAGACAACTTTTGAGGATTTGATACACTACCTGCTATTGGGGAATTAGGGAGTTGATCTAAACTTAAATTTGCATCCACAGGATCTAGATCAATAGTCACTCTATCTTTCCCTTTGCCTAGTGTTGCTTTCCTAGTACTTGTGTAGGTTATCCTTCTGACCTTCGAAACCTCTTTAGAAAATTGAAGTTGAAGTTGCTATGAAGTTACTTCAGCTTCAACTTTAGGTGAACCTACAACAGGATCATTAATACTAGGGTTAGTGATGACCTTTGGCTCTGGGTCTGTCTTTTTATGTTTGGCTCTTGAATATTTCTCTGGGGCACTAGGGGTAGCTAATTTAATAGTCTTTGATTTCAACAAATTTTTAGTTCTTTTCAAAATTTCTAAGGTACGAGAAAGAAAATCATCTTCTTCCCTTCCACTCTAATCAATTTCAAGAATTGGCATACATTCAATCTGATTGACATAAACTGAGTCAATCACTTCTTTGGTTTCATCTTCTTTTATCCCATTGGTGCTGAGGTTAACTTCAAACATATTAATTTGGCTTACTGTCAACCTTGACCACAACCTTTTTCTAACTTCAAAGTCATCAGAGCAATTATCCCAGTAATCTTCCAGATGTGGAACATGGACTAGTGAAACTGCATGTTTGAAATTATCTCTGGCAAAACCCATGTAATCAAAATCTTCTCTAGGAGAGTAGGGTTTGAGGCATAGGTGTGACAATTCTGGTTTCGCTACTATAGCTTGCTTGAAATTTGAGCATCTATAATGACCAATCTCTATGGGAAATATAAAAGTACATTACTTTTTAGTGTTTTTAAAAGATTCTATCACAAAAACAAACTATCTACATATCTCAGATAAGATAATGTTGTCTAAACAATAACGTGGTAACCTGAGAGGTTCACCAGGAAAACCTCCAACTTTGAGATACGTGAATTGGAAAACTAAATCTAGAAACAACTATAAATCTTGATAGATTGCATTGATTCTTCAAACAACCTTTGGTTTTCATGTCCTTGGAGTTCAAAAACCAACCTTTCGAGGAATACATCATTCACCCTCCTGAATTCTTTGCAAAATTCAGTTGCCTAGAGGTCTTTATAGTACCAATAAATGGTCATTTCATTAGTCTAGGGCAAGTGTGGAAGACCTTCCCACTCCTTAGATCTTGCTAAAATGTAGATTAAGAAAGAAGACAGAAACAATGAGCTAAAACTACTCATAGCTATCAAACCCTCATGTAAATTTTCAGCAATCAAATCAGCCAAATCAATGAATTTTTCACCCTTGACAATCTTCTAGATAAAGAAGTACATCCAACTCTCCCAATGAAAGGCATGGTCATTACCCTTAACTCTATTTAGGAGTATCACAATGTTTGTAATTTCTCTAATGAAATTCTCAATAGTCAAGGGTTTGGGCAATCTAGAGCCTCCTTCAACTAGTTCTAAAGGCCAAGTTTGAGCTATAATAGAATCATAGTCTTTCTTTCTATCACCATACAGATGTTCTACTTCCTCAAACATTCAGTGCTCATAAGGTTCTTTGTGAAGAATTCTTAGAGCCAAACTAATACTAGCCCTATTTAATCTGACCAACACTTCTCCATAAACTTTCTTGATGTACCTAGTGCTAGGGTCATAATGATTTGTACATTTAACCACTAGTTCTAGACACCTAATGGCTGATGGAATGATGGTGACTTTGAGCAATCCACTATTGACCAACTTCTAGTATATGGGTCCAGAATGAGCATTTTTCACCCACTCTACTATATCAGCTAGGTTTTTATTTACTAGAAAAGTATCTCAGATTTTTGGGAGGGAGCTTAGGAGGCATGCATTTTCTAGTTTAGGCATCTTAGGATGGAAATGCATCATGATTTGGTTTGAAAAAGGAAGATTTATAGAGATAAACCAAAACACCTTAAACCAAAACTAGGCACAATAAAAATTACAAAGGAAAATAATATAATGCACTTATAGTTCTTAACAGAGCTTAACCCTCTGCCTCTTTTTCTTACCAATTGATTTTGAGAGCTTAATATGACCAAATGAGCAATTATACTAGCCAAAAAGATAATTTTAAGAAATGATTTTTTCAAAATATCAAGACAGATATGAGTAGGTGAAAGCATTTATGACAAGCATGTCGCCTATACCTAACAAGACTTGCGAGGTCATTTGCAGTTAATACCCATCAAATCTGCACATAGATCTACATGTCATAATATCATAAAATCTTGACTCCACCTTTTCCCATAAAACCAATTGTACTTTGGCACAAATTTTCTTAGCTGTCACATTTATTGCCTTTCATGTCTTCAAGATTGCCACCAAGTGGGACCCATTTTCCACTTTAGGAATTGCATTCATCATTTCTAGTACATAAATTGCAAGAAAACAAGAAATCATTAGAGAATCATGAAGTCGAGGTTGAAGTTGAAGTTTCTTTGAATCAAATCTGACTTCAACTTCAACTTCATGGGTGTTGACTTGGGTTGATGGATAAATAATTTTCCAAGTGATGGAGACTAGGTGGACTTGAAATTGAAGTTGAAGTATGTTAAGAGTTCAAGTTCAAGTTCAAGTTTTGAGAAGGACTCTTGGCTAACAACACTGCATATTGCATGAAAAAATGGGGTAACAAACACAAAGAAATTAACTTTGTATTATCCTTCTCAACCACTCCTATAGGATGAAAATGATACAAGGCATGAATTAGGGGGAAATGAAATAGAAATCAATTTTGTCACTCACCTTATGGTCATTGAAAAAAATCCTTTTATGGGGTGACAAGAAGATGTTGCTCACATAGTATCCATTTTGGCTAATGAATATGGTATTGACTCCTCTCCATCTCAAGAAATGCATTTTTCCTTGCAAACCATTCTTCCTTTTCCTTATTCACCTCATTACTCTAAGACATCTCAATATCTTCATTCATTGTTACCCCATATGTAAGATTCAATCATTTTTCTTTTCTGAGGTAGCTATGTTAGACAAGATATCCAAGGTTGCAATCAGTCTAGGAAGAGAATTGAATATCAACAAAAACCTTTCCTCAGACCATCAACAAAGTCTTCTCACATTTCTATAGGAAAATCAATAGGCATTTGCATGAGATTAAAATGATATGAAAGTGTTGGAAATATGGCTAAGTAGGATGGATTAGGGTTTTCATTTATGGAAATATATATCTTAGGATGAGATGATAGAATGTACAATTAAAGATCTCACAATCTATGATAGAAAAATTGCATTAGTGTTAGACAATTTCACTAGCAGTATAGAGGCATTTTTTAGTAATGCATAGTCCACATAGATATTTGGCATGTGCAAAGTTACAAATAGGTAGTACAAAGTGTCTTGATGATGTGTCTAAGTGTGTAGTATGGTATAGACAACACAACATCGGATATATTAGTTATATTAGGAAAGGCAGTGAACATAGTAAAACATAGAACATCAATAAGAGGTGAATTGAAGGTTAAGGAATTATTTTGGTTACAAAATAATTAATTAATTAATTAAGGACAACATCCTATATGTTAGCCCTATGTTAGAAAGAGTTATCTTTGTAATATTCCAAGTGTGTGAAAGCTTGAAGGTTGACATGACAAAGTTTTGTTAAAATGTAAGATATAAAGGAAGATTATAACTTGCAAAGTTATATCTGGTGTTGTGAACTATGTATGCAATATATGAACTTATGTGAAGGCTATGTGATGTGAATTCTGATCTAAGATTAGAAACATGTGAAGTACAATAGTCAACATTAAGGAGGTTTTGGTATCTATCTCTTTTGTATAAAGGAACTGCATTGTATAATTATGTGTTTGGGTAGTGGGATCTTCTTGCATACATTTTTGTATTTTTAATATAAAATCCTAATAGTGTTAAAGAAACTCCTAAAAAGGTTAAGGATTTTAATAGGGCCTAGTCCTCTAACAAGGACTGAGGCACTATATGTATTTAATAGACTCCTAACAAGGTCAATATCCTTAACATGATTCTTTTGTTTAGTGGATCATTTTGTGGGTACCACCACTAGAGTTTTCCCTTGGATAGGGTTTCCCTAGTTAATAAAATATGGTGTTATGAGCTCTCTTTATGTATTGATTTATTTATTGTTCAATATTGTTGGTTTACTTTCATATGCAAGTTGTAAAGTAATTAACAATATTCAATTGTGGGCAAAAGTTTGTAGAATACTTATTCAACCCCCATCTTAGTATTATCTATTTCTAACAATTGGTATCAGAAAATGATTACTCACAAAAGGCTTAACAACTTGAGTAAGATCCCTATGGATATGGGATAGGTAAAGAGGAATCTTGAAGAAGCCCTTGAATAGATTGATCTTCTTACTGAAGAAAGAGACAACCTAAAAGAAAGGTATGAAGATGCAAAAGATTACATTGGAAAACTAAAAAATAAGGTTGATCATCTCAAATATAGAAAATAACCTAAAGAGTAGACCAATGATAGTGATGAGATAGAAGCCCTAAAGAAAGAAAATTAGATTTTGAAACATGAGTTGAAGATTATTGAACTAAAGTTGAGATTGAAGAAAAATGATAACAAGATTGAATCAGATCCAAAGTCTAAGAAGACAAATTTAAGATCCCATCTGACATAAGTAACATCTAAACTAGATTCTATCAAAATAGAGGATGCTAAACTCAAAAAGCACAATCATTGTGAAAGGAGAATTGACCCAGGCTAAACAACAGTTAGGAAAGTTATATTCCAATAGTGAGAGAATTAATGAACCATAGTTCAATGTTTAATTCTATACCTGCTAAGTTCATCCATGTAGCATACCTAATGATAGTGAAAGGAGAAAATATTAATTTGTGTGAAATTGTGAAGAAACAATTGCTCGACAACATTGAGAAATTGAAGAGGAAAAAGAGCATGGTTATTATATTTTAATCACTGATAACTCATATTCATTCAAGTTATCAAAAAATTTCTAGTTAGCTAAACCATGAATAGAATGGAAAAAAGTGCACAATGAACTTGATAACTTATCATTATAGGAGATAATTAGAGGAAAGAATCTTTGACACCATAACTAAGATGATTAGTTGGTTCATAGGAAGGTGAGAAACTAGTTGGGGAGAATTTGGTAGGAGGTACAAACCTTGGAGGAACTGTGGGGGGATCTGGGAAGAATGATGGGATATAATCTTTGGCTGATGTGGACAATGGAAAGTTTTTGTGTGTATCAGACACAAGTTGTGGGGTTTGTGACCCTCCCTTGGATTCCCCTTCTACCTTTCACCTATCGAGGTAGGATCTTGGGAAGGAGAAAGATAATGTTGAATCTAATAAGGTAAAGTCCTCAGAAGGGCTAAAGGTAGGATTCTCAGAACAAAGGACTTGGTCTTCCCTGTTTGGTAAGAAACCTATTGGTAAATCATTTTTCCCGTTGGTGACTGCTAAGTCTTGTTGGGAGAAAGGTGAGTTTCAAGTTTTTATCCCAGACCCTTTACTTGAATTTTCTGTATCTTCTATGGATTTTACCCTAGTGGGTAAATTTCTAGGGGCAAGACCGGATTTAGATTCTCTAAGAAAAATGGTTAAATGAAAATGGGTTATTTGAGGGTTGATATTGCACCCATGTCGAATGGTTTCTTCTCATTTATTTTCAATTGTAAGGAAGACATGAATCTAGTTCTTTGTGGGGGACAATGGTCTTTTGGAAAATGTTCTCTCACTATTAAAGAATGGGAGCCTAACATGGATTTATCAGATTCTTTTTTCTTAACTACCCCGATTTGGGCTAGACTCCTTGGACTCCCTTTAGAATTTTGGCATGAGGACATTTTTTAAGGTATTGCCAGTTCTTTTGGTGAACTAGTGGCACTAGATAATGCTATGGCTGCTAGAACCAAACTCCAAAGTGCTAGAATTTATGTTAAAGTGGCGGATCTGAACCATCTTCCAGAAAAGGTGGAATTAATTTCTAAACTTGGTAAAAAATCTCAAGAAATTATTTTTGAAGATCTTCCAAACTCTTGCTATGCATGTAAGAAACAGGGTCATCTTGTTAAAAATTGTCCCTCCAAAAGTAAAAATCACCCTAGCAGAGAAAAGGAAGTGAAAAAGGCTAAGGTTCAGCAAAAGAAAGTGTGGAAACTCAAAGAAGCTCATCTCAAAGAGCAGAAGAAGAATGTAGATTCAAAAGCTCCACATGCAGAGGTGGATAAAGTTATTGAGAATCTTCATGAGGAAGGGATTATTTCTATGCCTGATACTATGAAAGTAAACTCTGAAAAAGAAGGGAATGGTTTGCAATTAGAAACCATAATGCTTGAACATAGAAGAGATGATCTGGAAGATTTATCAAAACAAATTGTTATTTATCAAAGGATGGAAGATTGATGGGGAGATTTAGATGATAAGATCATGCTTGAGGAAGGAGAAATCTTGGCTAAATTTGGAAATCAATTAGAGGAGGGAGATTTTCATTATATTCAGTCTAGGGAGATTCAAGTGTTTAACCCTTTAATTTCTCAGGATGCTAATGATTCTCCTATGAATGAGCTTCCTCTCCTAGAAGTTGTGAAAGAAAATGGAGGAAACTCAAAGCATAAACCAAATCAAAGAAAAAGGGCTGGAAAAAAGAGCAACACTAAGGGGGTAGAGACTAGAAGTAGCAAAATAGAATAACAAACCAAAGTGAAACCTCTTGCTTCTACCCTATAAAAATCTAGAAAAAGAGCAGATCAACATTCCAAGGTGAAACCAGATGTTGGTTCCCTGAATAAACCTAGAAGAAGAACTTCTAAGAAAACTAGAGAGTTAGAAAGTATGCAGAATATTGTTGATGGTAGACAAGCAACTATTTTGGATTTTACCCCTAAACGATAGAAATGAAAATCATTACTTGGAATATTAGAGGGCTGAATAGCTTTCATAGACTTGACATTGTTAGGAATTTTGTTAGAGAAAAAAAGCTTGATTTTCACCTACTACAAGAAACTAAGATGAATAAAGATAAAGAAGAATAGATAAAAGCTTTTAAAAATTATTTTATAAATGGCAGTAGTTCAGAAGGTGCATTGGGGGAACTCTGATGTTATGGAAGAAGAATTGTTATTTTGGAACAATTTTGATTGCTAGTAAATATTTTATGATAGCCAAAATTACTAGTGTTGACCAAAAGGAGGGTTGGTATATTGTGAATATATATGCTCCCAATATTAAGCACCTGAGAAAAAAGGTCTAGGATTTTATTTCCAATTTTAAAAGTAAGGATTATTTTGGACGATGGATTATAATGGGAGACTTCAATATTCCTCTCTATGACCATGAGAAAATGGGAGATAATGCTAAATAGTTGGAAGGGAGACTGAACTTAATGGAGTTTATAAACAAAGAGGGTTTAATGGATATGGATCTCCATGGAATTCAGTTTAGTTGGAGTAACAAGAGAGTTGGTAATGAGTGTATTTAGGCAAGGCTAGACCATGCTCTTATCTCTCCTGATTGGACAAAAGATTTTATCTGTAAGTTGGAAGCTTGCCAAAAAATTGGCTCGAATCATTTTCCTCTCATTTTCACTACTGCAAAGATTATTTTTAAGAAGAATTTTCCTTTTAGATTTGAGAAGATGTGGATGCAGCACCAATAGTTTGAAAGTAAAATGGAAGAATGGTAGAGTATTGATATTGAAGGTACAACTCTCTTTAGAGTTGCTTCTGAGCTTAAAAATGTCAAAAGGGAAGTCAAAATTTGGAATAAAAATTGCTTTGGAAATATTTTTGAGAAGAAATTGGCTATGAAGGAGGATATTCAAAAAATCTAGGATAAAATTCAGAAGGATGGATATACTCCTGACCTTCTTATAGAAGAAAATGAAAAGTTGGCCCAATATCATGACATCATTACTAAAGAAGAAATCTACTAGAGACAAAGATCAAGATTGTTATGGTTGAGTGAAGGAGATAAAAATAACAAATTTTTCCATCTTTCCACTCTAAAGCATAGAGCCAAAACTCACATTTCACATCTTAAAAAGGAAGACTTGAAGATTACTGAGGATAAGGACATCGTGGAAGAAATGGTGACTTTTTTTCTCCAATCTAATGATTGTTGATCCCAACATTAATTTTGATCATCAGGATGATTTCCTTAGAGTGGTTCCTCCACTAGTTTCAAGGAATAGAATAAAGTATTAAGCTCAATTCCTAAGGATGATGAAATTTTCAAAACTATTTGTTCTTTGGGAGGAGATAAAGCACCTGGTCTTGATGGCTTACCCATGTTTTTCTGCCAGAAACTTTGGAAACTTGTTGGAAAAGATGTTTGTGATGCTATGAAGGAATTCTATGGAGCTAAATAGATGCTTAAGGAAGTCAATTCCACCTTTCTATGCTTGATTCCTAAGAAAATTGGAGCTGACTCTCCTAATCAGTTTAGACCGACCAGTCTTTGTAATTCTTTTTATAAAATTATATCCAAAGTTCTCGCTTCCAAATTACTCCTTGTGATTCCTTTGATCAGTCCTGATCAACAAAATGGCTTCATCATAGGTAGACAAATCCTTAACTCTATCATCTCTGCTCATGAGAATATTCATTCCTTGTCATGTTCTAACAATCAGGGATTCATTATGAAAGTAGACATTTCTAAGGCCTATGACAGAGTTGATTGGACTTTCCTCTCGAACATTTTAGATGCTTTTGGCTTTGACCATAAGGTTTTCGGTCTTATTCAACCTCTTCTATTGTTGTTCTGGTTAATGGAAGCTCTTCTTATTTTTTTAATCCTTCTTGAGGATTGAGACAAGGTGATCTATTATCCCCCATCCTTTTTGTTATTATGGCTGATTGTCTGGGGAGATACATTGGGGAATTGGTCCAAAGAGGAGTTATTAAGGGCTTGCAACCTTCTTCCAATCCTCTCATTTGTTCTCATGGTCAATTTTTTGATGATACCATCTTCATGGGAAAGTCTAAAGTTAAGGAAGCTAGAAGTTTGAAGCAAGCTATTAATTTATATTCTTTTGCCTCAAGCCAATTGGTTAACTGGAATAAAAGTGTTGTGTTCTATATTAACACCCCTATCCCTATACAAAATAAAATTGCTAATATCCTTGGATGTTCTATAGGATATTTCCCTTCAACTTATTTGGGTCTTCCTCTAGGCTTGAAGGTCCCTAATTCCTTTTGGGAAGATCTTATAAATAAATTTAGCAAGAAGCTAGCAGCATGGAAAGGGAATTTATTAAGTTAGGAAGGTAAATTAATTCTCCTCAAAGCTTGTCTTTAAAGCATACCAACTTACGCTTTAAGTCTTTTTAGAATTCCAATAAAATTTGTTGAGTCTATTGATAAAATTCAAAGGAATTTTTTAATGGATTGGCAATAAGGAAAAAAAGAGAATTCCTTTAATTGCTTGGGATCAAGTTGGCAAACCTATTAGTGAAGGGGGATTGGGAATTAAAAAAATTATAAGTATGAATAAAGCTCTCTTAGCCAAACAAGGATGGAGAGTTTACCATGATAACAAAGAGTGGAGCACCCTAAGGAAACATAATTACCTCTTCAATGCTAATTCTTTTCCTGATTTCTTATCTTCTATTGATGTTATTCATCCTTCTTCCATATGGGGAGCTGTTCAAGGGACTAGGAAAACTCTTGGAAAAGAGTGTTCCTAGAAAATTGGAAATGGGATTAAGGTGAGATTTTGGGAAGATGTCTAGTTAAAGGATCATCCCTTGATTGAAGATTTTCAAGACAAGGCTCAAGTTGACTTATGCAAGTAGAGATATGGCATATTAGTTAGTCATTATTGGCAGAATGATTCCTGGGTGAATTTGACTAACATTGATCAAGGTTTCAATAAAATCCAATTATCTCTCAATGTTGTCTCTCTTTATCCTTCTCTTGAGGATGAGATTATTTGGCATGCCAAACCTAGTGGCCAATTTAAAGTCTCCACTATCTTCGTCTCTAAGGAAAAGGGTACCCAACCTTTTTGGTCTTATGCTTCGATTAATGTTCTCATTCCTAAAATTAATATCTTCTATTGGATTCTACTTTAAAATAAAATTCTGACCTTGGACAATTTGCAAAAAAGAGGTATTAATGTGGTTAATAGGTGTACTTTATGTAAAAATGGATTTGAAGATAAAGATCATTTGTTTTTGAATTGCTCTTATACCCAGCAAGTTTGGATTGAGATTCTTAATTTTTGGGGTATGACCTAGGTCCATCAAAATAATGTTGAATTCTCTTTTAAAATTTGGAAATGCCCTTCTAAGGATCCTGATGTTCAATTTCTTTGGAAATTAACTCTTCCTCATCTCTAGTGGGGCATTTTGAAAGAAAGAAATAATAGAATATTTAAAAATAAAGAATTATGTTGATGGGTGCTTGGTCAGAATATTATTAGAGCCATTAAAGAGAATTTTAAAACTTAGAGGAAGATTGATCAAACCTTTCAAATTGATAATCCATTGTGATATGAAGGTTCTAACTTGAAAACTAATAATCAAAGATTGATCATAAAATGAAACATTCCTTCTAATGGATGGATTAAAGGGAACTTTGATGGAGCTGCTAAGGGCAATTCGAGAAGAGCGAGATGTGGAGGTGTCTTGAGAGATCATGTGGGAAATGTTATAGATGCTATCCTAGTTCCTATAGGTCATTCTAATAGCCATATTTCTGGAGCTACAACTGCCCTCTATACTATGAAGTTAGCTATTGATTTGGGGTATCCTAAATTATGGTTGGAAGGCGACTCATTGAATATTATTAACACTCTAAATAATAAAAACTCAATTTCATGGGCAATAGAGGCTATGGTTAAGGAGATCAAATCCCTAATTCATAAAATTGAAAAAGTGGTCATATCCCATACATATCAAGAGGCCAATGGGGTTACTAACTAGATAGCCAACCATACTGTTCAGATGGGGTATAAGGTGAGGTGGCTTGATGAATTAAATAAGCACGTTGATCTAAAAGCTATTATTAATTATGATGCCATTCATTTGAAAGTGGGAAAGATTTGCTAGGATTAGAAATTTAATGATTTTATGGAGTGGCCTTATGGCTAATAGATTACCTTCCCTGAGGAAGTACATTCATGTGAATGTAATGTGGCTTTTGCACATATCATAAAAAAAGTGAGTTCCATTTGAAGTGACAAAAACTTGGTTTCATTTTAACCTATTTTCTCTCTGCGTTTGGTTGTTTCTAGTTTTAGGATCTTTCTATTCTCTATAAATGGGGGGTGAACCATAGAAGCAAGAATCTAAAAAGTGTGATGACTGGAAGGATCGAAAGGATGTTTGGAAGATTTTACAGAAAGGGAAGGTGATCAGTTACTTGAAGCAATTGCATGGTTTTAAACCTCATGTCATGACTGCCTTTTTAAAAAATTGGTCTGATGATAGGGTCACTCTTCATGGAGTCACTGTGAAATTTATAGAGGATTTCATAGCTAAGATCACGGGGCTCCCAACGATTGGTATTAAGTTCACCAAAAAAACCAATATCTTTAATGCTGTCTACAATTTTTTTTTGAAGATGTATGCTGAGGAGAAACAACTGAAAAAGAATGGAGATTTCTTTGACTTGGAACAGATAAAAGAAATTTGGCAAGATGAGCTATGCTATATCTGTGAGTATTTCATCCTCGATGGTAGAAATAAAAGAGTCCATAAATTTCATTTTGTTTTTCTCAACCATTTAAGGTACAAGGATAAACTTTCTTTCCCTTTCTATCTGTGGTTTTCTTTGCTTCAAAGTTTGCATGCTCATAGGAAGAAGGAGTCTCGTCCTATTTTGTATGAAGGTCTAATACTTCTCATAGAGGGTTACTGTAAGAATAAATCCATAGCCTCCACTCCTTCTATTGATAAAAATAAGTGTTCTCACTGTAAAAAAGAGTAAGAAGGAGGACAATGTAAAAGGAAAAGAGAAGGTTCTTAAACTTAAAGCCTCTAATTCTCAAAAACAAATTGTGGAAGAGGATTTTGAGTCTAAGAGTACTGAAAGCTCTAAGAATGATATCCCTGAGGAAGAGGAAGGCATAAATGTTAGGGATTTAAGTTCCAATTTGGAAGGGTATCCGAAGACCAAAGGAAAAATTGAGAAAGGGAATGAGGAAGACATAAGTGAAGAAAACTCAGAATAGAGTAACTTTAGTAATGAGGGAAATCATACTATTTCTAGTGGACGTGATAAAGAAAAAGAAAAAATAGTTGAAAATCCTATTGATATGAGAGAGGAGGATCATATGGTTAAGCCTACTTCACCTGCTACAGAGATTGGGGGACAAGATAAGGAGGACCTTGTTTAGAATGAGGACCCTATTGAGACTAGGGAGGAGGAATAGATGGAAAGGGAGGAACATATCGACAAGGTTGGTTCCCCTCCTCATGAGATTGTAGAAGACACCAATGACTCTCCATAGAAGGAAACCAAGCTTTCCTTCCTACATTTTTCCAATCTCAAATTTGACTCCATTCTACAAGTTGATTCATGGATTTATAGTGAATTGATGGGGCTGAAGAAGAAAGTGGAAACTCTGCAACACAACTAGGATATTGACTGTGCTAAAATCAGCCAATTGGAGGTGCAAATGGGAGATATCCCAAATAAACTTAAAGACTATGAGAAAAATCTCAAAATGCTTATCAAGGAAAGTGGAACAAAGATGGAAAAGATTACATCTAGTATCTGTGCTGCCACTACAAGCCTTGGTAAAAGAGCTAATGAAGAAATTATATCTTCTGAGGGTCCAAACAAGAGAACTAGGTAGAGCTCGAGGAAGATAGCCTTGAAAGCTGCTATTGCTTTAGCTACTTACTCCATCCAGGATACTACTGCAATTGGTAAGGAGGCTCTCAAGATGATTATGGAGCTACAATAGTAGCATTGGGTCTTGTTCTTTGGTTTTGTTCCTATTCTAGTCCTATTTGCTAGTTGTAGTAAATGGTTCTTGTTTTTGATCCTATTTACTTGTTTTTGGTCTAAACTATATTTGAGGTTCTAGGTCCTTGTAAAACCTGGGTACTTTTATTGGACTATGTGATTTTAAGTCCCTGTAAAACCTGATTTTGATGCTACTTTTTAGTAGGTTTCAAGACTGTTTTTCCTAGTGGTTGTTATTGCTTTATCTTTTCTCTTGATGTTAAAGGGTTTCAGGGCCCCTTCAAAACTTGCTTTTATCATAATCTAAAACATAACTAAGATGATGAAGATTTTACAATCTAAAATGAAGAAGAGATTTAGAATCCCTCTGTCACTAGTAGAGAAGCACAAGGATGACATATGTTTCATGGTTGAAACTAATGTCACATGTATGGAAGTAGTTGAACCCAGAGTTAAGTTCATAGACCCTATGGGCTATGAAATGAGTGAATGTCTTATATAAATTTATGTAAAGATCATCTCAGAGTCTAATAGGGCTAAGAAATGCCCTAGATGGGGTACCTATGATGGAAAGATGAAAGAAGTTCGTAGTGAACTATTTAGAAAAGACATTAAGAAAAAGGCAGACAAAAAGATAGAATCTATCTTGAAGGAATCTAGTATGACTAGAGAATAATTCAATGAAGTTAAAGGGATTTCCTTGGAAATGAAGGAAAGTGGTCAAATAGAGGTATTGATAGCCACACCCCTTGTAGTGGCAGGACCTACAAAAGGAGTTACAGTAGTAGGATCTACTTCACAGATAGCTACTATTCATTATGTTGTAGTATAACAAGTACAACCCACTATTGTACAACCAACCAAGAAGATTGATGAAGAGGAGGTTACTATTACTAATGTCAAATTAGTCATTCCTATAGCCAAAAGGAAATAAAAGAGACTCAACAAAGTAAAACAAGAGATTGAGTAGCCTAGCAAGAAGAGGACTAAGAAATCATCAAGCAGACCTAGAAAGAGAAGAAAGACTCTATAGTTGATTGAATCAAATGAGTCAAAAAATGAAGAAGAAACAAAGGACAAACCAACAAAAAAGGTAGTTGGAGAAGCAAGGAAATCCACTAGAAAGAAGCCTTGGAAGCCAAAGGTAGAGAATTTAAATGTTCAAATCATTAATGATGATAATTTTTTTCAATTAAATAAGTACTATAGTATGTATAGAAACATGGATAGACTAAAACTAGAAAATGTTGTAGTAAGGAATATGGTTTTGAGGAAAAAGAGATTTGAAGAAATACATAGGATTATCCCACAAGATTTATATAATAGACTAATTAATAGAAGAAGAAGAGTTGTTGAAGAAGACAAGAAAATCAAACAAAATCTAATAAAGAAACTTTGCAAAGTTAATGATGATGAAGAAATGAGTGGAATAATGAAAGGTATCATGCCCTTGTTGAGAAATAAAAGAAGAGTCATTCTATTAATGGGAGGAAACTATGAAGAAGTGAATAAAGAGACCTAGGAAGCCATTGTTAAATACATGACTTATGTACCTAGAATTGTAGAGAAGAGTGTGAAGTTAGGGGGAGAAATCCCTATTTCTATTGAGAAAATACACGAACATTAGAAGAAATGGAATTCAAGGACACAAAGATGTCATAATTATCTTTGTTGATCTCAATTGGGACAGACACCTTGTAAATTGGTGCCACCAAGGTTTCAGTTAACATTGTAGAAGATCCTTTTAAGGAACTTGGTCTAAAAATTGTTGGCAATATAATTGGCTACTCTAGCTTTGATGAGGAAGAAGATGCTAAAGAAGTGAGAATGAAGAAAGAAAAGAACAAGAAAAAGGAAGAACATAAAAAGAAGAAATTAGAACAAGAAAAGAAGAAGAAAAAGGAGAAAGACAAGAAAAAGGAGGAAGATGAGAAAAACAAGGAAGACAAGAAAAAATAAAGAGGAAGAAGAGAGAAAGAGAAAAGAAGAGGAAGAAAAGGAAGAAGAGAAGAAAAAGAAAAAGGAAAATGAGAAGAAGGAAGAAGAAAAAAAAGAGAAGAAGGAAGAAGAAGAGAAAAAGTTGAAAGAGGCAAAGGAAAAAAAGAAGAAAGAGGATGAAGAAAAGAAAAGGAAAGAAGAAGAAAGGAAGAAGAGAGGAAGAGGATAACAAGGCAAGTGCACTCGACACATCTCTCACCCTAGCTACACTAATAGGTGTAAGGAAACTTGCAACAAAGAATATAACCATTTTCACATAATCCATAAAAGATTTGAAATAAATATGAAATTAAATCCACATGCAAGAGAATAGACAACACACTCAAAAAAATGTGACAAAGATATACCCTGGGAAACCCTCATTGAGGAAAAAACCCAGCCTTTGAAAGAATCCATTAGCATGTATTATTCAGAAAAAAACACCATTGCAATACAACCATGGAAGCCTTCAAAGCCATAACCACAACCAAGAAATCTATGTGAACAAGCATGAATCCACACATCCTATACCATGCTTCCAACCTTCACAAATGCTCCCTTGGCTAACTTTTCAAGCCTTGTCCCACTCAAATCCTTCCTTTTCCCCTTCTATATTTTCCTCTTCACACACCAACAACTACCCTTGTGGCTTCTTATATAGTAGCAAGTCCCACAAAACCACCAACTGATATTACATAAACCATGTCCTACCTAACCCATTGACCCCACATTTAATATTGGAATTTTAATTCTTTTCCCAAATATTAAATAATTACATGAAATGTTATCACAATGTTATAATACAACTCATTAAGTATATCTCATGGGAATCCTTACATGTTGCAGGTCCATATAGGTGCTCCTAGATATAAAGTTACATAATAAAATAAAATAATACAATATAAAAATATTATGCAATGTGTGCAACACCCATTATCTCAAAAATCTCCCACTTGTATACATTGCATAGGGCCAATTTGTAGCCATATATATGAACAAGGGAAGAATCCCTCCTAGCACAACCACCATCAAGGATCAAAGTACATGATGTACTCCATCCTAGTACTTGCAACAAAATCAAAGTATCCAACATCTCAAACATGAATAATCTCACCTCCTATTATGCCATTGCCACTAGACATACATAGAAGCCATCCAAAGAGAAAGGCACCCAACGTATCACATTAGAAGATCATCAAATCTTGTACCTACTGAAATGCCAAGAACAAACACCCAATCCAAAGGTAATCACATGTATCTATAGTTGTCAAAATATCCATAGCTAAAATAGCACCCACATCAAGTGTCAAACCCATCCAACTATCCATACCTCCAAAGGTATACCAAGAGAATCTCACATCATCAACATATACAATCTATAACCTGCAATCACAAGCCTCAAGAGCAATACTTGCCACATAAATACCAATAAGCTCCCACTACAAAAGATAATGTCAAATCTATAACCAATTCAGTCACAACATCTTAAAGAAGTGAATCCATGTAGTCTCAAGGACATCCACAACACATAAAACAATATCCTGCAAGAACAAATCTCATAACCAATCTCCAATGCTCTCCTAAGTTCTCCACAACCAATAGAGGAAAGACATAAAAAAATAACCATGCCACCTCTCGCATGACATACATGAGCACAAACCAGTGATCACAACCTCTAACAAATCTCAAATCCAATGTAAGTGAAATTGAACATCTAGGAAGATAACCAAGACCAAAGAGAAACCATGCAAATCATAACCTATATCATATCCTTCTACACACCCCTCTAGATGTAAACTGTGCAAGTATGATCTCCTCCATAAAACCCCAAAAAGAAACCACAACAACACCCAAACCATACCATATAACTAATCATGGATGTAAGACTCTCACAAGAATATCAAACTCATAAACTATTCCTAAATCCAAGGAATATGCCCAATATAAAACCATCTCCCAAACTCAACTAGCATACCAACATGAAAATGAAGATAACCAATGCTAAACCATCTCTCAAATGAACCCTCTAGAACTAACTCATCTATTGTAGCTCAAGATCCATATCCATAAAAGAAAAGTATAAATATAATGCACTTGAAAGAAACAATGGGCCATAGCTCTCAAGTAGCAAATCATTGGTAGACCAAGAGTGGGGCATGAGAGTACTTATCAAGATATCCAAGTCTTCAACCAAGACTCATCTAAGAACAATATCCTCTCAAGTTCATATCAGGTGAATGTCCCTTGGAATCTCTTGCTAAAACTATCAACCATTCCAACAAATACTTCTCTAATCCAAGAGAAATCAACATCGCCATAGTCTCTAAGTATCCACGAGCACTTGTAACCAATCAATCCATGCCATCTCCAAGTACAACATAGCCATATCATGAAGTATCTAGCTTATGATCAATGTACTCAATACCAAGAAACTAAACAAAGATCAATGTCAAAGTTCCAACCATGACCTCAAGAACATAAACATGACAACATGATCTTACCATCTCAAAAGAGACAACATAATCCATATGAACATACTATAACATGTCAAAAATATAAACATGTATCAAGAGTATACCATGACATACTAATGAAACCATCCTAACTCCAAGGATAACATGTCAAATGAAAGCATAAGCCACACCTTTACCAAGAACCCCATGAGTCCTCAAGATGCAACCATCTCTACACACCATGAAGAAAAACCATCTCCACACACCATGAAGATAAACAAGAACCCCCATGAGTCCTCAAGATCTAACCATCTTCACACACCATGAAGATAACAAGTGTACCATGCAAATGTCAAAGACACTTCTGCAACAATAGGATCTAAGAAAAACCTCCAACATTTGCAAACACTCAATAAATATATCAATGCTAAAAATTTACCACTCAACCATGGTACCAAGTCACCTATGGCATCATAAAATTCATCTCCTACATAAAGATCCTCTAGGTCTATACTCACACAACCAAAGTGTCAGTACTAAATGGAACCAAGATCTCCAAACCAAGAAGATACAAACCAAACCAGGAACTAATACGACAATATCACCTCATCACTATCACAAGCTCCCACTAAACCATGCATCTAAGCTATCCATGAAATCATGATGAAAAACCATCCTCTAACCATGAGAATCAACCAAGGCATCAAACAATCAAAGAACTCAAAGTTTACATCATGAGCTCTTTAAAAGAAACCCAATAAACATGATCTTCAACCAAGAAGATATACCACCATAACAAAAATATCAATCCAAACCAATGAACATCAAGGATATACCTATATATCCAATCATGTCATTCCAAAATCCATGACACCATGATCACATCCATGAATTGAGCATCTAACTCTCAAAGTGTCCAACCTGTCAGCATAAAATAGTCAACCACAATCCTCCACCATGACTATACTTGGTAAAAACATCTCATCCCTTCTACATGAAGAAAAAAATTAGAAAATCATGTGACTTAGGGCATAGGCAACCAAAATCAAAGCCACCAATCTGAATATGCATCAATAATGAAAGATCAATGGGCAAAGACAACCCATAAACAAGCCATAAATACAACCTGTAAGTATAGATCACTTAAAACACTACACAACTTGTAGAGCAAACAACTCATCATACATATCCAAATCAAACACTGATAACTATATCATCATGAGACCAATCTGAAATACGAACTGAGTATACAATGACATCAAATCTTATATCTCCAAATATACAATGTCATAAACTCACAATGTTACCATAGTCAATATATACCATAAACTGTTTAGATTAATATATCACCAAATAAGCATGCCAACCTATACCAAATCTAAACCAACATGTAGAGATCTCCAAGATCTTCTCATTAACTACTCAAAGTCCAAAATCTAACTCCATATGTGCAAGTTATGCCCTAGTCTATGCTAAAAAAAAACAACATCTATCTTTTAGGCTCTTAAAACCTAACACAATTTCAAAATCATAGAACCAAATCTAAACCAAGTTTTAGTGCTCTAAATTAGCTTTTCAATGCCTATAAGAAGTCTAAAATGTGATATCCTAAGAGAAAGTTATGACCATTTTACTAAGACAGTCTTTTTACCACTTCCACTGTGATTTTTTTTTGTTGAGAGAAAAATTCTGATAGGATTAAATTTGATGGCCATCACGGGTTGAAACTTAAAAAACTCTTTCATTTCCTGCGAACATGGCCAAACTAGGGCATATTATATATCAAAATTTATGAAAACATTGACCCAGATCCAATGGTGAGGTCTGTTTTTATCGAGGAGGTCATTTCTACAAGCTACCCCTAAAAGCCTTTTGATCCATAATTTCACATGCCCACAATCTATCAATATCCCATCATAACTACAAACCTAAAACCCTCATATTTGCATAAACAACTCATATATCTTGCCCTTTCTTTTATCCTCTCATGCATTCCCATGGATTCAATCTAGGGTTACTATTAATAAAACCATAGCTTTGATACCACTTGTAAGGAAACTTGCAACAAAGAATATAACCATTTCCACATAACCCATAATAGATCTGAAATAGATATGCAATTAAAATCCACATGCAAGAGAATAGATGACATACCCACAAAAATGTGACACAAGATATACCCTGGGAAACCCTCATTGAGAGAAAAATTCAGCCTCCAAAAGCATCCATCACCATGTATTATTCAACAAAAAACACCATTGCAATATAACCATGAAAGCCTTCAAAGCCATAGCCACAATCAAGCAATCTATGTGAATAATCATGAATCTACACATCCCATGCCATGCTTCCAACCTTCACAAATGCTCCCTTGGCTAACTTGTCAAGCCTTGTCTAGCTCGAATCTTTCCTTTTTCCCTTCTATCTTTTGCTCTTCACACACCAACAACTACCCTTATGGCTGCTTATCTAGTAGCAAGTCCCACAAAACCACCAAGTGGTATTACATAAACTATGTGCTAAAACCATGTGCTACCTAACCCATTGACTCCACATTTAATATTGGAAATTTAATTCTTTTTTCCAATATTAAATAATTACATGAAATATTATCACAATGTTACAATACAACTCATCAAGTATATCTCATGAGAATCTTTACATGTTGCACGTCCATCTAGGTGCTCCTAGACATAACATTACATTACATAATAAAATAAAATAATACAATATAACAATATTATGCAATGTGTGCAACACTCATTATCTCAACAACAGGTTTAGATGATGATGATCAAATAGAGTTGATATCATCTCTCAACAAGATTATTAGCAAGAACAAACAAGTAAAGAGTTTATAGAAAACTCTTATGGATCTAACTAAAAAGTTACAAGGAATAGTGATAATGAAATCATTAGATCCTAATCCACAAGATAGAGCTAAATCTATGATTCACGCATTTGATGCTAAATTCACAAACTTGTTGGAGGTAGCAGAAGCTTAGGTGCAAGTGAAGCATGATGCTTAGAGGTTTAACATTGTATGTCAGAACATGAGAACTGACTTGGGAGCTCTTGATGTTTGCATCTAGGAGTTGACAAGATGCAAACTTGAAGGAAAGATACTATATTCTAAATGTGCCATGTCCTTCAAATTAACCAAGGATATTGATGAGGATCTAAAGAAAAAACATGATGAAGTCAAGGCATTGGTAGATAATCTCAACTAACCTGGTATTAAGATTGATGAAATTAAAACATAGGTTGACAAGGCTAATGATGAAATAAGTATGTTATAAGTCAGCAAAGTAAGGATCCCCAAAAGGTTCTCACTTCTAAGAGAACACCTATTAGTGAAGGTAAGCACAATTGAGCAACACATAGAGGATTTTCTTCCAACAAAGACATCCTTTGATAGTTCATTTACTTAGACTTGAATGCATTGGAGATTGCATCTTATGGGTTGTGCACTCTCCTCAACATATCAGAGGGAGTGAAAGGAACATGGGAGAAGAATCTAACGAGTTTGATAGTAAGTTTTGCAGACTATATTTGTCACTTAACATCCTAGAGAAGAGGTAATGAACCAAAATATTGACATGTATATAAGTTTTGATACCTTTGTCATTGATGTAAAAGAGGGAGAAGAATATAGAAAAATTGTACAGAGAAATGTTATGTAAAGGGATAAATCTAATATAATAATAAGAGATATAAGGAAAGATGGTTAAAATTGTATGATCCACAAGTTTTTAAATTTTGAAATTTTGTAAAGTTTGTGAAGGCCAATTTTGAAGGAAGTTTTTGACCAACATTTTGGGACTTAGCCAATTTTCCCATATGTTGCCATGAATTACAAAGGGGGAGATTTTTGGAAATATGGCTAAGTAGGATGAGTTTGGGTTGTCATTTATGGAAACATATATCTTAGGATGAGATGATAGAATGTACAGTTAAAGATCTAACAATCCATGACAGAAAATTGCCTAAGTGTTAGATAATTTCACTAGCAGTACAAAGATAGTTTTGGTAATGTATAGTCTAAAGAGATATTTGGAACATGCACAGATAGGTAGTACAGAGTGTCCTAATGACATAGTTAAGTGTGTAGTATGGTGCATATAGTAAAACATCAGATATATTAGTTTTATCAAAAAAGGCAGTGAAGAGAGCAGAACATAGCACACAGTAAAAGGTGAATTAAAGGTTAAGGAATTATTTTGGTTGCAAAATAATTACTTAACTAATTACAAATGACATCCTAGATGTTAACCCTATGTTAGAAAGAGTTATCTTTGTAATATACCAAGCATGTGAAATCTTGAAGGATGACAGGATAGAGTTTTGCTAAAATGTAAGATATAAAGGAAGATTATAACTCACAAAGTTATATGTGGTGTTGTAAACTATATATGTGATATACAAACTTATGTGAAGGCTATGTGATGAAAATTTTGATGTAAGACTAGAGATATATGAAGAACAATAGTAAACAGTAAAGAGGTTTTTGTATCTATCTCTTTTGTATAAAGGCACTAAATTTTATAATTGCATGTTTTGGTAGTGGGCTCTTCTTGCATACATTTTGTATTTATAATACCAACTACAAATAGGGTTGAAGAAACTTCTAAAAGGGTAGAGGATTTTAACAGGGCCTAGTCCTCTAACAAGGGCTGATACACTATACATATTTCATACCAACTACTAATATGGTTGAAGAAACATCTAAAAGGGTTGAGGATTTTAATAGGGCCTAGTCCTCTAACAAGGGTCAATACACTATATGTATTTCATAGACTCCTAATAGGGTCAATATCCTTGACATGATTCTTTTTTTTAGTGGATAATTTTTTGGGTACCATCCCCATTGAGGTTTTCCCTTGGCCAAGGTTTCCCTAGTTAACAAAATATGTTGTTATGAGCTCTCTTTGTGTATGGATTTATTTACTATTCAACGTTGTTCATTTACTTTCATATACATGTTGTAAAGTAATTAACAATATTCAATTATGGGAAAATTTTTGTAGAATACTGATTCATCCCCCCTCTCAATATTATCTATTTTTAACAAAAGGACTTGATCATAATCTCTATACTCACAAAATTTACATTAGTTTTGAATATGAACTAGTTAGAAAACTTCAGAGAAGGATTAACCTATTCTTAAGAGATATAGTTAAAAAAAAAACTATAGAAGTTGTTAATTGCATAATTCTATTATCCAATCTCTGACAGTTAGTGGGTTTCTCTTTTAGTAAGAGTGCCTAAATTAGAAGGTAAAAAAAGGGTTTGTGTTGACTATAGAGAACAAAATACAATGAATAAGAAGAACCATTTACCTTTACCTTTCATTGATCAAGTTCTTGATCCATTGGCTTGTAATTTTTATTTCTTTCTTGGTTAGTTTCAATGGTTATAATCAGATCAAAATCACACTAGAGGATCAAGATAAGACAACATTTACTTTCCCCCAGGGAACTTTTTCTTATTCAGTCCTACCTTTTGGTTTATGCAATGCACCTAAATTTTTTCAAAGAGTTATTATTAGTATATTCTCTGATATATCTACTATCTACATGGAAATATATATGGATGACTATACTGGATATGGTTCCACATTTAAGGAGGCTCAAGCTAACTTAGAAAAAGTTCTCAAAAGATGTCAAGATTACAATCTCTCTCTGAATAGTGAAAAGTGCTGAGTTTTTTAAGATTACAAGATTACAAGATTACATTTTTTTAAAGAAAGATGCTGAATTTGCATGGGATGAAAAATGTGACAAGTCCTTCAAACAATTGAAAGAAGTTTTAACTACAACCCTGTTCTATGAGGTCCTAATTGGAAACTCTCATACCATATTCATACACATGCTTTTGATTATTCTTTAGGAGCTATCTTAGGCCAAAAAGCAGCTATTGAACATGCCATGTACTATGTCAGTAAGGACTTATAAGGAGAAGAGCTCAATTACAATACCACTAAAAAAGAGTTACTTGTAGTGATCTATGCCCTTAATAAATTTAGGCATTACATAACTAGGTATGAGATATTTGTGCATACAAACCATTCATTTATAAGTATTTGATGAATAAGCTTGCTATTTCTGGAAGATTGGCTCATTGATTATTACTTATGTAAGAATTTGATTTAACCATAATTGAAAAACTAGGGAAAGCCAATGTAGTAGCTGATTTTTTCTCCCATCTGCATGTTCTAGAAGATCCTACAACAATAGATGACAATTTTCTAGACGAACACTTATTTTTCATCTCTACAAAAAATCCATGGTATGCTGATATTATTAAATACCTTACTATAAGAAGAACACCTGCTTATTTCTCCCCAAAGGAGCATAGGTTGTTAAAAGAGAAAAGTTTGAATTTTTCTTGGATTGTTGGTTGTATGTTTTACACTAGACTTGATCTAGTAATGAGAAGATGTGTCAAAGAGGATGGTGCATATGATATTTTAAGAGCATGCCATGATGAACGATGTGGAGGATACTTTGTAGCTAAGAGAACAACATCCAAAATTTTGACAATAGGGTTCTACTAGCTTAAATTACACCAAGATGCAATAAATTATATTAAAAAGTGTGATAGATGTCAATGAATGGGCAGGGCCATAGAGTTTGATGAAATGCCCCTATAGCCATAGGTAATTGTTACACCTTTTGATAATGGGGCATAGACTTTGTTGGACCCATATAACATTCCTCAAATGGTAAATCATATATTCTATTTTTTACTAATTATCTTACTAAGTGCGTAGAAGCAAAAACTATGAAGCATGCTAGGGATAAGAATATTGATGAATTCTTGTATAAAGCAATATTCACTAGATTTGGTGTCCCTAGGGAGCTACTAATTGAATGAGGTGCTCAATTTACCTCCAATTTGATAAAATCCCTCATGAATGAATAGAAAATTAGGTATGGCACATCTTCACCTTACCATCCACAAGAAAATGGTCAAGCTGAGAATACAAATAGGGAAATTGAATCCCTTCTTGACTAAAATTGTATCTTTCTATAAGAAGGACTCAAAATTCCATCTACCTGAAGCCATTTGGGTCTATAGGACTACATGGAAGACTATTACTAGTTTTACTCCATTGGAAATATTCTATAGTAAACAAGCTATGAAAATTGTTGAATTTAAGCATAAGAAATTTAGAAAAACATTGGAATTGAACATGGACATCACTAAAGCACAACATGAGAGAATTTTACAAATGAATGGACTAGATGAATATAGAAAATTTGTGTTACACAACACTTAAATTATCCAAAAGCAAAGAAAAATATGGCATGAAAAGTTCATCAAGGATAAGAAACTCAAAGTTGGTGACTGGGCATTGGTGTATGACTCACATTATCAACACAATTTGGGAAAATTCCAAATAAGGTGGTTCGGGCCATTAGAAATAATCTCATTATTTGATAATGGTGCAGCATAAATTTCAAAAGTTGATCATGTAAATTTAAAATTCATGGTCAAAGGTCATAGGCTTAAACTCTATCATAAGCCTCAAAGTAAGGAGGAGTTTCTATAGTAGTTGACTTTTGAAGAACCTCCTACAACTACAGTGATTGAGTCTCCTACCCAATCTACCTCATGTGATGTAGGAGCATCCTAGCATAGTTAACAATCTTGTATGTTGGAGGGATTTTTGGCTTAGGATTTGGGGACTCAATAACCAAAGGAGTGGTGCTTGGTTGTTACTGTGAGTAGTGTTGGCCAAGGAGTATAGTCACTAAAGGAGCTCGGTCGTTGAAGGATTTCTTGACATCTATACTAGTTCTTGGCTTGTACTATATTTTTTGGTATGTGAGGAACTCAAAAATGCTTGTGGAATCTTGGAAATATTTGTTATTTTGCTGATGATTGATAGTATGATTTACAAGATGGAGTTCTTATGAATTTTCTCGATTGAGTTGGTGCCTTTATTGCGTGAGGATTGAGATTGTGACCTGGATCAATTATGGGAGTTTGTGTGGACCTATTTGGGGCCATGGTTATTTTTTAGGTGTATTTAATGAGTTTTGTAAACCTTATAAGGAATTCGGTATTTAATATCTGTTGTAGGCCGACTTGTGGCTCAACATGTATTTAATGTAAGGGTTTAATTAATTTATAACTTTCTAGGATGACTTGTGGCTTAATTGGGTATAATTAAGGGGTCTTGTGGAGTCTTAAGTCATTATCATCTAGATTGGAGATGATGATATGGAAGAGGAGTGAGGTTTGAGAAGAGCTAGTAGTTGCGACTTAGGAAACAAGGAGATGTCTTGGTGGCTTGTGAGTGCAAGTGTAGATCTTGCTGGTGGTTTCTACCAAAGTGCTATTCTGTTACAAATTTGGACTAGCTAGGGTTTGGATTGGATCTTGAGGGATCTTGTAGAACTATTAATTTCTTTATATTTGGCCATAACTAGGAAGGCCTTACAACCTAACATATTGCATGTAATAAGTTATTCTTATGAATAAAGAGTTGGGTTTGGTATCAAATCTTATATCTTATGTTGTTTCTTAGTTGTGTGGTTATTTACTAGGGGCTAGGATCTATCCTTTGGGGATCCTCCTACCTTGCACTATGTTAGGTGGTATTAGAGCCTAGTTATTCTTGAGTGTGTAGATAGATCACCAAAGTTGAGGTATTTTGCACCAAAACCTTCTGTTGGGAGAAGTTGATATGAGAAGATCTCAATTTGGTTGGTGATTTGTTGCACAAGGTTTGAAAAATTCTTTGAAGATGCCTCCAAGAAGATTGGACCCTAGGGAAATTGATGATCTCTATGATTTTGTGGAAGAAAGGCTCTTAGAGAAGGTTTGAGTAGATTTTAGATCACAAATGAAGGAGGTTAAAGTAAATTTTAGATCTGATATGGCATCGATGAAGAGTGATGTGGTTGTTGATGTTATAAGTGCTATAGGTGGTGTACTCAAAATGTGATTATTGAAGATGGTTATGAGGAAGCTACTGAAGACTTTGAACTTACTGGATCAAATGATGAGGACATAACTAATTGTGTTGAGAGACCTATGGGATGTAGGGATGGTCAATTTGATAGATTTGGATCTCAATTGAAGATGAAGCATAAGATGGATGTTATTGAATTTTGAAGATCTGATTGATTGTACTAGTGAATTGGAAGACAACTTTGAGTTAGAGGATATTGGAGATCTGGTTAGAATGAGGTTGGCATAAACTAAGTTGAAAGGACATGCTTCTCTTTGGTGGAAAGAATTACAAAGAGACTAAGAATAAGAAAGTGAAATGAAGATCACTTGTTGGAGGTTGATGGTGATAAAACTGATGGCTAAGTTTATTCTTGTTGATTATGAACTTGAGTTGTTTATGATGGGGACACAACCCAACAACATAATAGACACAATAGAAAGGGGGAATTATATTAACTGAGAAAATATGCTAGTACAAACAGTGCAGAGAAAATAAACTTCAAAACATGCCCTACGGGCTTACAATAGCATAAATCTGGAGAATATTTCTCCTTTTAGCACCTTCTCTCAAGCTCCAATCCGAACTGCCTTTTACAATGCCAAAAATCTCCTTAAATAGACCCCGGAGGGTTAAGGACTAGGAGTACATTCTAGAAAGTGCTAGTAGGCATCCACCGACAAAATAGAAGGTTCCAGAAGCCGCGTTAGAAGTCGGTGCAAATCTAGAAGAATCCAGAAACGGTAGTCGAACTTCCGGGAGGCATAACTTTTGAACCGTAGCTCTGATTGACGAACCGTTTACATTTTCAAAAAGCTCTCAAAGTGCTCTATAGCCCTATGGACAAGCTTTGCTCATCCCCCATTTTTTGACCCTTTTCAAGGTCATTTAATGCCCCAAACCTAACTTTGAAGCATTCTTAGGAGGTCTCCAAAACCCGAAAAACTGCAATAACTTTCAAACCGTGGGGCCTATTGACCTGATTCTTTTTCTGGAATGCTCTAAATCATGATTACATTCATCTGGCCAATTCAAACCTTCTAGTTTACTGAAATGATGGCCCAAATACATGCTCCTATTTTTTTGGGATTTTCAAACGCACTGATAGTTGAACTATGAGAGTTGGAACCTTTATTTGAGCCAAATGGGTATCCAAAAATGTAAAGACATGAAACAGAAACTAAGTCTAAGTACTTTTTTTGGGTGACACAGGATTGCCCTTATACCTTTGGATGCTCCTGCATCAGACACCCAGGGTAGATTGAAAAGTGACCCTGTCACTTTATGGATGGTAGAGGAAATCCCAAATGGAAAACCTCAGCTGCTGAAATCCAAGTTGAGTCTTCGATCGGTCGTCCTTTCCATTTGACCAAATACTCTTCATATTGCCTGTTTCTGGTACTCCTACCCACACGATGATCTAGAATGTCTTCTATCTCCTCCTTCTTAGAAGCAGGAATTGGGCATGGCTCTAAAACCAGCTCCTCATCTGCACCATCATCATGATACTCTGTTAAATCTGCAATGTTGAAAATGGGAGAAATGTGAATACCATCTGGCAGCTCCACCTCATATGCATTTCCTGAGTTATGTTTCTTCAAAACTTTGCAGGGGCCAAATTTCTTCATTTTCAGCTTGTTGTAAGTACCAACTGGAAATCTTTCTTTTCGTAAGTGCACCATGACAAGATCCCCTACTTGGAATTCCTTATGTCTTCTCCTTTGATCAGCCCTAGCTTTATACTCTTGATTCATCTTGATAATGTGCACTTGAACCTCCTCATGTAGACGCTTGATGTGTTCAGCAAATTCCTCAGCTTCAACACTTGTTCTCTCCCCTTGTTCTATCTTCCTCAATTCTGGTGCAGTCCTTGGGCTATTTCCATATACAATTTGAAATGGTGATTTTCTAGTACTCCTATTTACAGAGTTATTATAAGCAAACTCTGCCTGTGGTAGAATCAAATCCCATCCCTTGGGCTTATCTCCAACTAAACATCTCAGCAAATTGCCCAGACTTCTATTTACCACTTCTGTTTGGCCATCAGTCTGTGGGTGATGCGTGGAACTAAATTTCAAGTCTGTTCTCAACTTCTTCCACAATGTCCTCCAAAAATACCCCACAAATTTAGTATCTCGGTCAGAAACTATACTCCTTGGAAGACCATGTAGTCTTACCACCTCTTTGAAAAACAAGTCTGCAATATGGACAGCATCATGAGTTTTGTGGCATGGAATGAAATGTGCCATTTTGGAGAACCTATCAACCACCACGAATACTGAGTCATTACCCCTTTGTGTCCTTGGCAATCCAAGAACAAAATCCATACTTATGTCCTCCCATGGCCTTGATGGAACAGGCAATGGCTGATATAGGCCAGTATTTTGACTAAACCCCTTGGCAACTTGACAAACCTGGCAACTTTGTACAAACTTCTTCACATCCTGTGTAATTTGAGGCCAAAAATAATGTTATCTAAGAATGGCAATGGTCTTATCCCGACCAAAATGTCCTGCCATCCCTCCACTGTGTTTCTCCTTAATCAGATTTTCCCTCATGGAACTCCTTGGAATGCACAACTGACTACCTTTGAACAACATGCCATCCTGAATCAAATAGTCTAACCACTTGGTTCTATCTACAGCAACAGGTTCTTTACAAGTTTTCCATGCTTCAGCAAAATCAGGATCCTCGGGGTACAAATTCTTGAGTTCATCAAACCCAACTACTTCAACCTACATTGTTGTAAGCAACAACTGTCTCCTACTTAATGCTTCTGCAACCCTGTTAGATTTTCCACTTCTATGCTTCAACACAAATGTATAACTCTGCAAGAATTCTACCCACTTCATATGCCTCTGATTCAATTTACCTTGGCTATTTAGGTACTGTAATGCCTGATGATCAGTATACAAAACAAATTCCTTTGGCAATAAATAATGCCTCCATTTCTTTAAGGCCTGAACTATTGCATAGAACTCTTGATCATAAACAGAATACTTCTTCTTTGCATCATTCAATTTTTCACTAAAATATGCAATAGGCTTACCTTCTTGGCTTAATATAGCCCCAATTGCGCTACCACTAGCATCACAATCCACCTGGAATACTTTTCTAAAATCTGGAAGTGCCAACACAGGCTGTTCAGTCACCTTCTTCTTCAGCAATTCAAAACTTCTCGCAGCTGTTGCAGTCCATTTGAACTCTTTTCTATCCCCTCTTATTGTATCAGTTAGAGGTGCACATATGCCACTGAAATTCTTAATAAATTTCCTGTAAAAACTAACCAGACCATGAAATGATCTTACCTCAGTAGCAGACCTTGGAGTAGGCCATTCCAAGATGGCTTTTACCTTCTCTGGATCCATTTTGAGACCTTCAGGTGATATAACAAATCCCAAATAGACTAACTCCCTTTTTGCAAAGACACACTTCTTTAGATTAATTAACAGTTTCTCTTCCCTTAGCCTTTCAAGGACACTACGAATATGCAGTAAATGTTCTTCCAAAGTCTTGCTGAAAATTAAAATATCATCCAAATAGACAATAACAAATTTTCCCAAGAACTTCTTAAGTACCTCATTCATGAGCCACATGAAGGTGCTTGGGGCGTTTGTCAATCCAAAGGGCATGACTAACCACTCATAAAGACCCTCCTTGGTCTTGAAGGCTATTTTCCACTCATCTCCTTCTCGAATCCATATCTGATGATAGCCACTCTTTAGATCTATCTTTGTGAAGTACTGAGCTCCACTCAAGCAGTCCATAAGATCATCCATCCTTGGTAAAGGAAACTGGTACTTGATGGTTATCCTATTTATAGCTCAAGAATCTATACACATCCTCCACTCTCCATCCTTCTTTGGTGCAAGTACTACAGGTACTGCACATGGACTCAGGCTCTCTTGAATCAAGCCCTTCCTCAACAGCTCCTAAACCTGTCTATTTAGCTCCTCTGTTTCAGTAGGAGTCATCCTGTGAGCAGCCTTGTTAGGCAAACTAGCTCCTGGAATCAGATCTATCTGATGACTAATTTGCCTTACTGGTGGCAATCCATCTGGAACATTATCAGAAATAATATCTCCAAATTCTCCTAGTAAATCTGAAACTTCAAATGGTATTTCACTACTACCTTCTTTATCTTTCTTAGGAATCAAAGCATAGCACATACGCTGATGTTTCATGCCATCTAAAAACTTCCTTCCATCAACAAGAAAAATCCTAGCACTGCTACATACCTTTTCACCTTCCTTTTTCATGGGCTTCAATTTGTGGCGAACTCCATCCTTTGTCAGAGAGTATGTGTTTGCATGTCCATCATGTATTGCATGTCTATCAAACTGCCATGGTCTACCCAACAATAGATGGCAAACATCCATCGAAATAACATCACAGAGAACTTCATCATGGTAACTCCCAATTTTGAATTTTACTAAACATTGTTCACTTACCAGGACCTTATGATCATCTTTTACCCAAGAAATCTGATAGGGCTGGGGATGTTTCTCCCTCTTGAGCTTCAGCTTAGAGACCATCTCTTCTGATACCAAGTTATTAGTGCTACCACCATCAATGATCACATCACAACATTTATCCTCACACTTGCATCTGGTACGAAACAAACTCCTCCGTTGTCCTGGTTCATTTTCACCACTTAGTAGGACTCTTTCATTTACCAAGGTCTCTCCTCTTTCTACATCCTCTGAATGTGATGATTGTGCATCCTCATCCACATGAGCAACCCTAGCTTGGCCCTCAGTTCTCCTATCTGTCCTTCCTTGTCATTGAGGGCATTCAAAGGCACGATGACCTTCTTCATTGCAATGGAAATAGGTACCACGGAAGCCTCCTCTTCCTTGTCCACATCCTCTACCTCTTCCTCTTTGATTTCCAAAATCTTGATCACGGGAGCGGTTGAAACCCTCATTCCTCTGGTTCCTGCTAGTACCCTCATCTTCATTTTTCTTTTGAGTTTCATTGCGGCCTCCAGATGATCTACCACTTCCCCTTCCTCCTTGACCGCACCCTCTTTGTCTTCCTTCAAACCTTTTACTCAGCTTCTCTTCAACTCGTAGGGCAAACTGGTATGCTTCTTCAATGCTAGTCATTCTTACCAGACTTAATTCCTCCTGGATGCTAGGTCGTAACCCACTGATATAACGAGCAACCTTCTCCTTATTTTCTTCTGCATGCCCCGCTCTGATCAGGAGTCGGTAAAACTCCTTTGTATATTCTTGGACTGATCTTCCTGCTTGCTTTAACCCATGCATCTTCTTAAACAGATCAAGCTCATAGTCTAGAGGAATGAACTGCTTCTTCAATTTGTCCGCCATGCGATCCCATCTTGTGATCTTCTCCTTTCCTCTTCTAAGTCTTTCCAGTTGAACCTCTTGCCACCAGATTTTTGCATGGCCTTTTAGTTTGGCCTTTGCAAACTTAACCCTATCTGGGTCCCTTATATCCTCATACTCAAAATATTCTTCCAGTTCATTGATCCAATCGATCAACTCATCTGGTTTCAAATTTCCCGAAAATATACCCACTTCAATTGTAGGTCTTTTCCCAAACCTAGTAATGGCCCTAAAAAGCCTTTCCTCTACAGGATTCAGAACTTCCCCATCAACTTCCATTACTTCCTCTTCATTGTCATCCTCACTATTGTCATCTGCGGCAATATTTGCTCCTCTACGAAGCTCCTCTTGCAATGCTTGTACCTGTCTTTGGAGGGCTCTAACCTCCTTAGGATCAATAGCTCTGGCCCTTCCGCCACGCTCTCTTCATGGAGGCATCTTCTAACTCGAACCCACAACCACACAGTCCTGGTGCAAACTGCCTCACAGTCGGCGCTCTGTCTACACACTCAGGAAAACCCGCTCTGATACCACTTGATGGGGACCAACCCAACAACAGAATAGACACAATAGAAAGGGGGAATTATATTAACTGAGAAAATATGCTAGTACAAATAGTGCAAAGAAAATAAACTTCAAAACATGCCCTACGGGCTTACAATAGCATAAATCTGGAGAATATTTCTCCTTTTAGCACCTTCTCTCAAGCTCCAATCCGAACTGCCTTTTACAATGCCAAAAATCTCCTTAAATAGACCCTGAAGGGTTAAGGACTAGGAGTACATTCTAGAAAGTGCTAGTAGGCATTCACCGACAAAATAGAAGGTTCCAAAAGCAGCGTTAGAAGTCGGTGCAAATCTAGAAGAATCCAGAAATGGTAGCCGAACTTCTGGGAGGCATAACTTTTGAACCGTAGCTCCGATTGACGAACCATTTACATTTTCGGAAAGCTCTCAAAGTGCTCTATAGCCCTATGGACAAGCTTTGCTCATCCCCCATTTTTCAACCCTTTTCGAGGTCATTTAATGCCCCAAACCTGACTTTGAAGCATTCTTAGGAGGTCTCCAAAACCCAAAAAATTGCAATAACTTTCAAACCGTGGGGCCTATTGACCTGATTCTTTTTCTGGAATGCTCTAAATCATGATTACATTCATCTGGCCAATTCACACCTTCTAGTTTACCGAAATGATGGCCCAAATACATGCTCCTATTTTTTTGGGATTTTCAAACGCACTGATAGTTGAACTATGAGAGTTGGAACCTTTATTTGAGCCAAATGGGTATCCAAAAATGTAAAGACATGAAACAGAAACTAAGTCTAAGTACATTTTTTTGGGTGACACAGGATTGCCCTTATACCTTTGGATGCTCCTGCATCAGACACCCAGGGTAGATTGAAAAGTGACCCTGTCACTTTATGGATGGTAGAGGAAATACCAAATGGAAAACCTTAGCTGCTGAAATCCAAGTTGAGTCTTCGATCAATCGTCCTTTCCATTTGACCAAATACTCTTCATACTGCCTGTTTTTGGTACTCCTACCCACACGATGATCTATACTAGCTAGGGGTTGGATTGGATCTTGAGGGATCTTTTAGAACTATTACTTGCTTTGTATTTGGCCATAATCAAAAATTCCTTATAGCCTAGCATATTACATGTAATTAGTTGTTTTATGAATAAAGAGTTGTATTTGGTATCAGATCTTATATCTTTTGTGGTATTTCTGCTATGTGGTTATTTTATGGGGGCTAGGACATCTCCTTTGGGGATTGTATCGCCTTGCACTACATCATTATGTATTTGACTTGATCAAAAAATCACTTCAATTTTCTCTATGATAAATTTATTCACCTTCTTTTCTTTACCATATTCCACCTCATCCTCACTTAAATAATACAATGTGCAACAATGGATACTTTATCAAGTACACATCTAGGTGAGTAACATGCATTTGTACATATTATTCTTTCTATTAATTTTATAGTTAATATTTTTATGCTACTAGTATTTATGCTCACAAGTGTATGGTGTAACCCATGCTCCACTTCAAGATATGTCATATTGCATATTTAAATCATTAGTCTGATGTGACACTTATTCATATGAGTGAGAGGTATGAACAATAATTCATTTATGGATGTGAGTAAGTTTCATGATGAATGACATTATGATATAACAGGCTTAAAGCTGACATTTTTTTTTATCATCATTTGGTGCTTTTTTTTTGCATCACTTTCAAGGCAAAATTTAAACAAAGTGCTCTACAAATTTTTGCAAGCTAATTCCATACCAAATTGTGCTATCTTTCTTCTGGGTGGTAGTTTTAACTTTGGCATTTTGAGGGTATAACCATGGGTGGTGAGATAATATGGCATGAATATAAAATTCATAGCATTATTCTTGAAGATAATGTTTATCGTCCTCTATTTGAGAATGAAGGGTGGTTACAATATTTTCTAAGGCTCACAATTTGAGATGATGAAATTGTATTTCAATTTATGAATAGTTTGCACAATGGGGTAGCTATGGTAAAGGGACTCAAAGTGGAGTGTAGTGAAGCCATCATTGCTAAAGTTACTAGGTTTCCATAGGAAGGGGAAATTTTTGAAGAATATTCGGGCCCATGCTTAGCATGGGCTCAATTTTCCTTACATTTAGATGAGCCACTGCAAATAGATAGAAAGAAAGGTACAAAAAGGATAGCTACGCAAGAACCTTATGATCAATGTTACCTCTACATCGTAAAGTACATTACCTAAAAAGGTAGGTATTGGTGGCTGCATGGTGTTCATTTCAAACTTCTTAGCTATGTACAACATGAAAACATGCCAGTAAATCTTCCACATTTTCTATTTATCTTATTGAAGGAAAGAACTGTCTAAAAACTATGACTTGAAAATGCTCCTAGCTTGACAATAGGTGTATCATAGTCATGCTCTAGGCCATACTTAGGAATAGTATATTCAAAATAAGGACTATTTTTCCCACTATGAGGTGCATTTAATCTTGTCAACTCAGGGATGTATACTTGAAATGGTCGACATAGTATATGCACTAGGTATCTTAATGAGTCACTAAGCTTATGCTGCAATAGAGTAAAAATGAAAGGAAAAGAACTTACACTATTGCTATAGGAAACTAACACACTTAACTCTATGAATAGTGGAAATACAATGAAAAGTTGACAAATATTCCAATTTATTTCATCCACTACAAATGTTCTCACATATGCAGTAGGAACTTTCACAAAGTGCGATGCTACAGGAAGGAACTTACAAATTCTACTAAGAATGCTTGGAAATAAATCTATTCTATCCTAATCTAATCCACCTTCCAAGTGGGACCCCTTGGTTGGCTTCAACTAAACTACTAACACAAGATAGAAGCCAAAAACTTAATTCATTACATTTTAGAAATTCATTACATAACACAGAACTGTAAAAACACAACTCACTATAAAGTTAACAGTCTATTCTCATAACCTCTTTCTTCTAACTGGCTAAACTAACACACTTGGGTCAATTCCTATATATAGGAGATCAACATTTATTCTCATTATAGAAAAGTAAATGACCTAGCTTTAAATCTACAGGAGAGAAAGAAGGAAAATAACAACTCAAGGTGGGAATACGAGATAATAGCTTAAGGTAGGAATAATAAAGTCTAAACATCTTGTTGCCATAGGAGTAAATGCAAAGAAGGCAATAAGTCTTCATAGCTCCTCCATATTCTCTCCTGTGTCTTTTGGAACCGTTAGAACTTTCCTCCACCATGGCTACACCTTAGCGTTCTTTTCTCCTTAAATGTTGTTGGCACTCATCTTTGAATTATTCCAATCATCTTTCAGCTTATTGCTAACAAGTTAGTTATTATGCAGAGACATGTTTGCAAATAATCATTTATCAAATTAAATTCAAATATAAGAATGCACATTTTGATAACTATATGAAATACTACATAATATATATAATACTAGAAAAAGATGGCATACCCCATAGGTCTATCATAGGTTTCAGTAAACATATGTCCACAAATGTTTTGACAGAAATAAAATAGAGTATCAACAAAGTTTTTAAAAACTATAATGAAATAAAGGCAATATTTGGCCTCATCATCTGCCCTTGCTAAACTAATGCTTGTCCTCTAGCATTGCACTTTCTTGTTAATGACCTGAACTCTCCAATCTTAGTCCTTTTTTCTTGTTGCTCTTGAAGGCATAATAAAATCCTCTTTTTCTTTACCACACTTCCCTTCTATGATCTTCCTGAAGCTTGTCGAGTTTATTGGCATTAATGTCATACAAAGGCCACAGGAGCATTGGAGGCTGCATGGTTAGGGGACAACATAATTCTAGTCTAGCTTGCTTCCCTAACTCTAAATATTTTAGAACCCTGTGAAGTGTTGCCTCCAAGTTGATGGGACTATGTGGTTCTGACTTTTTAAGTGATTCAAACAATCTAGCCCATCTACTCCTAGCACCAGTCATAGCTCTTTGAAAAGCAAAAGGGGAAAATTCTCATAATCATCATAAGCCTTAGCTCTGGTAACAAAGATCCTATCCCTTACTTCCAGATTCTTCTTTCCATAATTTAATGTGAACCAATCCCTGAAACTTCATCTAGCTTACTACTCTCGGCTCTTAAAGGCAAGGGTTATGACCTTTCCTCATCCTTGTAATTATTCAGCTACATGTCATAATTTTCTTCATTGGATATCCATGACATGAGGGATCTTAAATGTATATCACCTATGTAGAGTAGGGGATTCCATTGAGTCTCTGAAGGAATAGCAAAATTACGAACATATAATTCAAAAAGAAAATTTTGCTGCCTGGGTGGTAGAGTTTGATATAGTCCATAAAATTCTTGTGCTAATTTGAGCTCTGCATTAATATCCTTAAGAGTTAACATTAATTGAAACAAAAGAAATTGTTCTTTTAAATAGAGAGAATAAAATCTTGGTGGTGGTCTATAAGCAAGTGCTTGATCAACTAGGTTGAGGGCATGATCCATCCATTGCTTTTGATTTGCTAATTGTTCCTTTAAATCTATGATTTCTTCACCTTGAGATGCTATAACTTTATTCATCTTTTTCCTCTCTTCTTCCCACAAGGCCTTCAAAAATTTATGCTATCCAAACAATTGAAAAAGGAGTTTTTGTAGTGTAATAGAACCACTGTCTTCTTCATGTTTTCTTTTCCTCTTTCTTTGTTCCTACCATAAATGTTCTACACAACTAGTAATCCATGTTGATTTACGGGGAACTAGAGTAGTGTTTTGGATCAACTGGCTTAGGGACTGTTTCATCCCTACAGCTGGAAGTACCTAGTTGGTCTACTGGGGTATCATTTGGAATTTCTTTGATTTCATCCCTACATTCCTCAGTAAGATTTTTGCGAATGCTTGTAATCTCAAGATGGGGAGGAGAGTGATTAGAGACAATTTGCATAGGAGATTTCTTAGTAGATGTTTTGGACAAAGTGGATCCTTTAGAAACTTGCCCTTTCATCCTAGGGCTTCTCCTTATAGGGATTTCTTCTTGTATCACAACCTTTTGTCTACCTTTCCCTTTAGGTGTCTCTATTGTAGGAGTAGTTGCTGTAGGACTTTTTTTAGTTCTCTTCTATCTCACAACTATAGGGTTAGGTTCTTCCTTCTCCTAAACATAGATTTCTTCTTGCAATTTTTGTTTCCTCTTTACTCTGCTAGAAGTAGGTTTTAGGGTCTCTTGCATAGGTCAAGGCATGGTCTCTTGAAAAGGGATAGTTTCTTGCACATTTTCTTGGGTCTTTTTGGCTTCAACCTCTTGGGTATTTTGTTCAACAAGCTCTTTAGTGGGAGCTACATTTTCCTCACTAAGCTGTTCACTAGGGGCAGCTTGGGGTTGCAAAGTTTTGTCTTGTCCAAATTCATCCCATATTGTGGGAGACACATCCCTAAGTGACCTTTCTATTAGTAACTTGATTAGGGCATGATGAATAATAGAATTATCTTTTCCTTTCTAAGTTTCTTCTGCACTAATACAGAGCATAGTATACAAGAAATTTGGAATGTTTACTGCAAGATTATGCCTTATACAACTAAGTAATTTGAAATGATGTGCATGTAAGTATGAGAATTTACCTTTGCATGTAAAGTACCTGATAATGTGCATGACTAATTCATTGTATGGTGGTGACAGTGACATTCTCTTGCAACCTTGATTTGTAATGTCCATTTGAGGATCAGTCGGTCTAGTAAATTGAGCTCTTGCTGACCTTGCATCATTTGTGCTGGAATAATGTTCTCCAACTATAGGCAACCTAGTTACTTCAGCAATGTATTCCTCTATTGCAATCATTGTTAAACCCTAAATGGAAGCTTCACCTTCATCAAATGTCATTGTGAATTCTATGGCTACCTCATCATCAAATGCATTCAAACTTAGAAAATACCCTAGCCATCTGCATGTATTAAACCTTCTTATAGCCTCTGCATTTGAGAGCAACATAGTGTGTTCCACTAGTTCTCTCCTCTACAACTATCCACCCATTTTCTTAACACTTCCTCTACTTGCTCTATTTCCCCCCCTTTTGAATTCAAGCTTCCATGTTGTTTTACAGACTCAACTCACATTTCTTTGTTTTAATAGGTAATTAATGTCATAACAAATTGTTATGCACAATAATATGGCTTTAATGAAGGTAAATCATGAATATGTGTTAGAATCATCCAAAAATAGGGTTTAGATCACATAAAATTTAAACACAACTCACATCACAACTTTACACAAAAAAATCATTAAAAAATAAGGGTCACTTGTGTACTTATGAAAATTAAATTCCATCAATGAAGGAAATATGAAGATTTGGAAAAATCCTTATGGATAATTAGAAATGCCATTGGATATTAGTGACCTTCCCTGCCCCTTGCTAAATTTGGACAGGTGTCCATACTTGTCAGACCTAGTATGGGTAAGGGACTGGTATAAGGTCACCATCATATAAATTATGTAGTATTAAATATAATTAATGAAATCTACGGACTATAGATGAATTATAATTTGAAAATGTTATAACTATCAAATGATCATCGCATATACCAAAAAAAGGTGGTAGAAGTGATATCAGTGGTAGCATCCATCAGCGTCTTGTGGGGTTTATTGAAAACATATGAAATTGATGATGTGGAAAGTGGGTGGATGGAAGATAAAGAAATGAGATGAGGTGGATGGGTGGAAGGTAAAGAGATGAGATGGAATGAGAAAGTGAATGAAAAGTGAACTTTATGTGGACATAAAGTCTTTATTATGAACATGCACAAAGGAATTAATGTTGAAGAGTGACAGTCAGAAGGTTGACACCTTCAACTGCAGGAAGAGTTACATTGGTTGTATTTGAATCCAGCCGCTGAAATTGTTGCTAAAAATCCTCTTTGGTTTGGGGCCATTTATACAATTTCAATCTATGACCATTGACTAATAGTTTGAAAGATATTGGATCAATGGTAGTTAGTTGAACAACTCCATTATCAAAGACATGGCTAATTTCATATGGTCCCAGCTATCTTGTCTGCAACTTTCCTGACATATCTTTAAATCTGGAACATATAGTAGTGCCCAGTCACCAACTTGAAATTGTTTATTGATAATATGAGATTCATGTCATTGTTTTCTTTGTCTCTGTATAATTTCAGTGCACCCCAAAGAAGCTTTGCGAATCTCATCCAAAGAGTTAAGATGCAAAAGATGTTCTCTTTGTGCTATAGGAAGTTCAATATCCAATTCCAATGTTGTCCTTAAAGTTTTATGTTCAAATTCAATTTGAAGCATTGCTACCTTACCATATAAGAGCTCAAATGGTGTGAATCCTGTAGTAGTCTTCCAGGTTGTTTTGTAAGCCCAAATAGATTCTTGTAAATTGTTGGTCAATCCCTACAATGTAGATGAACTATTTTTGTTAAGATGTTCTCTAGCTCATGGTTTGTGACCTCTGCTTGTCCATTAGATTGAGGGTGATAAGGACTAGATTTTTGGTGCCTGACATTATACTATTTCATCAAATCTGAGATTAGATTAGAGATAAATTGTGCACCTTGGTCAGTGACTAGCTCTTTGGGTACACCATAGTGGGTAAATATTTTTTCATACATAAATTCAACAAATTTTTCATCACAAACATGCTTCATAGCCTTGACTTCAACCCATTTTGTTAGGTAATCAGTGCACACAAGAATATAGGATTTCCTATTAGATGGAGGATCAATTGGACCAATGAAGTCCATGCCATCGAAGGATTAAGAGGCATTTCATCTATTCTTGTTGGTCGGCCCATCCTTTGACACTTGTCACACTTCCTTGTATAGTTGGATGCATCCTTGTGAAGTGAAGGCTAATAATAACTAGTTGTCAAGATTTTGAAAGCTATTCTTTTTGCTGCAAAGTGTCCTCCACATTGTTCATTATGACATGCATGTAGAATGTCATATGTCTCATCCTCTCTCACACATCTTCTCATAACTTGATTAGATCCAATGCAAAACAAGAGATTATCTATCCAAGAGAAACAAAAACTTTTCTCTACAAGAAACTTTCTTTCCTTGTAAGAAAAATGTGCTGGTATTTTATTGGTTGCAATGTAGTTAACAATGTTTACATACCATGGAGTTTGAACATAAATATGAAATAAATGCTCATTCAAAAATGCATCATCTACCGAAGTATTATCAGTATCATCATAATGGATTCTTGAAAAATAATTAGCTACAACATTGGCTTTTCTAGGCTTATCAACAATAGTTATATCAAATTCTTGCAACACAGTAACCATCTTGCTAATCTACCTATTATAGTAGGTTTATTCATGAGATATTTAATTGCTACATGATCAGTATGAACAACTATGGAATACCTAGTTATGTAATGCCAAAAATTGTTGAGGCCATAAACTATTGCTAGCAATTCTTTTTCAGTCACAATGTAGTTTAATTCTAGTCCATGAAAGCTTTTGCTTATGTAATATATTGCATTTTAAAGATTTTGGAATTGTCATGCTAGAACTACACCTATAGCATAGTCAGAGGCATATATATATATATATATATATATATATATATATATATATATATATATATATATATATATATATATATATATATATATATATATATATATATATATATATATATATATATATATATATATATATATGAAAAAGGTAAATTCTAATTAGAGCCTTGTAAAATTGGGGTTGTAGTTAGAAGTTTCTTAAGTTGCAGGAAGGCTTCATCACATTCAGATGTCCAACTAAATTCAACTTCTTTTCTGAGTAACTTATGCAAGGGACTAGCTATCTTGCTAAAATATTTTATGAAATGGTTATAATATCTAGCATGACCTAAAAAGGATCTTACATCTTTTGATTTTGTAGGTATGGGCAATGTTTGAATTACCTCTATTTTGGCTAGATCCACTTGTATGCCTATAGTTGATATGAAATGACCAAGTACCAAGCCTTCCTGCATGAGCATGAAACACTTTTCACTATTAAGTCCCAAAATATATTCTTGACATCTTACCAAAACCTTTTCAAGATTCACCATTTCTTCCTCAAAAGTGATGCCAAATGTTGTGAAGTCATCCATGTAGATTTCCATACAATCATGTGATATATCAGCAAAGATGCTAATAAAAAATCGTTGGAACATTGCAAGAGCATTATATAGACCAAATGGTAAAATAGAATATGCAAAAGTACCCCATGGACATGTAAATGTGGTTTTGTCTTGATCTTTAGGAGCAATACTAATTTGGTTATAACCACTATACCCATCTAGAAAAGAAAAATACTTCTTTCCAGCTAGAGTGTCCAGAACTTGGTCTATAAATGGTAAAATAAAATGATCCTTCTTGGTAGCTTTGTTCAACTCTCTATAATCTACACAAATTCTCCATTTTCCTCCATTTTTAGGCACTATGATCAGGGGTGACACCCATCTACTATCAGATATAAGGTAAATAAAACCAACATCAAGCAATTTTTGCAATTTAGTTTTAAGTATCTCTCTAAGGCTTGGATTTATCCTTCTCTAGGGTTGATGGAGTGGTAAACAACCTACATTGATGTATATCCTATGGGTGCATAGTGTAGGACTCAACCCTTTCATATCACTATAGTCCCATGCAAAGGCCTTTTCATGCCTTTAAAGCAACTCTTTTAACTGTTCCATTTGTGTGGGTCTTAATTTGGGATTAACATGGAGATTATGACCTTTAGTTAGTTCAACAATAGTGGTGGACTCTATCATAGTAGCTTCAGAGATTGGACTTGCTTCTAATTCACAAGGTAAGAGTGGATAAAGAATATTAGGTTCTTTGAGCAAAGTAAAATTTTATTACATTCTTCATATGTGATTAATTCCAACACAGAACTTTTAGATACATCTTTTTCTACCACATAACTGTTGGTGAGGATACTTTGAAGTACTAAATCTTCCTCTTGCAATTTTAGAAAATATTATCTATGCAACATAATGAGCTGTACTATAGAATTTAACTCTTCTTCTTCATCCCCTAAATCTGGCCAAATAGATGTGCTCAAATTTGGTAATGGTTGGATTGGAGGATATAAATCAAATTTCTTTGTTGCTTGGCCATTTGATATGGTCATATTCCCTTATCTGAAACTTATATTGCATCAGCTGTGGATAACCATGGCCTACCTAGGATGACAGGGTAACTAGATGGATTAAATTTGGGGGATAAAATCATGAAGTCTATAGGATATTCTAGAGAATCTAAGGTTATAACTATGTTTTCTATCATCCCATCAGTGGTGACAGTAGAACTATCGGCAAGTTGCAAAATTGTTGGTGTAGCCCTTAGTCCTTCTATTTTTAACTTCTTCATAGTATCTTTGGTCATGACATTTATAGAAGCTCCAAGATCTATTAAAGCATTTTTAACACACTAACCATTTATATTGACATTCACTACTAGACTTCCTAGATTAGAATATTTTGCGGTGATCAATTTTCCTAATATGATGTCAACTAATTGTCCCACAACATGGATTGTGGTGGGATCCTTTTTCTTTCTTTTAGGCTTCTTCACGAAAGCATCTCTAATGGCTTTTCCATAAACTAGAACATATTTAATGGCTTGAAACAGAGGTATTTGGATATGAATGTTTTTCAACTAATAAACAATATCAAAAGGCCGTTCCTCTATTTGTTCAGGCTTCTTTTGTATAAGCTTTTCTGGAAAAGGAGGTTCCACTACTTTTTGAGCTTGGGTTGACATGGTAACATTGGTTGGGTTAACTATTTTAGCAACTAAGGGTTATGATGCTATAGGAGAGTCTGGTATTTTAGTTATAAGAGCTAGTTTAGGTGTAGGTAAAGTTGTACCAGATATCAGATGTATATCAACAACATTCAGAGTGTAAGTAGGATATTGTTGAGCATCAACACTATACATGGGCTACTGTGGCTATTGGCTATTTGGATTTGGCTGAGGTTGTGTAGGTAACCATGTCTAATTTTGAGTTCTAAGATTTGTAGGTGGTGGCATTAGAGCAGGTTGTTGAACTAGAGGTGGTAATTGTGGAGTACCAGTATTTTGGTTAGGCCATTGTTGAGATCCCCTCCATTGGTTTGTAGACTGCCAATCCCCTTGGGGTGGTTGCCATTGGTTATGTTGGTTTTGCCAGTAGTTCTATTGGTTTTTCCATTGGTTAGGCCAAGGTGGTTGGGAATTCTAAGGCCATTGGGATTGTTGCTGGTTGTTTTCCCTAGCATTGTTCCAATTAGGTTGATATTGTGGAGGACCTTGGGGATTATGGTTTTACCATTGATTACCATATGAATTTGAATTTTGCAAAGTGTCTTGAAGCATACCTTGATATTGGGCCCATGGTTGGCATTGAGCAACAAAAAATACTTGCTCACCATCTCCATCTATCTTAAGGTAATCAGTTGGAAGATGCTAGTTCTCCATGCTTGCAACCAGTTTATATTGGCAATCCTTCTTCTACTTTAGGCAATGAGGGAAGTATTCAGCTAGTTGTATCTCAACTTTTTCTTGCTTCTTCTTTGCAAGGTGGTTGGGAATTCTAAGGCCATTAGGATTGTTTCTGGTTGTTTTCCCCAGCATTGTTCCAATTAGGTTGATATTGTGGAGGACCTTGGGGATTATGGTTTTACCATTGATTACCATATGAATTTGAATTTTGCAAAGTGTCTTGAAGCATACCTTGATATTGGGCCCATGGTTGGCATTGAGCAACAAAAAATACTTGCTCACCATCTCCTTCTATGTTAAGGTAATCAGTTGGAAGATGCTAGTTCTCCATGCTTGCAACCAGTTTATATTGGCAATCCTTCTTCTACTTTAGGAAATGAGGGCAGTATTCAGCTAGTTGTATCTCATCTTTTTCTTGCTTCTTCTTTGCAATCATCATTTCAAGATGTGTAGCAACATCTTTGATAATGTCTTGTTTGAAATCTGACAATAGGTTAGATATCTCGAGCTTTGAAATGCCTTGACTGATTCCTTTAGTGACTATGGAATGAGGTCCTCGACCTTTCTTCATTGTTGACCTTGAATAGTTTTGATAGATCTTCTTGAGGTCATCCCAGGAAGCTTGATATATGTTACCACTAGCAATTAGGTCCAATGCTTCTAGACAATCATCATTCACATGTCTCAGAAAGACTAGCTTTTGTGAATCTTTAGACAATGTATGCCAAGGGTTCTTCTACAATGTATATAAGAAACATGAAACATAGTCTTCCAATGTTTCTTCCTCCTTTTATGATATACTAAAGATATCATCCCCTCTTGAACCAGATGCTTTGCAATATTCTTTATACTTATCCAAAAATAGAGCTTGCATTTCATCCCAAGTTCCTACTGCATTAGCTCCTAAGCCCATGAACCATCATAGAGAAGACTCTTTCAATGTTGCTGGAAATAATTTGAGCTTTTGGGCATTAGTGTTTAGTCAAAAATATGACAAAGTATTTCAAACTTGAATAAGAAAGTATCAGGGCCCTCAGTTGCAAGGCCATAGAACTTTGGAAGAGTAGTGGAAGGTATGTTCTTAAGATTAGCATTAGTTACAAGACTTGGAAGAGGAAATGGAAAAGTAGGTTGTGCCATTACTTGAGATATTAGATCTTGAGGTTGCTACTAAAAAGGGACATTGGGTGCTAGGATATTAACAACTGGTGGATTCAAGGTAGTATTATCAAGAAAACTAGCCAAAATTTCAGCAAAAGGTCGAATGCTACTTGTATCTAAAGGTTGTGCTCTTGAGGATGATTCTATAGAAAAACATATCTTGCATCTTCAAAAGGTAACTCAACTTCTTCTTCTTCAATTTCTTCATTCACATTAACAGACTCCGCATGGAAGAAATCTACCATATTCATCTCGTTGTCTTCCTCTTCGATGTATGCAATTGAATTCTTCACATTGGTGAAGAAAGTTTGAAAACTAAAAAAAAACTGTCTAAAAACTATTACTCAAAAATGCTCCTAGCTTGACACCATCCCTGACAACGATGCCAAAAATGGTTCTCCTCACAATAGGTGTATGATAGTCATGCTCTAGGCCATGCTTAGGAATAGTATATTCAAACTAAGGACTATTTTTCCCACTATGAGTTGCATTTAATCTTGTCAACCTAGGAATGTATACTTAAAATGGTTGGCACAATATGTGCACTAGGTATCTTAATGAGTCACTAAGTTTATGTTGTAGGAAAGTAAAAATGCAAGGAAAAGAACTTACACTATTACTATAGGAAACTAACACACTTAACTCTATGAATACTAGAAATACAATGAAAAGCTGACAAATATTCCAACTCAGTTCATCCACTACAATTGTTCTCACATATGCGACAAGAACATTCATGAAGTGCAATGCTATAGGAAGGAACTTACAACTTCTACTTACAATACTAAGAATGCTTGGAAATAAATCTATTCTATCCTAATCTAATCCACCTTCCAAGTGGCCCCCTTGGTTGGATTCAACTAAACTACTAATGCAAGATAGAAGCCAAAAACTTAATCATTACATTACAGAAATTCATTGCATAACACAGAACTGTAAAAACACAACTCACTGTAAAGTTAACAGTCTATTCTCATAAAATCTTTCTTCTAACTAGATAAACTAACACACTTGGGTCAATTCCTATATATAGGAGATCAACACTTATTCTCCTTAGTGTTCTTTTCTCCTTAAATGTTGTTGGTGCTCATCTTTGAATTCTCCCAATCATCTTTCAGCATATTGCTAATAGGTTAGTTATTATGCCGAGACATGTTTGCAAATAATCATTTATCAAATTAAATTCAAATATAAGAAAACACATTTTGATAACTATATAAAATACTTCATCATATATTTAATACTAGTAAAAGATGGCATAGTATCTACCCATAGGTTTATCATAGGTTTTGGTAAACATAGGTCCACAAATGTTTTGATAGAAATAAAATGGAGTATCAACAAAGTGTTTAAAAACTATCATGAAATAAAGGCAATATTTGGCCTCATTAGGAGGTAAGCCTAATTTAGTATCAAATAACTATTTGATTATGTTTTTAGTTGAAAGGGATTTGAATAAAAATTCTATTGTGTCATGGGAGGATTTTTTGTTAATGTTTGAATACTTCACTAAGATTGGAGGACCTAGGGGTTTAGGAATAGGGAGAAGGGTTTGCTGAACAAGCCATGCCCTCAACTACTGAAAACTCTAGGTCATCTAGCAAAAAGAAGGAGAAAATGGTAGAAAAATCACCATGTGTTTCTATCGCAAAGAAAGGGAAGGAAGAATTTGTTCTTTAAGAGAACCCTACGACCCCTCAACCTCAAACTGATGTTAAAACTAGGTCATCCTCCAACAGAGTTAAGAGGGAGTTAGCCCAGGAACCAGTAGGAGAAAATTTGGATCAGCCAAAGGACTTAGGGGATGCTTAGTATATATATGTCACCTCCTCACCTCCTACTAAGAGAAAGAAATCCCAAAAAGACACTCCTACAACTTCTACTGAAGGAGAATCTTCAGGGAAGAAAAATAAGGCGTCTAAAATTTTGTTTACACACATGTGAGGAGAAGTGGATGTATAGCTAAGAATCCTATTATTATAGATACCCTTATGGTTGATGCAAAAATTCCTAAAATAAGAATGACATGAAAAAATCCAAAAAATGTTCAACAAAATTATAGTCAATGTCAAAAAGATGAAAATGTTATTAATATTGAAGATGATCATAGTGATGATGACTCCAATCAACTTTATGTGAATGAGTTTAAGAATGAACGAGGAATCATGAATAATGACATAATTTTTTTCTCTAGAAATGAACAAGAGGTACCCCCAAAAACTAATCCTAAAAATCTTGATGAAGACTATCCTATAGTTAATGAAAATATTGTTAATCAGGTTATATAAAAATAGTTAATGAGGGATCAGAAACCTTGGTTTAGGCAACCCAAAAAATGGAAATTGAAAATCCACCACAATAGTCAGCATGTGATAAACTTGAAAGAGCCTTGGTTGTATGGAGAAAGAATCCAACTGATGGATCTCAAGTAGATGTGCCTAAAGGAGATGAATCATATGACACTAGTTAGATTGACATCAATAATCAAGGACCAATACCTCCACTCAATTTCTCTATACCTTTGGTAGCAGGACTAAGTTTATATCAACACTTTTTGGCTAAGAAGGCTATGTGGTTGGAGGAAAGAAGGAAGATGCAAAAAAATATTAACAATTAATAGAGAGAATTATCAGATCAAGAGGAAAATATTTCACTCCTTAAGGATAAGGTCATGCAGATAACTACCTTAATACCTGAACTTCTTTAGTGCAGACCTCCAACATAGTTATATACTCTATTTCTTAGAGAAAAAATGTTAAATTACAAGCTAAATAGATTTGTTCAATGCCTTAGTCCTTCTTTGTCTACACCTCATGAGTTTTACTATGCATTTGAACAATCTCCTGCAATAGTTAAGAATTTATTGTGTGAATTATACATGCATAATTTGGCTATTCCAGATGATAGGGATTTGAACCCTTTGATGTTTGTTGGTGACATTCAACTTAGATAATTCATGTCTTGGGCTCAAAATAAAATTACTAGAGAAAATCAAGATAGGCCATACATGGAAGAAGAAGAGATGACACCATTGTATCTTAGGCCTGAAGTATAAGATCCCAAGACTTATTACAATGACTTTTTGAAAGTGGCAGTTAGTCATAAAGAAAAAGAACATATCAAGCCTCTCAAGAAAGCTACATATGTAGAATTTGAAGAATTTAGAAATAGAGAATTGACAGAGACAAAAAGATTAGTTATTTAGAGATATATAAGACTTCCCCATGACTTTTAGGTTCATGAGCCTCATTCCCCATAGAATTTTGTTATGGAAATTATAAGGGCTCGCTGGTATATAATATTAGGGAAAACTAGAGGAAGTTTCTAGATTCCACTAAGATTCTAGCCTTCTTTACTCATGCATCCTCTCTTATGTGTTCATGAAGATGTGAATGAACATGATATGGCTGTTGAAGTATAGATTTGGGAGAAGCTGAAATATTATAGAGGATACTAATGGGATTGGTAGAAAAGAGGCACAAGAGCCTATCTTGCAGTAGATTTTAGGATGAGAGCCAAGGTTAGAAACCACATACTTGCTGGAGGACCAACATGAAACTGAGTTGGGGGGAATGATGAGACTAGGAAATAGTATAAGTTTTATGGGTTATATAGTTATTTGTAGTGTCTTTTCCTTTTAAAAGTTCAAAGTCTTTTTACTATATATTCTGTATAAACCTATAATAACTATACTTTTTTTATGGTTGAAAACATCATATGGTTTTATGGATATAATGGTATAATAAAAAATTATATGTGATAAATAAAATCCTATGTGCATCTTGGTAGATCTAATACTTTCTTCCTTTAAACTTTTAATGGGTAGGTTCCTGTAGCCAAGTACTGTGAGCAAGAAATAGTCTATGTTTGCATTTAATATTTTCTACGAGTTATTGGAATGAATATATGTTTTGATATATAGCATGTGTACTAATTTGTTGCAGTAATAAGTTAAAGTAAACCATAAAGAAGAGCACATGAAAGTGAAGTAATGACAAGATCATGTACCCACCTTATACCAATGGTTACCTAAAGATTAGGGCAATACAACTGATAAATGTTAACTACTTACGTAAATTTAGATGTTATGGCACACTTCATTTGCTGAAGGCCTATTCAAATGAGAAGAATGTGTTTCACATTCATTTAACTTATTTATGATGCTGCTAAATCCTTAATTGTTGAGGCTAGATTTATGAAGTTAGTTTCTTTTAGACTTTATAAATAATTGTGTGAACTCACACCTCATATAGTAGAGGAGAGAGATTGCAACATATAACAACATTCAATATAGTTGTTATTTCTAGTTTGTACTATTCATGATTTTATATCAACAAAGATGACATTAAATTGTTTTTCAGTACTTCATTATGAGTTCATAGTCTTTCACTCATCCAAGGGTCCCACCTAGGGGAGTGAGTTTAGTTAGTAAGATTAGTTTTAATTGTTCCTAAGGTTAGATAGAACTCTATTATTCTTGCAACCATTGGTAATATAACCATTGGTTGTTCTTGTAGCAAAGGAAAACAATGTAGAATCCCATTTGTAACTCAATTTTTATATTGTAGATTAAGTTCATTTAGAGCTTTACTTAGAAATAAAATCTCTATTCAAGCATTCTTGTCTCTATATATTAGAAATGACAATTAAAGGTGTTTAGATCATATACTTTGCATACATCATTTCAAGTCTATGTCCCTAGTCGATAACTAAATGAGTTTAATGAAACATTTGGATGCTACTTTGGATGCCCAATTCATGAGCATGAAGCTCTAGTTTCCAAACCAATAATTTGACCAAGAAATGATACTATTTTTATAGTGATACATATCTACGTATATCTTCATATCAATAATCTTAAAAACATATATTGAATAACATCCACTATAAATAGGGATTTTATAACAACCTATTTCTGTGAGTATAGGTAAATGATATTGGAAATCCTAGTGATTTAAATACCTTTGACATGTGAAATGGATTACCATAGACATTGATGCTAACTCTCAAAGGTTGCTATGATAATATTGGTAAATTATAGTACACAATTAATTAAAAAATAAAATTACTTCCTAATCTATAGGAAGAATATATCCCCAAAATCATAATGGACTAACTAAACCATAAATAATCCCCAAAAAACCACATAAAAATAAGTGCAAAGGGTACCAAAAGTAAATAAAATAATTAAATCTCATTCACAAGAAAACTAAAGATCAATATATAAAATTAGGCCTGACATGGGAATGGGCAGTACAACATGTCTATGTAGATGATAAATGGTAAGTTAGAATAGTATGCATATATAATTGGAATGTTTTTAAAAATAAAGTATATGTAAATGAACAATGCACTTAGGAGATAAGATAAATAAAAGTACTAGTTTCATTTATTGAATTGTTTGGGAGATGATAATGAATTTGTTATCAATTTGTTATCCGTATGGTTATAAATGTAATTGATATGGGTTGATATTAATGATTGATCATATAGTAAGGAACCTAAGTTGAGGGTATATGTATATGTTGGTAATCAAAGTATTAGTAGGATTGATTTAATGATATCATTAGTTGTTCTATAACATAAAATCATGGAAATTATAGAGAAATGTTAGTGTATAGGCTTATTGAACTACAATTATAAAAAGATACTAATGAATTGGATAGACTGTTAATCAAGATTAAATGCTTTATAGGATTCAAATAATGTTTATGTAATGGAAAACAATATGTTTATAGCTTAGGTCAATGATATCAAAAGAGTCTTAATAAATGAACATTTACTATGAAATCAATGATAAAAGTTAAGAGTTAATATTCTGATTGAATAATGATTTTTGATAATTATAATTAAGGTTATGACTACTTTTATGAAAATCTATATGGTAAACTTATAAATCACGTGTTAATGGTTAGCTAGTGAAAGAAAGAATTAAGAACACTTGGTTTGGTTCTCTTGAATGAATCTATAAGATATAAAATTTAATGGTTAGAAATCATATGATACATTTCATTGATGAGCTTATAATTGATATATCTATATGATTAACTATGGAATAGAATGTTTTTGAATTAGCAATGTTAGGGAACCCTAAGAGGACTGAGGTTAATCAAATGATTAATATTACATCCATTATTAATGAGCATTCAGAGATGTGTTAAGGCATTGTTACTTCTTGCATTTATGTACCTTGTAAATGAATAATGTAATTAATGTTCAAGTGAATGATGCAACTACATTTATGGAATCTACATTACAATTTGCAAGAATAATGCAACTAAATTTAGGTTGGAATAGTGATGTCTTGTTAGGTTTCCTAGTTAAGTGTTATAGGATAAATCAAATTCAAGTTAATCCAAATGAAAAAATATATGCAAAAGATCCTCATTACATATTGACTGTAATATTTTCCTTCTCTACATGGGCTCTTTGTAATTGACATTATATAGAGAACCCATGCAAAATATTCTAGAATCTCATTAATAAATTATGTTGAAAATGGAATAGTAAGGAATGATTCATTAATAATACATGTTTGTGTGGCTAGTTTGTGGAGTCAGTGTGTTTCCTTGTCAACATTGTGGTATCTTGATTTTCTTGATAGTAATAACAATGATTCCTTTGGTGTTGGTCAGTTATTAAAAAAAAAGATCTAGAAATGCAATAGGTTATATCTATTTTAGTACCATAATCATATTATTTTATTATTAAAATAGATGGAGTTTTATTATTAAATCTTGTATGCATTATAGCTTAGATTTTCCAAGCCATAACACTTTAAGGTTTTTGACTAACTTCAACACATCAACCACACTTTTAATTTTCTGGGGTGGAGTGACCACTTTTTTGTTCACCATCTTGGTGTCCACGCCCATACATATACAAAGACATTAAAATAACAATAACGTATAATGATGTTTAGGATAACAATAATGTGGCAAATAGGAACTTGTCAATCAAAAGTTGAATAGATAGTGAAATTCATGATTGAAGACTCAATCCCATGTTTATACATATAGACTATATGCATCTATTATGTAAATGACAAGATTACTAAATTTCCCTTGGTAAATGACACAACCTAAAGACTTTCAAGAAATATACTTAGAGATGATCTTCACAATAATATTATACAGAGATCCACATGATTGGATCATAGTAGAGAACATAGACAACATAAAATTTCATAATCAAAGCCATTGTATAACAATCATGACATTGCAAAAAATATATAATAAATTTATTTTTCAAAAAAATATAATAAGGGACCAAGTATTTGCATGAATATTAACATGAATTGATATTGATAAAGATGTTTAAAAAATTAATATTTTTAACCCAATACTAAATATAATATTGTTTGTATAAAATTTATTTTTCTATTGGTTGATTAGTCTTGCTCTCTCCAATAAAGAGGTTCTTTATTGTATTTCTATATGTACTACTTATCAACTTAATATATTACGTAGTGTATGCATTTTCCTAAAAAATATAAATGGTTTATATAAAATTTACGAACATTTGAATATAAATGAATTACATGTTGTGAAAATGCCTATTGTAATCATTGATTATTAATCTCTTATTAATCTCCTACCATAAATGATTATTAAATTGCTAAAAAATTCCTAGCTAATATCAAAAAATAACACAATTGCAACTTCACTTATAAAAACGGTAATAAATTCACAACATAAAGAACACAATGTTTTTGGAAAAATTGTCCCTGGAAACACCCCTAAGGGAAAACTAGTTCTATAGATGAGGAAATTATATTAACTTTAGCAAATCAAGAGATAAAAAATTCCTTGCCTCTCACTGGTAGAACTCAGAAAACCTCCTAATTTCTCTACTGACATTCCTATGGTGTTATCACTATGACCTTGCTAACACTGCAAGACTTGTTTGCTATCACTACAAACTCATTTGTTAACACTACAAACGCTTCTACAATCTTGTTCTCCAAATGCCCTTGACCCCCTTATATACTACTCCTCTTGGAAAACCAATGGCCGGGATTGATTCTTAATCGACGGTCGAGATTAAAAAATAACTTAACAACCCTAACCAAGTCAGTTTCTAGTTGCTTCCAAAAAAGGTCAATTAATTAACAAATATTCATCCTAACTCTAACAAGTTAGTTAGAAAAACAATTATTTGCTAATTAACTACATATGGATGAATAGCTGTCCAAGCTACCAAAACTAACACTCCCTCTTAGTGAGGAAGCTATTATGCACGACACCTAACTTATCTCTGAAGAAGATAAATTTTTCCTTCCCCAATGCCTTAGTTAGAATGTCTGCTACCTGCTCCTTTGTAGGTATGTACTATAGTTGAACAACCTCCCATTGTACACAATCTCTAATGAAGTGATATTTGATGTCTATATGTTTAGACCTATCATGAAATATTGGATTCTAAGACAACTTGATGCAACTCTCATTATCGTAGTGTATCATAGTAGTCTCAACCTTTTGACCAAACAAGGCTACTAATAACTTTTGAAGCCATATAGCTTCACATGTCACTATGCTAGTTGCTATGTATTTTGCTTCTACTAAACCCAAAGCCACAGACTTCTACTTCCTACTGAACCAAGATACAACTCCTGACCCCAAACTAAAACAACACCCTAAAGTGTTATTTTTGTCTACTGTACTTCTTTCCCAATCTGCATCAGTATAGCCCATCAACCTAATACCTTTTCCTTAAACATATTTGATCCCATACTTAACTATACCATGCAAGTGATGCAACACATGCTTGGCTGCTATCCAATGCATTGTCTTTGGTTCAACCATGAACTAACTAAGTGAGTTCACTACAAAAGTAATATCTGGATTGCTATTGACTAAGTACATAAGCGAACCAATCAACTACCTATATAAAGTGGGATCTACATCCTTTTCCTTAGATGTATCCACCTTCCTCCAATTCGTGATCATGAGTGTAGACATGGCTTTGTAATCCTCCATTTTGAATCTCTTCAAGATTTCAATACAATATTTCCCTTGACCAAGGAAAATCTCTCCATCTGTCCACCACACTTCCATGCCTAGAAAGTTGTGCATAAGTCCTAAATCCTTCATCTCAAACTCTTTTGGAAGGTCCCTCTTGCAATCCTCTATGAGCCCTAGTGCACCTATAAGAAATAGGTCATCCACATAAAGAACAAGAATGAGAACTTCACCCCCAACCATCAAGTAGTAGAGGTTAGCATCCACTTCACTCTTCACAAAGCCCATTTCTTGCAAGTATGTATCAATGCACTCATACCATGCTTTGAGAGCCTGCTTGAGTTCGTACAAGGCTTTCTTCAATTTACAGACATGGGTCTCTTTGTTGTGTGCTACAAAGCCTTCTAGTTGCTCTATGTATACTGTTAGACTTAATAATCTTTCCTTGGTTGTATTTATTTATTTATTGGGATAAACCAAGGTATCCCTTATGTATTATTTATTTGTCCTCTAGTCCACATGTAAAGGACATGTCATTCTTGTCCTATTGTCCACTTGTGAGGACAACTCTTTTTTGTATTTCCTTTAATAAGGAAAATAGATATTCCTCCTTAAGAGGAACTTGACACTTTGCACACACCTTTTATGAATGCGGCATTCATACAAATGAGAGTTACACATGCAAAGACATGCAACTCCTTTCTCATCTCTTTAAAAGAGGTGCTTCTCTCTCTCATTTTCATCTAGTCTCCATTATTCACATCAAGTTTTTGATGCTATTGTAAATGAGCTATTTTGCTGCATTTCTTCTCTCTCTCTTTCTCATTCTTAGGCTTTTGCCTCATTCATAATACTCACAATGGGTTTTCTTTGCTTTCCCCTTATCAAATCCTTGTCTCTTGTGTTGTTTATCTTTGGTATTGCTCCATTGATCTTGTATCATTTGTATGGTAAAACTCTTCTTGCTCTCTTGGATTAAATCTATCATTTCATGCTATTTCATTTTATTATATTTTATCATTTCAATCACTTTTTCTAACATGGTATCAGAGCTTTCTAATCCTTGTTTTGAGCTTTTGTGAAGGTTACCATATTGGAGAACTTTGTTGAGAGGAGAAGTGAAGAAAAAAAAAATTCATTCCTATTTTTTTGCAGGTTTTTTATTCAATCTTCAAGTTTTTTTTCTAACCCTCTTTGGAAGGTTTACCACCAAAGAGTTCTTCATTTTTTTATTTTTTCTAACCTCCTTTGGAAGGCTTGCCACCAAAGGATTCTTTATTTTTAATTTTTTTTATTGTATCTAACCCTATTTTTGTTGCAGGTTTTTTAAGTTTTTTGAAATTCAAGTTTTTTTTTTTTTTTTTTTTTTTTCTGTTTTTTGTTTTAGAAAGGAAAGTACATCAATTCGTATTTTTCTTATATCTCATAATTTATGATCTGGGTTTGGTTAAAATTTAAATAGCATTTAGAAAACATAAAAATGAAAAAATCTTTTAAATTTCATTTGTATCAGAATGGTATTGCAAAAGTTATTGTACTATATGTGCAGTATTATTTGTTTTTCAAGTTTTAAGACAATAGTTCGTATTTTTATGATATCTCTCAATCCGTGATCTGGGTTTGGCTGAAATTTGAACAGCATTTAGAAAACATAAAAATGAAAAAACTCTTTAAATTTTATTGAAAATAGAGTTAAATTAAAAAAGTTATCGCTCTCTATGTGTAACACATTTTTTCAATTTTTCAAATTTTTATTTTTCCTATTTCTTCAATCTGACCAGTGGTTTTGCAGGGAACATTTTAGTTTTTAATTTTGACTCTCTAAATCTCTTAATATTTATTTAACATTCTTGTGGATAATAAGTCTCATTTTTTATTTCAAATCTATTATTTAAATTTTAAAAGTAATTTTAAAATCATGTCGACTTTAATTTCAGAAATTAAGTTAAATAACTCAAACTATCATGCTTGGAAAACTCATCTTTCGTTTATATTTCGTTTTAAGCATATTTTAGATGTTGCTACTGACCCTTCTATAGTTCCTAGTGCCTCAGCTACAAAAGATGAACAAAATGTATGGAATACTAAAAATGAAGAAGCACTTGGCCTCATGGGTATATCTCTTAACCCAGATTTATATGTTCTAATTTCTCATTGCACTAATGCCCATGAAGCTTGGGATATTTTAAAGAAAACGTATGACAGGCCATCTGAATCACGCAAGATTCAATTGCAAGACAATTTGGAAGACTTAAGGTATATTGATTTCAAATCCATGGATGAATTTTTACTTAAATTTGATTATATTAAAAGTCAACTAATTGGATTAGGTGTTACTCTCACTGATATTAGATTAATTACCATTATTTTAAAGAAATGTCTTTCTAGACAATTTCAACAATTTATTACTAATGTTCATTCTGAACTTGCTATTCCTACTTTGTCTACTCAATTAACTTATAGTATTTTTCAAAATTTGTTACGTCAAGAGGAAGCTAAGTTGTTACAATTTGGTACTCTTAGATCTAATGAACATGCTTTTGTGTCTAAAAGTCAAAATTCGAATTTTAAATTTTTTAATAATGATTCTCCCAATACTTATAATAATAATAATCACAATAATCATCCAAACACTCATCATAATAATACTCATCAATCTAATAAAAAACTCCACTGTACTTATTGTGGGAAAGATGGTCATGTAACTAATAATTGTTTTAAAAAACAAAAAGATAAGCAACCTATCAATAACAATAATCAAAACTCTCATCCATCTCGTCATGCTTTTACTGTTAGTTACAATGTTCCTAAAAATTTAGAATGGATTATTGATACTGGTGCATCTCAACATGTTACTTTTCATAAAGAAGTGTTTGATTATTGAAAACCCGATCCTTCTAATATTCCAATTCAATTAGCTAATAATCATAGTTGCAAAGTTGAAAGATTTGGTAATGTTAGTATTTCAAATAGAAAATTACATGATGTCCTTTATGTTCCTGAGTTGAAATACACTCTTCTTTCTATTGTAAAATTATGTCAAAATTACAAAGTTGAGTTTCATAGGGACGTGCTCTGTTATTGATCCTAACACTAATGAAGTTGTTGCTAATGCTAAGTTGGTCATGATAACTTATTTAAATTTTTTGGGTTCACCTCTTCTAGAAACTCTTTGCACAAAGATATTACTTTTAATATGAAGCATGAAAGGCTTGCTCATTTGAAAAATGAACATATCTCATCTAATATAGTTGAAAATTTACCTCTTATTGCTTCATCTAAGATGGCATGTACAAAGTGCATGAGTGAAAATATGCAAAATACCAAAAGTTATCAAGCTTATAATCCTATTACTAACAAAGTGCACATAGCACGAAATATTTGTCTTGCAGAAAATGGTGTGCATGATTCTTCTAATGCTCAAAATGAACAAGTTCATAGAAGCAGAATTGTGTTAGTGGAGGACCAACCTCCTTCTCTAAACCCTACTCCTCATATATCTACCTTTATTCCTCCTATTATTTCTTACAATGGTAATGGTAATGATGCATTTATAGATCATGGTAATAATGCTAATATTTATAAGGGTAATAATGCTAATATTGAAACAAATGATGCATTCATACATCATGACTCTTCCTCTAGTGATAAATTTGTTAAAAAAAAAAAAAAATAGTTTCAAAAGGTACTTAGTAAAAGAGATCAATTTTTAGAATGGGTGGACTTCAACCTAGGAGGATTAATTACTGCAAATATTGTTTGATGTTAATAATTCTCTTTCATCATCTTTGACATTTCTCTTTAGTATTCTGCCTAGAAATTATGTTCTATATATGATATTAATTCTATTTGCATGATTTCATACCATGATAGTTTAAGTATATTTATTCATGTGTATATATGGGGGCCCACATATATATCCTGATAAATATACAAATTTTTGTGTATTTTGTGACTTGACAATTATGAGTGCATTTTTATATATTTCACATATGCAAAAAAAATTTCTTTGGAATTATGAGCTATTATAAAATATTGCCTTCAACATTTATCTTGTTCTATTGATTGACGTGCATAAGTGCAATTATACTTTTTTAGCATCATTCTATTGCCATATTGGCACTTTATGGTCAATACCATTTATTATTGGAGTTTCCCTCCAATTTTAGCTAATTTAACCCATCTTGAAGGCATTTTATTCTTATTTGAAAGCAATCAATTGTTAATACTCATACTCCTCCCCTTTGATATCTTTGAAAATATGCCATATAATGTTATGTATACTTCTTTTCTTAAATCATGAGTCATGCAGGTTATGGATTGATCACCCATTAATTTGTAGTAAAATGACTTATTAGTGGACTGTCTATATCCACGTGATTGAAGCATTGTTGATGTTGGATTCATTAGCTAGCATTTTCTATGGTCTTTTCTTGAAAGTTTTGATAACATATTTGTTCTTTACAAAATATGATTTATCTTGATTTCTTTGTAGTACCAAGTTACACTTATATTTACTCTATGAAAATTTACTTATACATAAAAAGTTTCTAACTTGAATATAAGATGAAATTGTCCTTGTGGATAGTTGCCTTTGTTTCTATGTTTCAGGTAATCCATCAAGACACATACAAGATATCATTATTTGTTGTATAGATCTTATGCCACATGAATCCACTTGAAGATGTAACACACTTGAAGAATTATCAACTTCTCTTGGCTCTCCAATGATGTACCCATGATAATAAGAGACCTTTTGCACAATGAAGATATTTCAAAAAAACCAAATTACAATTTGATTTTGACAACATCTCTCCAAGTAAAGATTAAAGGGGGGTGTTAGAATTAATAATCTTTCCTTGGTTGTATTTATTTATTTATTGGGATAAACCAAAGTATCCCTTATGTATTATTTATTTGTCCTCTAGTCCACATGTAAAGGACATGTCATTCTTGTCCTATTGTCCACTTGTGAGGACAACTCTTTTTTGTATTTCCTTTAATAAGAAAAATAGATATTCCTCCTTAAGAGGAACTTGACACTTTGCACACACCTTTTATGAATGTGGCATTCATAGAAATGGGAGTTACACATGCAAAGACATGCAACTCCTTTCTCATCTCTTTAAAAGAGGTGCTTCTCTCTCTCATTTTCATCTAGTCTCCATTATTCACATCAAGTTTTTGATGCTATTGTAAATGAGCTATTTTGCTGCATTTCTTCTCTCTCTCTTTCTCATTCTTAGGCTTTTGCCTCATTCATAATAGTCACAAGGGGTTTTCTTTGCTTTCCCCTTATCACATCCTTGTCTTTTGTGTTGTTTATCCTTGGTATTGCTCCATTGATCTTGTATCATTTGTATGGTAAAACTCTTCTTGCTCTCTTGGATTAAATCTATTATTTCATGCTATTTCATTTTATTATATTTTATCATTTCAATCACTTTTTTTAACATATACCTCCTCCTTAAACTCACCATTAAGAAACATTGTCTTGACATCCATCTGATGAATCTACCATCCCATCTATGCTACAAATGAGATCATGACTCATATAGAAGTATACCTGGCCATTGGAGCAAATGTCTCCTCCTAGTCCCTCCTTCTAAGAGAACCCCTTGGCCACAAACCTTGCATTGTATTTCTCAATGCTACCATCTGCACCATGCTTTATCTTATAGATTCAGTGAGATTTAACTACTTCTCTTTCTATTGGTCTAGGCACTACCTCCCACACATCATTCTACATAATTGAGTTATGCTACTCAACCATAACATCCTTCCATACTTGATGCTCTACAACCTCCTAATAGCTAGAAGATTCACTATCTACCAATTGACTGACTAATGCCACATAATCATTGAAATTTACTAGTTGTCTCTGCTCTCTAGTACTCCTTCTAGGAGCTCCCACAAATTCCTAAGTATCCCTTTCTGTCCCTTGAACCTCACAATTCCTGCTGCCAACTGTACATGATAAAATATCAACCTCTAAGTCTTCTAGATGCATTTCTTAGTTGCACCTATTGCTACATGCTCTGTAAAACTTCACCACTTGAGCCTACACTTATATTGGTAACTGTACTTGTGCTTTGCTACCCTTGAGTAGGCCTTGGAGCTTCTGCTAGCCACTCACTCTGATCATTTGTTGGAAAATCTCTAGACCTTCTAAATGCCTTGTCCTCTATGAGCTTAACATCACATCTAATAATAATTCTTTTGGTCTCGGGGATAAAAATCCTATATCCCTTTAAGGTTTCACTATACCCAACAAAGTACCCCCTCTCTGCTGTCTGATCTAACTTGGTATGTGTATATCCTAGAATATGATAATATGCCAAACTCCCAAATATTCTAAAGTGACCAACATCTAGTTTCTTTCTTGTGAAAGCTTTCTCTGGTGTTATCTTCCCTAGTACCTTGTGTGGAACCCTATTTTGAATGTAGACTGTTGTACTACATGCCTCTGCCCATAAATAGCAGGGCATGTCCTAGTCATGTAGCATAGCTTTTGCTACCTCTGATATAGAATGGTTCTTCCTCTCAGTAACTCCATTCTATTGTGGATTGTAAGGGATAATCCACTCTCTCTTGATTCCTTCTTTGGTACAGAACTCCTGGAAGTTATTTCCTTTCTACTTGCATCCATTGTCTAACCAAAGAACCTTTATCTTCCTTCCTATTGAGTTCTCCATAAGAGCCTTAAACTCTTGGAACTGACTGAAAACCTCATCCTTGGTCTTCAAGAAGTATATCTAAGTCTTCCTAGAGAAATCATCAATAAAAGTAACATAGTACTCATATCCTCTGAGAGATTTTGTCGACATTGGTCAACATACATCTGAATGTACTAGATCAAGAACACCTTCAAATCTGGTGTCACTCCTTGAAAAAGATTCTTTTGCAAACTTCCCCAACACACATCCCTTACATACATCATCATGCTTTGTGCTCACCTCTAGAACTCCTGTCACCATCTCATGAAGAAATTTGAGTGCTCCATGATGAATATGGTCCATTCTCCTATGCCATAGCTCTCCAAGATCACTAGGATTATTGTTTCTCATGAGTGCCTTAGGAGTATCAAATTGCAACCTATAAAGGTGACCACTCCTAACTCCAATAGTTATGGGTGATTTCCAGTCCTTGTGCTTAATCAGCACATGTGTCCCTCTAAAGAGTACATTATACCCCCTATCTTGAAGAACATATACAAAAATCAAATTCATACCTAAGCTTGGCACATGCAACACATCATGAAATTGAATTATCTTTCCATTCTCCCTCTAAAATTGAACAGCCCCTTTTCTAATAGGGTTGAGTTTGGACAAGTTTCCCATAGAAATCTAGATATTGGCGTTCTCCTCCTTATAACTGGAGAAGTACTCTCTAACTCTTGTCATATGAAATGACGCCCCAGTATCTATATACCAGATAGTCTATGAGGTTGAGATCACCATACAAGCTATAAGTGCAAACTCACCTTCCACTCTACTGGAGAGTTCTTCTAAACTTGTTGAAGTTGTCGCTTACTTCTTTTCCTTCTTCCTTTCTGGGCAATCACTAACATAGTGACCACACTCATGACATCCAAAGCACTTGACCTTAGAAAGGTCCTTCTTCTTCTTTTCACTTTGTGAATTTGATCCTTTACTAGACCCCTTCTTTTCTTTCCCTTGGGCCTTTCCCTGCTAGGGCAACGTTTTCCTATTCCACCTCACTTTTTTGACTCTTGTTGGCCACATTGAAAAAACTTAGTCTAGACTCCTCCTAAGTGAAATCAATCCATAGTCGATCCCTACTTGGTAAGGTATCTCATCCACTGACAACTTGAACAAAGGCACTCCATTGTTTAGTAAACTCATTTAGGGCTATTGTCACCAGTTCATCATCACTAGGGCTATCTCCAATAACTACTAACTCATCCTTGACAAGTCTAAGCTTGGTGAGGTAACTTGTGACATCTTCTCCCTTGTTCATCTGGGTATTCTTCAACTTCTCTCTAAGAATCATCTTTCTATTTGTGGTAGTATTCTGGTATAGATTCAAAATGGCATCCCACATCTTTGCTGTATCTAGCTTTGAGATGTGTGGAACAATATGATCCTTGACACCATCAAGGATTATCCTCCTCACTTTGGTGTCTTCCTTCTTTTATGTTGCAAGCTATGTAGCATCTGTAGGTATAACTATACCAGTGGTAGCATAATCTTCGATACCATTCGCTTCCAACAATAAAGAAAGTCAAGCCTTCTAGACACCGAAATTCAAGGCACCATCAAATCTGTCCTGATCTCTCAAACCAGCTGAAGCCATCTCAAGGGATTAAAGATGTAATAAATCTGAAGAGATCAATCTAGGTTTTATAAACCCTCAATTTCTTTCCTAGGGCAAAACTCTTCTACCCTCAACATCGCTCTCATACCATGTGAAAATTCCTATTGCAGTCACTGATTATTAATCTCCTATTGTAAATGATTATTAAACTTTCGAAAATAAATTCTCAGCTAATATCAAAAAATAACACAACTGCAACTTCACTTATAAAATATGGAAAGAAATTCACAACACAAAGAGCACAATGTTTTTGGACAAATCGTTCCTAGAAAAACCCCTAAGGGAAAACAAGTTCTATAGATGAGAAAATTATATTAACTTCAACAAATCAAGAGATACATAATTCCTTGCCTCTTACTGGTAGAACTCAGACAACCTCCTAATTTCTCTTGTTGACATTATTTAGCTGTTATCTCTAATGCTATCATTGTGCCCTTGCTAACATTGCAAAACTTGTTTGCTAATACTACAAACTCATTTGCTAACAATATAAATGCTTCTACAAACTTGTTCTCCAAATGTCTCCTTGACCCCCTTTTATACTACTGTTGAAAAACTAGCGGCCGAGATTGATTCTCAATTGATGATCAAGATAAAAAACAACTTAACAACCCTAACCAAGTCAGTTTCTAGTTGCTTCCAAAAGTGGTTAATTAATTAACAAATATTTGTCCTAACTCTAATAAATTAGTTAGCAAAACAATTATTTGCTAATTAACTATATATGGACAAACAACTACCCAAGCTATAAAAACTAACAAATGCAACAAATAAAAATATATATTTACAATAATAGTCAACATTTTTATAGTATATTTACTTATGTAAAAATTATAATTTAGTGTCTACCTAATATTTAATTAAAATTTATCTATTATATTATTTCATGATTACAACCCTTATGTAAATTATTATGAACCATCATTATATATATATATATTTTATGATAAACTCATATCACTATTATCTATAATAATTTAAATTCTCTCTCATCCTTCATTCCTACAATATTAAATAAGTATTTATTCTTTATCATTAAGATTGTAGATCTAAAAGAGTCAACCAAAGTTGGCCTCTTGGAGCATTGGGAAACCACAATTTGACAACTCATGAAGAGATTGATATGCAACCTTTGTTTGAAATTTTAGGTTGCCACTACAGTAAACTCCAACTAATGAAGCCAAATTTGTTTTGGTTGAATCATTCTTAAAACAGCAGACACCACCAAACATGAAATGCAAGTCAAAGGTTTCACATTTGCTTCCGCCTACCCACATATTTTTTCCCCTTTTTTGTTGTTTCATCATTATAATGAGTTCAATCAAGTGCCACTTTAGAGGACAATAAAAGACATCTCCCTTTTGGAATACAAATCAAGAGATAAATTAGAACCCATAAAAAACTCACCGTCGTGAAAAGCCTGCTTATTTGTGTAAATTGCACGAGTACTCTATGAATCACATGGAAAGGCAAAGTTATCATTACATTTTTAAACTCATCTTTTGGTTCATTTCATTGCTTGGACTGAAGTGAAATACTATGTTATGATTTAGTGTATGTAAAGTTAATATGAACTTTGACCAAACTTTTTATTAGTTATATAGTTATTTATGTTTTAATGGGACAATATTAGTGTTGTAAATAAGGTAAGTGACATTTTACATATTAGTGTTGTTAAAAGTAGTATTATATTTGTAATAAATAAGTTATGTAATAATTTTTTTTAAAAAAATGTACTATAAATTTAGATTCAAATAAAATTAGATAAGAGAGAATAGATTTCTATAATCTATGAGTAATTTAGTTTTTTTGTTTTTAGATTTGATTGTGTACTTGTTTCAGCATGAATGTTTTAGATCCGATTTTATGATCTATCATTAAGATGAAGAGATGACTGAGTGTAAGAAAAATTGATTAAAGTTGTTCATAAGCAACATACTGATTAAAAGTAGATATATTTTCCATCAATGATTTTTTTAAAATAATTATTTTTTATACTATGTTAGAATCTAAATGTATCACCAAATCCTGCATTCTATTGGAACCTAAGCATGTCTTCAAATTTATCTTACAATATAATCTAAGTAAAACAAAAATAGAATTATCTTGATGGAACAAATATGACTCACAAATTCTATGTACATATTTTTGTTAACCACTAGAAATGCTATTTTTTTTCAAAAGTTATATCAGCCAAAACAAGATGATGTTAGTTATGTAATTTTATATTTTCTTTATTGACAAATATAATGAAAATGATATGATATCTCTATTTATGAATAATTTGATTGAATGAAAAGAATTTGTGAACAAATTTAGATCTTCCAACGAAGTAAACCTACTATAATAAATTGCCTCTAGAATTTTAAAAAAATAGCAATTTTATTACATTTTATAAACAATGAGCGCATAAATTTAATAACCAACTTTATAATCAAGAGTACTCTTGAGTTTAATGTGGAGAATGGAGTTGTCTTAAATACAATTTTAGAAAATTATTTCAACAAGAAGTTTAATTCAAAATGTATAGAATGCATTATATGTAAAAATATATTGTATTTTTATATAAAATAAGATAATTAAAGCTAAATTATTGAATCTCAAAATGATTAGTTGGTTTCTTTTTACTTGAAGATGTTTTAACTTGCTTGTATTATAGGCTCTTGCATATTAAATATTCTTATTGTTAAAAGGTTATGATCTCATTTTATTTCTTTCTTTAAGTTTTTGGTCATTTAGAGGTCAACGTGTGTGTGTGTGTGTGTGTGTGTGAGTGAGAAAGAGAGAGAGTGAGTTTAATATCATGTTAGTTTTGTGATTGTACATATTTATAATGGAAAATAATATCATTAACAATACATCAATCAACAACATAATCTAAATAAATGTATCAAATTTTTAAAACACTAATGATTCAATTGGTCATTATATATATATATATATATATATATATATATATATATATATATATATATATATATATATATAAAGTTATGAATTATATCTAAAATTTGATTATGAATTGAATGATAAATAAAATAAGTATAATTTAATATATTATATAATAAACTTTATAAAACATAGATTTGTTCTTTACGGACAATAATATGACATCTAGATTCTAAACACTATTAAGAATCATCCCATCTATAAAAAAATCTTTCAAAGATCCATTCAAGCTCAATCCTCCCTGCAAAAATTAAAATCTTCAAACAAGTGCCATATAGTGGCTAGTACTTGCCGTAATAAAAATTAATTGATTAGTTAATTTTTTTAAATAAAAATAATTAATTAAAAATAACATTAATAATTATAAATGTATTCACATAATAATAACTTTAAATTTAAATATTAATAAAATAAAATAATTTATTCTAAAGTGATAAATATTGTAATCAAGTAATTAGAAACAAAGACTAATGTATAAGACTATTAAAATACAAGTTATCTTATTTTTTATTGATTGAGATATCACTATTGCACGAGAGAGAGTTTAGTCTAAAACATATTATAAAATATTATAAAAAAATAATTAATTAAGAATAATATTAATAACAATAAATATATTTACATAGTAATAAATTGAAATTGAAATATTAATAAAATAAAATAATTTATTCTGAAGTGATAAATATTGTAATCAAGCAATTAGAAACAATGACTAATCTATAACTCTTATTTTTGATTGATTGGGATGTCACTATTGAAGTTTAGTCATGGTATTTTCCAAGTTTTTAAAAAATGTTTTATATTCAGGTATAAAGAAATAATAAAAGTCATAGCATTTTCTAATTTATCTAATAAAGTTTAATGAATTTTTGAAATATAATAGTTGATAATAATAAAAAAAAATCAACTTTAATAATTTTAAACATTCTTAATACAAAATAAATATTTCTTATATAACTTTATTCTTACATTTAAATTCTTAAATTACAAATATTTGATATTTATTTTTAATTCATTAATTTGTATTTGTTATCAAAATTAAAGTAATACAATTTACTTCTTATAAGTTCTTATAGAAAATTGTTATTTATTATTATTTTTGAGCTTTTTGTATTATGATCTATTGCCAAATAAATGATAAAATTTGTTTTGTTAGTTGAATTTATAAGTGCAAAGATTAAATTGTATTATATTAAAAATTTCAAGTATTTTAGTAATTATATTTGTTTTAGAATTAAATTATATTTTATCTACATAATCATCTATATTATATTGTATATGCATCTTCAAAAATATTGCCAAAAAAATATATTATGGAATATTTCCGCAAAAAGGGGTCCTATAAGATCAAATGAAATTGGCCAGTCGAATTTGGAAAAAATTATTTTTGTAATATATAAAATTCATAAGTAAATAGGCAAACTTTAGTAAAATTGAAGTTATAAAAAAATAGTTAGTGCTCATTGATTGAAAACAAATTCACTATTGTAATAATTTGCCAAACTTGAATGCAATAGTATTGTCTTATGGCAAGTACAATAGCACAATAAAAAATGTACTATCATTTATCTTTTTATATTTTAATTCAGCTTGATATTTATTTGAAATAAAAATTTATGGAATATCTCACAATAAAAACAAATCCTGTGCGTCTCATATTGGTGAGTGTAAACGTAGTGCAGTCTTGTCATGCCATGCTCCCTTATAAAACAAAACGAATGTGTAGACTTGCAGTGCGTTTACAGTCAGGAATATGTGTCATTCTATATATTGAGAGTTGTCTCTTCAACACCCAAACTTTTGTTTACAAAACTTTGGATACGACATATTGATGTCTTCTCACGTTGATTTCTTGTTGAGGGGACAAAATACTCTTATCTTCCACTCATTACTGTTTTCTCTCTCTGACATGTTTAATAAACCTTGAACATTGATTCTAGAGCAAATTCACTAATACGTTTTGAACTTCAACTTGAGCTAGGTAATATGGAAGATTAATAGTAATCTAATAGTTGTATTGAACTACTATTGGGATACTTGTGTCTTGAACCTTGAGAATTTTGTTCATTAAATATTTGATAATTTGGAGTGTTTGATTATTGGAGCATATTAAAGTAGATATTACGCATGAAATGACCACTTTTTAACTTTTCGACACTTAATCATTTATAGAGGGAGCATCATTATTAAACCTAGAAGCCATAAAATATTTTTAAAGTAGTTAAGTTGTGTAGGAAAACAACAAAAGGAAAATCAGTAAAATCTCATATATAATTTAGTCTATGTGGATGTGACAAAGTTTGCTATAACAAGTATTGGCACACTTTCTCTATCTTGCTTAGTTAAACAATGGTTTATATTATTTTTGTTTCTTATTCAATTAGAAGATTTGTTCACCATTTTAATTAATTTTTTAATAGTTATACTAATATATTTATATTTTAAATTGTTTATTAGCTTTGTGGGTGAGTGGACGAAGTTGGTATACAAAAAAGTGGACACCTAACAAAAAAAAAAAAACTCAATAACCCGATTAGGTTATCTAAAAGTCAAATGCGAGTCAGACTTGGCATCCAAGCATGACCATTATAATTTTAAAAAGCCTAATTGGGTTCTATAAAATTTGATTGGATTTTTAAATTTATCTTATTTAAAACTTGATCGAGTGTCTTAAAACCTAATTGGGTTTTAAGAAATATAAATTATTTATGCTGCTCATGTTTTAGGGCATTTTTATACCCTCAAATGACAACATCAACGTGGAATGGAGAGGAAGAAGGCAAAACCCAGTCAAGTTTGCAAGGAAAAGAGGATTTTTTATGCATTTTCATCCATGGTGCCTCGCAAATGAGGTATGTCTTCATTCTCCTCATCGTCTATGTATTTTTCATCATAGTTTGTAATGTGGTTTTGTAATTTGTATGATTTGTAATTTTTTTCATATTTTGTATTTTACAAAAAAAAAAAAAAATATTAGATGCATCAATGAATCCAAGAAAATGAGGGAGAGGTGAAAGACCATCTCTTGCACAATCAAATCCTCCACCTATAGTGACAACCACAAAACACTCCATCCATTGTGATACAAACACAAAACCCTCCACTCGTAATGACACAACCACAAACCCCTCCACTCAATGTTCCCATTCAACAACCACCACCGCCTATAAACCCTCCATGCATACCATTACATTATTTAAATAATACACAAGAGAACCTCATAAACCACCTTACACAAAGTAGGGCTCACAATACCCAAATGGTCAATAGGTTGTAGTCATCTACACTTTCTCACCACTCAACCCTAGTTAATACACTTGAACAAATGAACCAAAATGTGAATGAGGTGTCTAGGAAGGTTACAAAATGGGGTTCATGGAGGGATATGTGTCGTGCATTTTATGCCGATGGGTTATAATATCAACAAGTGAAAGATAAGGACATAAAGAAAGGTACTATATGTTCTCTTTTCACTGATCCTATATCTAGCAACTCCTTATTACACACAACCAAGACGTTTCCAATTCATTGGTGCACTCATACTAGGATGAGATCATGTTTTTGGGATTGGTGGTATATGGTATTTGACCTATCACCATGTAATAATTATGAGGTGCCTCTATAATTTTTGGGAAAGCTATATTGTGAATTCATCCTTGCCGGGAAGCCAAATTACTTTGACATCCATGAGTTCTAGGGTAGAGGGAGAGGCTCTACGTAGGATAAACTTGGGGCTCACAGGGTGGTACCACAACATGAGAGGAGATGTACATCACAAACAACCATATCTCATGTTGTGCTCCCATCAATTCTAAAGAAGTCTATTGATTTACAGACTCTTCATGTAGCTACATCACTGACATATGTTGTCTTTGAGCATAACTTACAATTAGGTGGTTTTCCTTCAATTATGACACCTCAACCATCATTAGATGCACCTTTAGGGCCATCACAGCCTACGATAGCTCCATCATCATTTCCTATGGAACCTCAACCATCATTAGATGCACCTTTAGGGTCATCACAACCTGCAACAACTCCATCAACATTATAATGCCCCGCCTAGAGATCCTTGGAAATAAGGATAAATATAAGCCAATATAAATTTTTTTTTTTAAAAGTATAAATGCACATGACATACAACATACAAGGATCACAAAGATCACAACAGAAGACTAACCAAACTTCATGACACCAATGGGTCTCGAAACGCTACTACTAACCAAAATGACTAACAACAGAAGTCACAAAACTGAGTTCGAATCAAAACATTCCAAATTCAAAATGTGACACCAAAGGATTGAAGAGAACCTAAGAGGGTATCCAAATCACTTCCCAAAAAGTTTGGGTCAAACCGAAAAGTGCTCATTGTTCACTTGGATAGGTTTTTACAAATACCAGGCGATACTTTAAATTAGCACTGGGTGATACTTTCTAGTTTCGTATGATCTTTCTCAAGAAGGGGAGTGACACTTTTAGGGTTTGGTTGACACTCCTCAAGAGGGCATGTGATACTTTACCTGTATCATATGACTCTTCTTCAATGGGGTTGCAATACTTTCGAGTATCACATGACATTTCCTCCTATGAGGTGCGATACTTTTGAGTATCGCATGACATAACTCTATTGGGTGAGCGACACTTTAATGTATCACCACATGCTGACACATGGTTGCCTAGGAATGCAAGAAACAAACTCTAAGGATGAACTAAAGAGTAAAATAGAGTTCACAACCTCCATACTAGGGAATACCAGATCCACAATTCAAGGCATAAACACTCAAACACAATCTAACCATCTAACAAATAGTGAAGGGAAGTACAGAAGGAAACATCACAGTGCACTTTACTAATACATTTGGCATCGATTTACGATGGCTAAGTGTCACAATTACGACTGCAATGTGTCACCACTGCGACAGGTAATAAACGTCATTGTTTTTTAGTCACAAATTACGACATCTATCCCATGCCGTCGCAATTATGACACCTATCCGTCACTATGAGACCACTTTATTATGGCACAAATCTCGTCGCAATGCTTGCAGTGTACGTCATAATTGCGACATCCACCGCAAGCATTGCAACGGGGTCGTGACAGCATCTAGCAACGGGGTCGCTGTGGCGGCAGCCGTCCCAATACTTTCCCTGGATGTTGCAATTGCAACGTCCACAGCAAATTGCAATGGGGTTGCGTCAGCATTTGGCGACAGGGTCACTATGGCGGCAACACTGACGACTGTCATAATGCTTGCAGTGGACGTTGCAATTGCGACGTCCACTGGAAGCATTGCAACGGCGTCGCTATGGCGATGACGCTGAGGGCAATCGCAATGGTTAGGGCGGACGTCGCAATTGTGACATCCACAACAAGCATTGTGATGGGGCCGCTATGGTGGCGACGCCAACATCTGTCGCCGCCACAGCGACCTTGCCACAAGCATATTCAGCTTGCTGCTTCAGCCACAAACATCAACAATGTTACACCCATTCTGAACCACAACAGTTGTAATTTCTGATGTCTTAGTTTGCTGCACAAAAACACAACCATTTATTTTGTTTGATAGACCCTTTCCATAGGATTGTTGTGGATACTTAGAAGTGACTAAACATGCAAAACTTTTCGCAACTGGATACTCTTTTCTAGAAGGTATTTTTGCAGAGCGTTTCTGCTTAAGAAAAATGTTTTCCTTCTAAAGCTGTAACTTTGTGCATTTATTCCTTTCATTGGATCATTTCTTCCTCAAAATATGCATTGCTTTTAGAAGAAAATGCCCCTTGAAAGACAATGCTTGTAAAAATTGAGGACATGGAAGATGCTTCATAAGCTTCAATTTGTTTCTACTAATGAGGTAGTGGTTGTCCTCATGGTGGTTTTAGTACTTTTGGTTGGAAATAAATTTAGTTTCTTGATTATATTTCTACAACCTATGTGGATGCATAGCTTTTACACATGACCCATTCATTTCCCTTCCCTTACAGAGCAAAGTACCATTTTTGCCTCCCTGCCAAAAGGAACATATAAAGATTCATTAGGACTAAAAGCAATTTTCTCAAAAAAAAACATATACACTACAGCATTAATACAAAAAAAAAGCACTTGAAATAAGGAACCATCTTCCAGGGATAGGAGCTTAGCAGCCTCACTCTCATTATCTATAGAATTGTGGACCAAACTACCATTCTCTAGATGCTCACTAGCTACAAGTTTACCATTTGAATCATTTTTTAGAAGTTTAATAGCACGATGCCGAGTAATAATACCTGTCAAACCATTTGTAGAATGTTTGACATTCTCATGATCTGTTAGCATTAATTTTTGAATAAGTTTCAGAATTTCTACCAATATAATTCTCATTATCATTGCTCACATCACAGTTTCGAGAATGTCCAACAACCATAATATTAAAATTACCCATAGAATCAGTTCCCTTTATTTCAGATTCCTGCTTCTTAACATTATTACTAGATCCATTCGAAGTGCATCCATTACTTATGGTATGACTTGACTAGAAGACATTATTTGTTTGAATACCATTGGTTCTTGGAGGCACCATCTGTAATGTAACATCATGATCTGTTGATGATCTGGATTTACTGCATGACTGGCCAGAACTTGTGTTCTTTTCTAGACTTTTTGAAATGAAATTGACATTTGAAAATTTTTCTACCTGTTGGGGTATTTTGTTTACACCTGCAACACTAAAAGAGATTGCTGTTGTTTGGAAAGAATGCATGTTTTCTATCACCTAGGGGGCATATGAATCTTGTAAATGGTTTTCCTTTGGATGTTCAATGTTCAATGACACCCTCTTCTTTAGTTTAGAGCCATTATACTAAGATTCAGACCCACCTGTTGTTTGAATGCTAGTTTTCTTATCTCGTATATAGAATAGCATGTAAGCTTTCTGGGAAAGCACACTTTTCTCATTGACTCAATAGACCTAGAGTACAAAATGTCATAAGAATAACTTCAATCAGTCTAAACAACTTTAGTATAATTAGTGTTACCATATAAAGAAAAGGTTCTACATAAAATTGTAGTTCTTTTGTGTATTATGTTATACACAAATTATAATGAGCTTGTTCCACAAAATTAAACATGTCTTCACAACTGTAGCAAATGTATACCTGATTATCATCTAAAGCATGCTAGATGCCTGTGGATGAACGAATAAAGTAGAAATAATGACCAAAATGTGTGCTCCAGCCATCATGAACAAGAACACCATAAAGAGTGTACTTAAAATTGCCCTCCTGTGATTGATCAACAGACAGAGAAACTAGAATATCATTCAAATGTGAAAAATTTATTTAATAACTAGTAGATATTACAAAAACTATATTATTAGATTCTACTGAAAATGTGATCCACTGGCAAATAATATTGTAAGGGCTACTTACATGTGAACTGCTAACAAATGGTTTGAGATCTAGTGTACAACCAAAGTCTACTTTTTTGTCAATTTTTCCTCCAGATCCAACTACACTGAAGCACTTGAGATGAATTGCAAGAACACATGGTGTTTTATCAATTTTGAGTTGTTCTAGAGCCTTCACTTTTACTTTGCATTGTTGACATTGATATCTTTTCACACCCCCATCTAACTGCTCCACTGCCGTGTAATGGGATAATGCTTTCAACAAGGAATCTGCTCGAATGTTCTCTAGGCTCAAATCTAAGAAAGGATCAAATTTATTTGAGCAATAAGAACATTGTGTGCACTTCACCTACAAGCCAGGTTGAAGCAATTGTTAATGAATAAAATACTTTTCTAAGACTATAACCTACAGTTCCCACCATAAAAATAATTTTGAAAGGTTTAAGTGACTCAAAAAATCCCATTTATGAAATGAACAGTAAATCTTGGAGGTTTCTATAAGCCTCTCTCTATTCCCTCGCTAATATTAAAAAAGATGATGTTTAGATATGAATAACTTCTTTTGATATCTTCTTACATTCACTCATCCTTGTTAACAAAGTACGATTTTTTTTGAAAATATAAACACCTAAAAATCACAACCTGACTTATGAGTCGGCCACCAAATATTTTATGTACTAGACTCTTCTCATAAGAAAAAGGTAATTCAATTAAACAATATAGATAAATATACTCATACCAGTGAAAGAAAGTTTTATGTTTTTTCTGTGTTTTTTTGAATATATGATTTTTTCCTTTGTTTAGAATATGAAATATATAGCAATGCATGGGAGTTGAAAGTGCAAATACAGTGCCCCTCATATGATCTTTCTATCTCTTGAGTCAATTCTTTCCGATGTGCTTGAGCATACATAGAACAAACCTGCATCTTTTATAAGTTTAGGCCAATCTTGTGAAGCAACAACCTGAAAGTTCAAGAATCATGAGAAAAATTAAACATGGAAAAAAATCCAATACTATCATCATTATAATCTACTAGAAATAGAAAATTGTTCATGTCCAAACCTATCAATAAATTCCTAAATGCAACACCTTTTCCTATAGAATAATTCATCTACTCTAATTTTAAAAACTTATAGAAATTATATTTTAGAAGTTTGTTAGGCAAAACACATAGATAGATATGACATTATTCTCATGCTCAAATTACACACCCAGTGATAGCATAACATATATTAATTCAATGAAACTAATTTTAAGAAGGGTTCAGTAATCTAGATGCCTATTTCACATGTGACTAGTGGTACTCTTCAACAATCATGAGATAATGTAGTTCAAATTTTGGTGAGAATGTTGAAATTTGATAAATAAAATCAAAGTTTCATCTAGACTTACTTGTTAGTGAATGTACATGTAAGTTCATAAGGATCATTGTGATGAAACTAAGTTACAATCATGATTCCAGGAACAACCTGTCAAATAATAAACAAGTCAAAAGATGAATTTTATTAAATTTTAAAAGTTTAGAGATTAGAGATTGGATCTGTGAAATTTAGTTTTACATGTTTAGGGATTTAAAAAAGAAATCGATCAACCAACATGTAGGTGCCATGATGAGATGACACGCACCTATCCATATGCAAGAACTGTGGCATTATAACCTTGGAATAAACCATCAACAAGTGGAGCAACACATTCTCCAAAAATCATTGATGATGGAGAACCAGTGCTACCATACACATGATCAAATGTAAATGAATGCGTACCAATTTGCACCTGCAAAATTATAATAAAAAATTGGTAGAAGTTAGAAATATACTCTAGAACTCCATCGAATGTAAAATCCAAATCTCAGAATCTATATGATTAAAATACAAGGCATTAATGGATTTCAATAAATTGAAGCAAGTACTGAGAAAATATGCATCATGCACAATTTAAAAAATAAATGGCATGATAGTATTTTCATGTCCACATATTAATATACAAAATAAACTAGCAGTATGAAAGCCGTGTCTGATACAAAAGTGTAATTAAAAAACAAGAGAGTTGGAATTATAAAGATTATTGTTACTATATTTCTAACACTGTAGTTTTATAGTAAAAAAAAGTTTTGTCGAGTTTCTCAACACACACACACTGAATATTAATTTGTGCAGATTCAATTACTAAGAGTCCAGTTTAAAAGTGTGCAAAGTTGTCTAAAAGACTTTGACATAACTCATGAGCTCAAAGGTGCTAATCAATCTGTGTTGTACCCTGCACAAGGAGTTTACTTCAACACATACAATGATTTGATCAATTGACATAATTGATGCTCTAGGAATCTCCTTGAACTTTCTTTATAATCTACTGTACTCTTGAGATGCATTGACCTGCTTTTGATAATTTGTGGACACTAACATATTTACTTCTTTCTTTCTTGAAATTCAAATCCTTCGAGTACTTACATATTTTCTTCCTCTTGGAGATTCCAACTCAAAAAATGCATCTTCACATCCATTTGGTGAATGCACCATCCAAATTTAGTAAATGTTAAAGGATCAAGCATTTCTAAGGTTATATAACTTCAATTATTTGAACTAAGTGAGGATATTATTTTAATAGAGGCAATCTTGTTTTCTCTCAAAAAAAATATGAATATGGACAATAGGCCATTGCCTTAAGGGCCAAGGATGAGACAAACACTACAGTCCAAGAATTCTTCACCTAAATCATAGGCTGATCAGGAAAAACTTAGTCTATAGTGATAAGGGCTAATAATATTCACGCAGGGGAACTTTTGTCTCCTTTCCACTGTAAAATAATTGCAACTTGAGATTATTTCTAGGGTAAAGTGGCAAGGAATGATATTGTTATCATAGGTCTTTTTAGGTTTTAATGCACAACTACAACAATTTTGGTCATATATGTGCATCTATCTTGACCAATGCACCAATCTTTATAGTGCCTCCAGGCCAGGATGCCTGCTTCAACTTCAAAGTAAAAAACCATTGATGATAGTGTTCCTTTCATTTCATGAGTTCTAGATGCCACAAGAAACAAGGGAACCCTCTGCTGATTGAACACAAATGTGAAGGAGAAAACTCTGCTTACTTGAACACCACTTTGACAAGCCATAAGAACAATGATTGTAGCCTGCACAACAAAAAATCAGAACCATATCTAACAAAATGCTTTTCCATTTCTCAGCCAATGACTTCAATATTTGACTAAACAAAACCATTCCTGCTTCCTTCTTGATAAAACTAGAATATATGGTCTTCATTCAATCAAACATTATTTCTCAGCAGTGTCAAGTCCCCAGATAATCTCATCAATTTCTGATCTCTGAACTAGTAACTTTCTCAAACATCAATTAAAAAAGAACATATTGATAGGTTATTCAGAGGATGATATTGATATGGCTTTTTCAATACTTCAAAAAAATTATACAATGTAATTTAATATCAATATGTTATAGTTTTTTGATTGTAATATACATTCACAATCTTTTCTTTTTTAAAAAACTGCACAAAACATACCCAGGCTTCCGAAAATCCCATACCAAATGAAAACACCATAACTCCACAATTTTAATAATTCACACTTTTCATTGCATCCCATCTATATGGGCATGGTGCCTTTTTCATAGAAATGAAACAATACATGACCATCGTTACTTGAGCACAATTGACTGATGTTCTCTCTTTTTTTACAATAGTGCAAGTATCTCAAACATTAAATATCTCAAAAAATCCAAAAAATTCTATTGAATCTAAAGATACAAAAATAGGTGAGTAAACATCATCTTTGACAAGCCTCTCACTTATAACAAGTATCCTCATTCAACACAAAGCATTTTAAAGACAAACAATTCACATCTAAGAGTTAGTATAACCTACTTCGCGTTGTGACTATTGTATATCTCCATGCAATGCATGAGCTTTACTAGGAAATGATTCAACAAGCTCAAATGCATCATTCTTTGTCTCTGTAAAAATAATACTGCATCCCCCACTGCAAAAGTAAAAAAGAATTTATTAATAATGGAGTTGCTCATGAGAGATGCTTGACAATACAATAATCAAAATTTACAGAAACCATTTCCAAATACATAGATCATATATTTCTCATCCAACCTGCTGTAGCAGCGAATGACATCTGGTATAACCGTTGCTCTTGCTTTATAAAAGTAGGGAAGAACAATGTGCCTCACACTTACATTTGCCTTCATCTTATCATCACCAACAAGATTTGCAATTTTTCTATCAAGTTTAAAGAATTTTGATGCAATCTGTTGAAGAGGTAAAAAAAAGGTATCAAGTGTTAGCATGTAATAAGAAAATTTGGAAACCAACTTGAAAAGTGCAAGTGTCAGCATGTACTATAGTTGCTACAAATAAACAGTGTACATGCTTTAAAAAAAATTAAAAGGCCACATTGAGCACTGTTAGAAACCCCACCTGCTTTACCCAGTTTGGCATTGTTGCACTAAAAAGAAGTGTCTGAACCTTACTCACATCCTCGAATTTTCGTAAGACAGCAGGAAGAAATTGGACTATTAAGAGATGCAGTGGACATACATTAAAGTTTTGAAGTATAGCAACCTATTAAATGATGCAGGTAGAAAAGACCCACACCTACATGGCACCTAGTACACTTACATGGTGTAAGACATTTAATGCATAGCGGGCATTCATTTCACCCCTCTTCCTCGGTGGACTTACACAATGGGCACTTACTTTAGTTATATCATTCAAAGAAAAAGCATAGCAAAATTGCAATAAGCGATGTAGTTTCAATCAATATTGTGGAAGTGAAGAACAATTTAAATGTAAGTCCCTTTATGACACCAACATATCACATCAACCATTGAACTTATCACAAGTCTAGACATGATTGGTAAAGAACCTCGGAATCATGTATGATCATTCACAATCTAATTATATAGGGGGTTTTGCTCAAGAAAGGATAAGCTACCTTCATATTTTATGTTGTTGTTGGTGTGATCATAAAACACACATCAACATTATACTTTAAAAATTAAAATAACATTAAAACTTTAAATACCAATACTTCCATAAAATTATACAATTCAAATCTCAATTCCAAAAATTTGATTAAATAATAAATGTTAAATATAAACAAAGACTATTTAAGATTTTAACAAGACTTTATGCTAAAGCTTATAAATGATGGCTCTTTCTATGAAGAGTTTGGTCACATATTGGCTTTACAAATCTCGTGTTAGCCCTATAAGTGCCCCAGAAGTAGCTTTTTTGACTCAAAATAACATCAAAAAAATGCCTCAGCAAACTATATGAATACATACAAGCGAATGTAATGAGAAATTTGTTCTTATGAACCACTACTTGTGAAACATGGGTCAAGAGTTGAATCTTGTTAGCAATATCATAATATAAGGTCAATTTTCCAAACAAATTTTGAGAATATTTTTGATGTTCAATATGGTTCAATGAAGTTTAAACATGGGTCATGAGATATGAACTTTAGTTAACCACTAACCACTGCTCATTGAAATATGGATCACTGTAAGTTGAATCTAGATAAACAAGCACAAATTGATATAGTACAGAGCACCAAATATTTGAGTAATCTATACAAATCACAAGATTGTAAGAATTTGGATATCTTAATTAAATGAAAAGATAGCATAATTTGACACACTGCAAAAAAAAAAACACTTGGAACTGAATTCAATTTGAGAATAAGAACAAGTAAACATGAGAAGGTAACCATTAAAAGTGAGGTGCTAAAGACACATCATGGAAATTGGCACTTCTTATTGAAAACTTAGCAAACATGTAATTTATGTCATTCACAAAAGAAGTCATATAGTCTATTAGTTACAATTTCAATACAAAATTAAAAATCATACCAAGGATGTTTTCCACGTCCTCCACAAAGCCCATGTTAAGCATTTCATTAGCCTCATCAAGGACACAAAATTTCAATGATTTCAAGTTTAGACTGCCTCTCTCAATATGATCCTATGTAAAGAAATCGAAACATTTTTTTTTACCAATGAACTAATGCATATCAGGAAAGTAGTTAATAAAAGCTACTCACTTACCTTGATACGACCTGGTGTTCCAACAACAACATCTACACCTTTGCATAGTGCATTCTCCTATGGACCATACGGAGCACCTCCATACACACAACATGTATTAATGCCAACATATACACCATAAAACTCAAAATCCGCATGAACCTACATATCAAAAGTCATCATACAAAGTTCCCATATTTGCTAATGTAGAGAAATTGCCAAAGAAAGAGCATATTTTCAAAATACTAATATAATCAGACAGTTTATAGGTCAATGCTAACATAATACCTATTTTGCAAGCTCTCAAGTTGGAACCAAAATAATCACACTAGGTAGCTTTCCATAGGACTTATTCCTACCTTTGGAATATTGTCCACTTGTTAATGACTCCAAAAGAGGCAACACAAATGCCAATGTTTTACCTTGGAAATATTCATGTGTATATTAGAAACACAATAACCATACATAATAGACAAGTACTTATTCAAAATAATTAACAATTCAAAACTACTTGATGGACATGTTGCATCTAAACACTGATTAAATAAAAGATGTCCCCTTAGTTATTTCAATGACAATAGATGATTTTAGGGAAACCACACATTTCTTCAAAACCAGTTGAATATATAGTTGCACAAAATATACGAACTAAAAATACAGAACACAACTACAAATTGATAATTCAATGTCAAGTAATATAAACCAAATTGATTTATTATAAACACTTGACAGTAGACATTGAACTATCAATCGTCAGCTGTATTTGGCATATAATCAATATTTTTACAAAATACTCAAAATTAAATACGGAACACATCCAATAATTGATAACTTAATGAAAATTGTCAAATGTCAATAAAAAAGCAAATTGATTTATACACGTGCACATGCACATGTGTAAAGTTGCACCATTTCTTAATATATTAAACCATGGCCACTCATGAAGACATATAAGGTCGTAGAATGGGATGTTGCACTGGTCATAGCATTGACTGCCACTCATGGGGTAGAAGGCTAGTTGTTGAATGCGACTTGATGAATGTTAATCAAGGTCTTGCATTTTGATCAATGCCCAAATTGGAAAATAGTAATTAGCTAGAGAAAGAATCATCTAGAGTAAATTCTTTGACAAATTAAGTTTTAAACAATGTTTTAATGCACAACTACAACAATTTTGGTCTACTTTCTTTTTGATATATTCTAGGTTTCCATTGAGGCTTGAATATGCTATCCTATTTGAATTTGTTCTACTCATTTTACCCCTATTAATTTTGACCTTCAAAGTTATCCATGCATACCTTCACCTATACACAACAAAAGCCCAAGCTGATTTCAAATTTAAATTGTGCCTCTTAGCACAAAGAAAAGGGCAAGTGAAAGGAAACATTGACTATTCCTACTTAAATTCACCAATTAAATAATACGTACAAAATACATCAGGAGCCTTATTTACATTTCTCAAGAAATAATACTATACCATGTAGAGAAGGGCCACATGACAAGAAGTGTCTCTCTTTAGCCCAAGAGGAATGCAACTGATGTAATAAAGTAATTTTCTGAGGTTTAAATAACAACATATAGAAAGGAGAGATAAAGAAGGATAAACAAATTGAGTATCATGACTGATGAAGATAAGGAAGAAAACTGGAACAAATAGTACAATAAAGGAGCATTGAAGCATACCTCAATGAATGAAACTCTTAACTAAAATTCTACTTGATTTTTCAATGTTTCAATTTTTCTGAATATCGCCTCCATAACTTAAAGGAATATTTCCTATCTCCTCATCTTCTACATAACCAGTCCCCATGGTGTATGTCTTGCCAGAACTAGTCTAGAATAAGATGTAAATGTCATCCAATGTGAATCCAACAACAAACATTTAATCAAGCAGTACATGTTAATGAAAATAAAACTTAATGTGTTTGAATTATTCATACATCAGTGGATTCTTCACCATCTTCAAAACATTGAGCATTGTAGTATATTGTTGGAGATGGATTGGAGAAAATAAAAACATCACCTCAGATTCTATAATACTAGATTGATTTCCATATTGTTCAATGTGCTTCCTTGTAATCTTCTTCTTACAAACCTAGGAAACTACTCTTGAGCTCATGTTGATAGTATACCCAATTGTTACTTGCAGTCATCAATAGATCCTGTCAAATTTGCATCTATGTAAAAGATGCTCATGTCCTTCCACTTGAAAGGGGCCATAGCAAGACACAGTGTTATAGGTCTAAACATAGGACAAAATAGAGAAATATTTAGTATCTTATTGAGCTTCACTTTTTTTCGAGAATAGTTTAATATTATCTACTAAATAGGGCCAACCACGTGAAGGGGGAAGCTCATTTGGCCCCACCCACCTCCCCCTAACATCACTCTACATTCCCTGTTAACATCTAACATTCATTCATTCTTTCAACCATTAATAAAATGTAACATTCAATCAATATCACATGATAACATTCATTAACACATTAAATTCTTTAACATGCAACATTCATCAATATTCTGCATTAACACATAATTCATGAACATTCATTAGCACATAATTAAATTCATTGAGACATAAAATTCAGTCATTATAAATTAAGGTATGTAGATGAAAATCATTTCTTTTTTTTCTTTCTATTTCTTTTTTCTATGTAAGCTCTAAGAGGAGCATCAGTGTCATCATCAATTCCCCCCTCATCAGTTGTTATGTTCTTTGTTCTTGATGATCTCAAATTCCTATGCTGTTGCAAAGGGGGGTCCTTTGCAATAACTAATAAAAGAGTTAAATTAAAATTAATTTATTATAATTGTTACAAGTAAATAATTATATTAAATAACATAATTGTGGCACTCTTTACCTGATCTGACCACATTATTTTGTCTAGACTCAACATCAACACGGTCATGAACATCGACCCCTAGATCCTCTACAACTGCTATACAAAATGTTATGTTAATCCAAACACCAATTGCAATTACATATAAAAAATTTAATAGCAAATGTATACCTCCACCACTGGGATGCACATCATGCAAATCTTTAGCATCCACAGATTGTGTAGAAGGATTGTCAGGCTGCATTTCAACGTCCTACGCATTGTTATCATTGCTTGCTTAAAACATATATACTCACTTTATATTGGAACTTAACATCAAACAGACTAATTGGTAAAGTATTCAATTTAAAATAAATTTCATTTAGCTTATTTACCTATGGCTCAGATGCATCATTATTAGAACCTTCCACATGATTTCAGCTTGTAGCCATTCAGCCACAACTCTATAGCCTTGTTGGAAGCCAATTCTCGTATCCTCTTTTGTGAGGCATCTCTTGAACTTCGAGCCCTACATTTTTGCGTGGTATGGTGAATTTTACTTGCATTGTTTCATCAAACAATGGAGGGTAGTTAAAATATCAAAAGGAAATGGTAAATAGTTAGTAGGGTTTCCAACTCTTGTTACACCTTATTTTGGTCATGTTGGAGTTGTTCTAAACTATCTTTGGTCTTTGGGAGTCCTAGAGGATCCAATTTCACTCTTGGTTGGGTGTGTAGAATAAAGGTCAAGTGCTACAATCTACCCCATCACTGGTAACAACAAGTTTTCCTTAGACCTAATTTTTTTTGGCTTGTGTTGATGTTTGTTTTGGTTTCCATTTATGTTAGATGGTTGGAGTTGTCCAAAACACTTGGTGTCAAGGTTGGGTGTATGACGCCTTGAATGGTACAAGGGAGAAGTAACTAGTATGAAGCCTTATGTGATGAGTTGGGTCCATGAATTAAAGGAGCAGATGTTGTAATAGTAGATTAGTTTGTTGTTTGAAGGTGAATCAAGCCTTGAATGTTCTTGTAGATAACAGAGGATTGGGGTGATAACTTGAATTGCTTAGTTGTTCCAAGGTGCTAGGAGTTTGTTGGTGCTTGGTGCAGGAGCACCTAGGCTAACCTTTACTAGTTAGTCAATTTTGGCTTGTACTTGACTCTATCCAAGTCAATAAGTTAGTGTAATTTGGTTGAGGAACTTAGAAGGTCTTGTTTTATGTTGGCTAGGTGAATTAGTCACTAAGACTAAGGTCACACAAATAGCCTTTGTGAGTTAGGGAGATTGAGTCATTAATATGTCTTAGGACTAAGAATGGTTAATGGTTATTTAATAAATATGATGATCATAAATGATCTTGGATCCTCAAAATATGTGAGGATAAGAAGCCTATAATATAGGATTAAGGCATCTATCAAAATTGCCAAGTGTTGTAAGAATGTTGTCATAACAAAATTTTGCACTTATTGCAAATATTCCATGCAACATGGATAGCCTTGGATTCCTTTTATTGTGGGAGGTTATTTTCAACCAAATAGGCCCTAGAATGGTGGAGAAGAAACCTAATGGAGTGATGTATTGAATCTCCAAGCATTGGTTGCATATTGTAAAAAGTTTGAGTTAATGAAGTGGCTAGGAAACTTTATTTTTGAAGTGATATTTCGGTTTTTGAAGGAACAGTCATACTTGAAGCCTAAAAAGTGTTGATACAGTGGTTGAGAAATGTTATATAGTAATTTTTAAGACTTTTTAATTTTATGTGTTAAGGGTTTAGAGTAGTTTTATCATAGTTTTCAAGTTGTTTTAGTTCAGGACTTTCTTTTGGTCACACTCTGACAGATTTTGTAAAAATGGCTCCCACATGAGTTTCAACCATGGAAACACTAAATAAATGGTTGAATCTTCAAGTGAGGCCTTTTTACATATTTTATATAAATTTAGGAAGCATCATGAGAAAGGGAGCTAGCTTTATGATCGGGCCCTAGATGAGTTTGACATACCCGGTTAGAGGCTTGACAGGGAGAAATCAAATCATTTCATGTGGGGAATGGGAAGTACAGCATGTCAATAGGAATTTTTATGGTAGGTTTTCATGTTATTTATCCATCCTAAGCATTGGGAAGTTGTACCAGTCTGTTATGATAGGTTTTGAGCATTTTTCATCAATCCTAGACAAGCTGTCTTGGAAACTAGGCCTCTTAGCCCTGTTTCTCCTTGATATTAGGAAGGAGGTGTATGGTCACTTTGAGACCCAGAAACCATAATGAAAGTTTTAAAAATTCCAAAAGGGTATCCAAATAAGGTTTTAGTTTTCTGAGTTTTTTGGGAAAATATTTCTAAGAAGGGGAAAAATTGACTGGTGAAGGCTACTAGAAATAGGCCTATTTTAAAGATCTCTTTTGGATGAAATCTTGAATATGATAAACCTAAGAGCCAAGAACCTTCCCAAATCAGTAAAATGGGATGGAATATGAATTAATTCAATGTGAAGAAGGTCCCCACAATGAAGTTTGAAATTTTTGATGTTTTAGTGGATTTGGCACTTAGATCCATCTAAGTGAAAGTGAGAAAGAGAACCAAAATTAAGGTGTGGATCATCCAAGGTGGAGTTTTTAAGGTGTGACTCTTGTAGTAAAGAGTGAATAGGATTTAGTTAATGATCTAATCCTATAGAAGCATAGGATACTAGGAGATAAGAGAAATCTCTTGGTGGAAGTGGAAAACTAAGCCTAGGAGTTTTATCTTACACCAGTGCTTCCAAAGCATGTTACTCTGCATCATATATTGGTGTGGAGGAACATTGAGATCCAAGTTGAGGATCAGAAGCATAGACAAGCTAGTCTATCCTAGCATTTCCCATCACATTATATAAAAAAATTGATACAATTTTTCATTTACTAATACTTACAACTCTTGCTTGAAGTTTCAAAAAACCACCAGAGCCAAGCTTGTGTGTCCCGTGCTTTTCTAGTCTTGCCTTTGTTGCCTTTGATGTGTCAGGAAATCTATGAAAAGTTTGAAATATGTTAGATAGTATAAATATAGAGGTTAATTAGTACATAATTAGATTCTCAAAGTATCACATACCTTTCTATACTCTCCACTTATGTAATATTATTTTTCTTGTCAGCTTTATACTTTCCATCCAAAATCAGAGCCTACCACTCAGCCTCAGGAACATAGGGTAGATGCTCATACCATAAATTTTTTTTGTACTGGTCCCTAATATACTTCAAACATAAACCAGCTTTTTCAAGGAGCTTGTTTCTCTTGAATGCATGAGGTCCAAAGAGTTGGGTCATGCTCTCTATAAGATCATCCTTCAATGGTTTGTGTTGGTTATTCCACCTTTTAAGTAAAAAAAACATGTTAGACTCATAAATGAAGTGAAGCTACCTTTAATATAGTTCAAGAAATGGATGAAAAGGAAAAGTATTATAGCAATGATATGAAATCAAAATAGTGGTTTGGGGTTTTAGTTAGGATATGATGTTCCACCAGGTACGTAGGGTGGGCTCGAATATTCACAAACCCTCATCACCAAGTTTTCTCCAAAAAACATCATTCCCTACAAAACAATCATGGGATCATTAGTCGATGAAGAGTGATCAAAAACTAAATTACTATTATATCACTATATAATAATAATAACTTTAAAGTACCTGGAACTTTGGCTACTTTTAATGGAATGCCTTCATCGTCGCTGACAATCAATATGACATCCTTCACCATTCCCATTCTAGGAACATAGGAACATCCAGGAAATGATACTGCAGCTCCTATTGCAAAAAGTTTCATAAGTCTTTGTCATGAAGTATAAAAGAACAAATGATAATTGATGTTAAAAAGTTGTAAAAAAAAAATTGTTTGTTTCTGTCATAAGAGAGAAAAAGAGGGATTTGTGTACTAGCAGATGGTGCAATAGTCGATGCCTGTAAGCTGCATGTTGATGAGAGATTTGTGGTTTTCCTGGATGGAGGCGGCGTCATCATAGGATTCAATTGATGTGAAGCTAAAGAATAAAATTGTTAGAGCATGCATAAATATAGAATGCGTGGACTAGCATGGACAAGATTGTTAGAGCATTAAAAAAAGGATTGTTCAAGCATGTATTGTCAATGATTATGATCATTCCTATATATATTTAGTGGAAAACAAAAGTGGGGAATGGAACATGCGATCTACCTGAACCACTTGCAGCACCCTCATCATGGGAATGAGGCTCAAAATCATACAAAAAACTCTATAAAGACAACGCATCCATATTTTAATTAATGCCATACAAGAGCATAATATAAAAACCATTATTGAAATCTTGTTATAATTAAAATTTTTATTAATACTTACTTTTAAAGTTTCAGAGGTGTGCATCAATTCAGATCCCCTATCTCCTATTTCTTGAGTAGTAGGCTTTATGGTTGCCAAATGTAAAATTTCTCTACCAATTTTCTTTAGCAACTTTTTAGTCGAACCGGTCGGGTCATCGGTGTCTGTTGAATCAATATAAAGAGGGTCCTCCTCGGCGGGGGGGGGGGGGCGTTCTGCTAATCAGGGACTGCAGGTTCCTTTCACTCCCCCCGACCACTGGCCCTCTGTGACAATAATAGTATTAGTATTATCAAAATTACTCCAAAAAAATGAAGAAAACAACATTAAAAAAAAAACATTTTTCTTCTATCTAGTTTGCACAATTACAATGAGTTTTACCTGCTCATGTGTAGATGAGCTGAGAACATCGCCAGCATCCCCTTCGGGCAATTGCTCCATATTGTGCCCCTGTGTCAAAGATCAAGTATAAAAATGTTAGCCAAAAATTTATTGACTAAATGGTATGTTGGAGTCATTGATTAGAAGTTGGTTTAATAGTATGTACCACCCTCATGATAGTAGCCTTGTTTGTATCTATGCAGTTCAAATTGTAATCAATAAGAAGCTCTTCCTCTGCATGTATTGATTTTATCGCATAGATGAATACACGATTTCCCTCGCGTGCCTCAAATATGCAATTGGGTTGCTTTATAGTTGACCCAAGTTGTGTACTATTTATAAAACCCACAATATTTCCTATTGCTTTTGGCCTTCCATCAATGTATATAGCCACACTTTTACTTTGATTATTGTCTTACTGTTGTATATAATTTTTCGAGAGGGCATACCTACACATACTTTTTTTATATTGAACAATATGCATCCAACTTTTGTAATCGTAACATGGTCCAATATACTCCATCAATTCAAAAACTTTGTTGTAAGACACCTTTATGCCATCCATAGAAAATAGGCCCAAACCATGTAGTGATGATGGTGCTATGTGATATATCCTCTCATTAACACAAAAATTAGTGTTTATTGGAGGAAGTTCCTTGGGTACCCAATGTTTTTGTAGATGTTGGTACCTCAAGGGCACCTCGATGTCACCTTCCATCTCATCATCATAAGAACATGACCCCCCTTGAGCAACATAAAATTTCATGTGTTTATTGAATTTCCTTCTAGTCCTTTGACCTCTAGTTAATCTCCTTGTTCTAGATAAACTGCATGTCTCACTTTCCTCTTCTATTCCTATATTTCCCTCACTCAAGGAAGACACTTCTAACAAATACCTATTCGCTGGTACCTACAAATGGGAGAGATCTTAGAAGACATCAATCTTACTATTGATAAGTGTATTCAATAGACTATCTATAAGGAGTATTGACTTATACTTGTCGATCCATGAGACTGTGCAGGATGCTCCTAAAAGGGGTTCAGTTTCCTGCAAATGTAATTCAATTATTGTGAGCATAATCACATCATAATCATAATCACATCCATCATTAGCATCACATAAAAATTAAAAACATTAAAAGGTACACAATAAAACACTTAAGTCAGGCTCACATTATAAGCCTACTAGGGAAGTAGGCCTAGTGAAGGGCTAAAACTGGGTTTTTGTACCAGCTGATGAGTTGAGGGGTTAGTCACCTTGGGGACATGCTATTTGAAGTTTTTTGATGTATGTTGAGGTTGAGGAAACACCTAGTTAAGGTGAAGTCAAGTTTGGCGCCTATTGAGGCATTGTGAGCATTTGATAGTTTGTTGATTAGATTTCTTGGATGAATCCATTGGATGGATTGAGGGACATTCATGGGATTATTCCAAAGATGTAGAACCTAAGGTGGCATAAGGATTTGGTGTGCACTCTGATAGGTTATGGAGTTGGCTTGGATCAAGGAGAGAGATCTTATGAAGATGCTTGGTTGGTGTTGTGAGAACACTATGGAAGTCCCTCTTGTTATGAATGATTGCAAGTCCACTTAGGGTCTCTGCATCACCTATAGAGGCAGAATTATTAACCAAAAAATTGGGTAAGCACTTATATTATGTTTTCCCTATGAATTTTATTCTAGGTACAACTCCCTTTTATAGATATTTAATGAATTCCCTTTTCTAAACTAAACACTTACAAATGCTTTTGACCTAAAAGAAAATAAGGCTCAATAAATTCACGCATCAATATGTGTTTTAAATAGTTTTATTTAATTAATTTAGATTAATAGTTAATTTAGATTAGCAGTATTCTATTTGTAGTTGAAACTTGTAGCTTTTAAATAGATAATGAATAAACTATGTAACCATGTATATAAGACAAATATATTTCTATCAAGAAATGAATATTAAATAGATTAAGGATTGATGGCATACCTTTAAATTTCATCATCATCATCCTCGTCATCATCATCATCATCCTCCTCCTTGTCATCATCATCATTGTCATCATCATCATCATCCTTGCCATCATCGTCGTCATTGTCATCATCATCGTCATCATCAACATCATCATCATCAACATCAACATCATCTTCATCATCATCATCAGTAGCAACATCATTGTCATCATCATCTTCTTCTTCTTCATGAAAATTTGTGTCAGGAACATCATCCAATAACTGTCGATCGTGATCACCATCTACATCATCTTCTACTTCTTTAGTATCTTCTTCTTCCATCGCATTATACTTTATTGGCCTTCCTCTCGGTTCATGTCTAACAAAAAATGACCAACCTAGTTTATGTGGAACCTCTAAGTAAAATACTTGCTCACATTGGCTTGGAAGAACATAGGGCTCATCCCCAACTGGCTCAAACAACCTTGTATTAACCATTGTAAATCCAGTATCATGTTTAATAATAGTTCTATCAAGATCATTTGGATTAAGTCGTAGCCTGTACCATTTGACAACGAAGAGTACTAATTTGGGGGAACTAAAGTCACACTCAAGTATATCTTCCAAAATGCCATAGTATTGATTTTCAGACTCTTGAGGATGTAAGTCATTTCTAGATGAAATATTAGTCACTTGAAAGATTGTAGTTATTCCTAAATCACAATTTTTTTTCGTGTCATCCAACACTTTGACGCAAAATTTTTGACCATTACAGAACATAGCCTTGTGGTGTTTAACCTGCAATAATATGTGAAACATGTCAAAATTATTATATCATGAGTTGATAAACATATGGGTGACTAATAAATTTGTACGTACCTAGAAATCTCTTAAACCACATGCTAAATCTATTTCCCTTTGCGTAACATTGGAATCTCCATTATGATGAGCTTCTTTAACCAATGAAGATACACCTTCCCATGTTAATGTCTGACTAGAATGTTGACATCGTTCAATCCATACCGTCATCCAATCAAAGATTGTTTGCAATATAAAAATGTAGTGCATCCCACTCTCGAGCACCTGTACAAAAAAAAATTAGACAACTTACAACTGATTTACTTTGAAGATTAAGAAATAATTTATTACAATAACATCTTATAATTTATTACCTCTGACTTTCCTCAATGTACCTTTCCCCATCAAGTACTCCCCTTCTAATTTTTTAAAAGGTTCGAGATCCCAAATGTGATCTACATGAATATTTGATGCAAACTTAGGAAGATATTTAGTAATGTACACCATAGTCTGGTATGCCATATATCCCTCTACAATAGAACCCTCAGGATGTGCTCTTTGTTGAACCAAAGCCTTCAAAGATTTCAAGTGCCTCTCAACCATCCACATTGACCTATTGTGTATAGGTCCACACAATTCAATCTCCTCAACTAGGTGTATGAGGTAGTGTTCCTGTGCATTGAAAAAAGTTGCAGGTAGACACTTTTGCATTTGACATAGTAAATGAGGAATTCTTCTCTTCCAATATTTTATATCTTCTTTATGGATTTCTTTAGATGACAACCACCTACATTAAGAGATTTAAGTCATAAAAAATATATAGATACGAGACTTTACAAAATAATATACAATAGATTACATAGCAAGAAAAATAAATCACAAATATAATAAATATATACAACAAATTGGATAGATATTACTTCTTACCTCATGTATTTTCCAAGATTGTATATCACTTGTTTGATGTTATTGTTGAAGAGCTCTGGGAGAGATAGAGGAAGCATGTACTGGAGTAATTATAAACCAATCATTTCATTTTTTTCTAACATAACATAATAAACAATACACGTAGTTTATGAATATATTGTAAATATTGAAGAACATAACTTACCTTGATGAAAGTATGCCAATCATGCATTTTGAGCCCTAGCCCAAATTCACTTTTTTTTGATATGAGATTGTTTATGTTCGTAGCAAATCCTGTGGGAAATCAATTTTTTTGTATGACTTCTTTTATTGCATCACTTTGCTGCTCCGTTAATAACCAAGGAAGGGCACTTATATTAATCTGATCTCTGTTGCTATTTGAGTGAATGAAATTCTTCAATGCATGATTGGATTCATGAATGTCATTACAAATTTTGACAATTTTTTCTTTGTCACGCCTTCCATCCAATATTTTCCACAATTTCTCTGTTATATTCTTTCCGATATTCATAGTATCAAACAAATGCACAATTTTTAAGTGCTCATAGTAGGGAAACCTACTAAATTATCTAGGATAGCTTTTTAGTCCCTTTGGAAGGTTGTCAATACTACCTTGAGACCTTCATGATCATCAATTACACAATTAGTAAACAAAAATCACAATAGAAATATATAAATTACAAACATAAACCACCTCGATGATTAATTCCATCATATTCCAACTTCCATAGGCAAGGTGTCATTTTTTGTGGCTTTGATGTATTCTCTTCTTTCCCATTGAAAAGATGTTTTTTCGTACTTTGATACTTATGATTCCTGTGGAGGAAGTGTCTACACTCATCAAACACCTACTTTCCTAAACTTTTTGAATGACGAGATTTCATCTTTGGACCACAAACTGGACATGCAAATTTTCCCTTTGTTTGAAGGCCTACAAGATAATGATATAATTGGATTATTAAATATGTTGATTTTAATAATTAGAATTATCATGCACAACTTGAATTCACTATAACATACCACAAAAATGTGTTAGCCCTGGGGCATCATGTATTGTCCATGCAAGTATTGCATGGAATTGAAATTATCTTTTTCCTATTGGTCTAGACATGTCATATATAGTGACACCATTCCATAACTCCACCAACTCATCGATAAGAGGCTCAATATATACATTCATATCTTTAACTTGATATTTACCTACTTGAATGAACATTAACATTACATAATTATTGTGACCGTTTTACTACAAGATTTGTAGTACATGTAAATTAATAACTATCAAATGATAAGATACCTAGAAGAATCATTTCCAACATAATGTGCTCCCTATTTATTGACATCCATGAAGGAATATTATTGTTGATAGCAAAAATAGGCCACACCGAGTAAACAAATCTCATCTCTCCAAATGGATTGACACTGTCTGCTGCCAATGAAAGCCTAAGATTACGAGGTTCTTCTTTGAAGTGTTGCCACTTTTCCTCTATGTGCATAAATGCTAACCATCCGCAGGGATTCAAATAATGTCATCTCAACTTCTATTGCATGCATGATAATCCATAAATTGAGCCAAGCTACTACACCCGAATAATTGTCGCATCCATGGAATAATGGGGATGTAACAAAGAACCTTTTGAGGCACCTTTTTTGTTAGTCGATCTGTTTGATATCTAGTCGTATGACATACAGGGTATTGCATTGCAAATTCATGTTCTTTATAATATATAATATGATCATTAGGACAAGCATGTATTGCTTCATACTCCTTTCCAATATCTTTCATAACAATAGATAATTCTCGATATGAGTGAGGTAGAATATTTGATGGCGGTAACAAAAACTCGTCTATCAATCTACAACAAAAAATATAAGTTGTTAATATAAACAATATTAGTGGTACATTATTCACCCTTTGTTAACTATAAAGACATATATGATATACCTTAACATATGTGACATTGTTATGTTGGTTAAACCATTCATAACCTTCAAGTTCAACAACAACAATACAGTAGAGAGAAGAGTTGTTTGGGAGTCTTTTTATAGGGGCTCGTATGCCTTCTCAAGTAGAGGTACATCGAGGCTATCATCATCATCATGATCAAATACACTTGGACTAAATGTGTCATGGATAAATGTATTTATACCATCATCTTCAATTGTGTTTTCTGGCACATGATTTTCATCTTCCATGGGATCATTATCTTCACCTTGGATATTCGCACCTCCATGTTCCTCCACTTCAAAAACCATATTCTTTGGATTGTTGTGGTTCATATCATGTACTTCCTTGGGGAGATCAACCTATATAAAATTGATTAACATAAATAAACCATGATCATCAACTAATCATCAAGTGATTTCATATGTATATAAATTTTTAAAATGATATAATGAACAACTTACCAGTGGATGATAGTCATGCCCCCCTTCAATGTGACCATTCTCCCTATAATGTCTCTTAACTGTTCTGATTAGTAGTATTCTATGGTTTAAGCCCTTACAAGTTTTGCAAGGACAATAACATTTTCCATCACCTTTTCTTTTCAAGTTAGACCATAATCTATCAATTTTCTCCCTATTTTGTTCTTCACTTATATTTTCTGACATGATCGTTCTTCGCAAGAAGCAAAAATTTGGCTATGAAAACTTCGGTCTACAAATTTCACAAACTAAGAAAAACTATCGAAAGTACACAAATCTTCTTAGACCTAGCTAAATACTTTAATATTTTAAAAATATTTCCTTAATTGACTTTATTCCTAAGACATTTAACCCAATCACCTTTTATAACATTCTGTCAATTGCTCTAGGCAAATTTGTGGATAAGATTATTTGTAAAACTTTGACCAACCGCTTGAAGGTCTTATTTCAAGAGACCTTATGAAATTAAGCCACTAAAAGAAATTTCAAAACATATAAGCTAAAAGTCTAGTTAAAATATACATTAGATTAAAAAATATACAATTTCCATACTCGAGCGCACAACTATAACTCGTGCAACGGCCTTCTTGCTTAGCTGTAGAAGCTCTCTAGCAAACAAATTATACAAGCTACAAGGCCTAACAATAATTTCAAAAAATATAAGCTACAAGGAAAGACATATTACATGACATGGCAAAATGAATAAAATTTACAAGCTTTAGCAAGACATATTAAATGACATCATAGTGCTAGAGAGATCACAATTATATGAATCAAACATAGTCATGAAAAAGCACATAAATTATCTAGTTATTGATTTGTTGACATATTGTTGTTGATAATGCTTTGTTATTATCTGGTTCGGAGATTTGATATATACTCATTGTTGCTATTTAAATGCTATTTAAATGCATATATTTAATTAAATTATTATTATGATGGTTTAAATGGTGATAAGATATGAAAGGGTCAATGTCCTAACATTTCAATATATAAGAATGATTACACCATCCAAATGCCCCTTTATTGTTATGTAAAGGGTGATGCTGATATCTTGGACTGGTGTGAATGATCTTTGCAATAATATCTGAAAAAATAGGAGACTGTATTTTTAAATTTTAATTATTAGAATTTGGCATTATTAATTTTAGGAAGATTTTTCAATTATTAATTCCATTCTTCAACATGCTTCTGAATTGTCATGTTGAAAGGCAATGGGTAGTGTGAAGCTATTTTTCCATTCGCTAAGTCTTAGTTCAGAATCTAGAGTTCTTAGAATTATTTCCTCCATTTCAAATTCTTAAGACAGATCTAACCAAATTCTGATTGGATAATAATGAGTATTTAAATGTCATCTCTTATGTTCAAGACTATTTAGTGCTATAGCTTGCATTTGCTGGAAGACAAATTATAAATTTACATTGCTTAGTTTACTGATAGAGCATGCAAGATCTTGGTTTTTTATTTGACTTTTATATTGAGAGTGTCCCCTCATGATTAATGAACAAAAGTCTAGAAGTAACATGTTGCTGAGTGTTCACTAATATTGCAATGGGCATTTTTATAGGCTTCAACCTACAGTATCCTTGATCTGCATCGAAAACAAAATTTTGCAAGCAAAAGCGCAAAAATAACACTATAAGTTTGGAGTTTTAGTTAAAATATCAAGTTTGTAGATTTCATGGAGCTCAACGATTGATTAAATATGGATATTTAGGGTAGCCATTCTTCTAGCTGATTTCCTCACAGGTCCAGAAAGGTGTCTCCCACTGGTTATACTAAATTAGAAACTTAATTGTAGCTCATCCTTTGGTACTCCAATTCATGACCTGTTGTAAATGGACAGTCTCTCAGGGGTAAAAGCATAGATCTGTGTCACCGTTTGTGATATCAAAACTTGTTTTGGTCAAATTTCATTTCTCTATCAAAACTCAATTTTATTCAAAAACTAAAAATACTCTTTTATAGATCTTAGATTCAATATCATCATTATATACTTTTTTGAGTGTTTAGATTAGTTATAATATGTTAGAATTTCAAAATATTATAAGTCAATATTTCAACATTTTAGAAGATGCTCACTTAAAAAAGGGGAAAAAATAGTAAATCATACCAAAAAAACAAAAAAATTATATTTATCTCTAGAGGAGAGAGTCCTCTTCATGAATATGTAATTTTTTCTCAAGAAGGTGTAGATTTGATTGGGAAGTTTTGACAGGAGGAAAAAACTGTTGGCTTCTGAGAAGGTTGAGCTTGAGTACTTATAACAAAGAAAATATAGATCACAAATAATTATTTCTCTTTTTGTGCACTAGATATACATGTCATCTATAAGATATTTTCAAATCAAAACAAAAAAAGATGATTTGCATTTTTTTTTGACGTGAACTACACCCTATATTTTTTATAGTTAAAAAAGGGATTTCAAAATAAAAGAAATGAATAAATTTTTATTCAAAATAAATTTAAAAAATGATAGGCATAAAGTTCATCAAGTTTTACACATTTTATCAGTTTACATTATTTTCAAATTCTAAACACAAATACCATTTTTTTTGTCATTAATGTTGAACTGTTGCATTCTGATATCACATTTCTTCATAAAAGGTGACATAGGTTTGTGCTTTTACTCTTAGAATTCTTGTTAATACTAGATCTAGTTGTTAGTCTCATCATCTTGATTTCATTTCTAGGTTTATTTTCTTTCTTCATTGATTTAGAGCATTGTTTATAAAGCATCAAGTTGAGAAAGACATCCATAATTAGCCATAGATCCTTAGATAAAATTGCTTATGCACTCTCTTGAGTGTCCTCAAGGTAGGTCTTCAATTTGGATGGTCCTTGGATGTGTTCCTTGCGTCATTCTCATGAAGAAGGGATTGGGAAGGAAAGGAGGAACATTAATGCCAATGTCAAATAGGATATGTACTGGCAATATACTGAGTTGGGGACACATGGTTTCCCCCAATTTCAGTCTATCTTGGCAATATATTTAGATCACATCAATTCCTCCTTTGAGCACAGAGCTTACTTTTTCTGTTAAGCCTTACAGATTTTCCATAAAAAGTTTATTTGGGCAGACCATCGTTGACTTTAAAATAAATGAACTAAGGATTCTCCTTGGGAAGTTGAGGCTATATTCTCCGCAGTTAAGCGTTGAGTCAGATATTAGTCACCAGTCCAAGATATCAGCATCACCCTTTATCATTGGTTAAAAATTGTTTAATTGGTGAGCAACTACACTTAATGTGTGTTGTAGTGATGGCAGGTACCTAACATCAACTCCAACTAACTTCACAGGTCTACCTGTGTCTATATCCCCGACAGTGGTTAGAGGAGATAGTCACATTGGCCCTTCATAATCTATAGCTTTTATCATTTTTGTTTGGGTCAATGTATCTTTGTTTAACTAATTGCACCTCTGATTACTGTATATAGGTAAAGTCCAGATCAGTTTTTTTAATTTCTAAAACTAGTTTTAGGCCATGAATGGCATTTTATTAACACTGGATTTTGTGCATTGTGATATGTTATCCCCATGTGGAGCACTGGGTATAATTGTTGTGGAATTTTCATTTCAGGTGCATTGGGATCTGAACTCTTGGTATAGAGGTTGATTGAGTGTGCATATGTGCATGATTGGACATTTATCATTTTGAGGTTATATTCTTTGTGGTAATACACTTAAACTTTACATGTGCTATTATATGGCTATCTGATGTGAAATGTACTTTGGATCACTTAGGGATTCATACTCTTGGCTGAGATGCCAACTAAGTATGCTTGTTGCACATTGCCTTTGCTTGTAAAAGGGGATCTATGTGATGTTGTGGATATTGTGATTTGGTATATTAATATATTGGGATATTTCTTGGTAATGTGAGATCTTATTGAGATCCACCCTCTTGGCATGTTGGCCAATGGAGTCATGTTATTATATTGTGTGATCATCTTGGGACCTACACTCTTGGTGAAGACCAATCAAATCTTTTGAGTTTATATTGTTACCTTCTCTGAGAAGTTTAAGCCATAGGATTAGGTGCTTTGACTAGGTATGGAAAATAAAATAATAGAATCCATGAGCACATTAGCACTTTCACAAGGCTATGATGACTTATGAGGGTAGTTGTACGATTGAATCTACGAGCATGCCGTGGGTAGTTTCTCTAGTTTGTGGGTGACTTGTGAGGACAGTATGCATAATAGAATCCCCAAGCATGCCATACATGCTTTTACAAGGCTATGGGTGACTTTTGAGGGTAATATGCATAATAGAATCCCCGAGCACACCATAAGCGATTTATCAAGGCTATGGCTGAATTGTGAGGGTAGTTTCACAATTAAATCCCCAAGAATACCAAGAGTGCTACCTCAAGGCAATGGGTGACTTGTGAGGGTAGTTTCACAATTAAATCCATGAGCATAATACCATGAGCACTTACTCAAGGAAATTGGTGACTTGTGAGGATAGTTGACACATGTATAGGCATGTGATGACATTCCCTATGCACTATACTCAACCATCGAAGTCCTAGTAGTATGAATAGCACCTCCTGGGTATTGGTTGATTGAGTGTGTTTAGATATTGCATTGTGGACATTGCTTCATGTTGTGTTGCTCCACGTTTTGTCTTAAATAAGCTTATGATTGATTTTTACTCTATACATTGATTGGTGTGAGTATGTTTATACCTCCTTATATGCCTTGTGTTCTTTTTTGGGCTATGTGACTATCTCCACAAGCATAGTGAGGCGGACCTGAGAGTACCACATGATTGAGTGGTGTGACAAGGCACTGTTGAGGACCAATGTACAAGTATTAAATCAGATTTAGTGGCACCTACATGAGTTCCTTCTACACCTCTCTCTCTCTCTTTCAATTTTAGTAAGAGTCATGCATGTATTCATGGATATTGTAATGTAGCAAATTGATGCATATGTATGTTGTTATACTCAAGTGATTTGGCCTTGACAATCATGTTATTGGACCCTAACTGAAGAGGATGTTATGTATTCAGCCATATGTTGGAGTTAGCACAGTCTTGGGTGAATATTAACTCAGCTTGTGGGAAAGTTTGCTAGATTAATGTCTCCACCAATATTTCAACACATACATTAATCAGTGCCTCCAACTGGTAATTGGTGCCTTCATCCCTATTGGTCTGATAACAGGCCATTTGTGTCAAGAAAAATAATGGAATGTGGGAACTTCATTACAATTCTTTAGTAGAGTGTCAGGTGATCCTTAGAAGTGTGTCAAGACTTCTACTTGTGCACAAGCACAAAGTGATAGTGATTTTTTGTTCATTTTTATTCATGTTGTTAGCATTGTTGTCCTAATTTAAGTGTATAATGATGCAATTTCTTTAACAAAATCCCTTGCATGTTTTACGCTTATTTCCAAGGGTTCCTTAGAAGGGAACTACATAGCCAGTACAACCAAAATACTTTCAAATAGAAACTATTTAGTAACCAAGATAGAAAATTCTTCTAATAGAGAACACTACATAGAACTAGATCAAAGACACTATCATGCATAGAACTGGATGTTATGGTTGTGATCTTCTTTTCAAATCTATGTAGCACAAACCATTATACTTATGTGTATAGATGCACTTCCTATATGCGATCCAAAGCTCTTATGTTATCAAGTGTGTCCAACGATGGGGAGAGACCTCCGTGTAAGCAAAAGATCTGCAATGAAACAAAAGAAAAGGAAATTTTCTTATAGTAAGAACAAGTTTGTTGTGCTGCACAGGGTACCAACAAAATAGTGTATAATATCTTTTTCTTTACTTGGTTTTCAATAAGGGCTATCAATGGCAAGTAATCAAAGAGATCAGTAAAATACTTCCATACATTTGCATTTCCACATTTTCTTAGACATTCATCATACAATCCATACCTGAAATTGCAAGAAAACAAAATAATTCTTGAACATAGTCAAAAAATTAAGATAAATTACAAATAGATTGACAAATTTTGGTTAGCTTTCTAATCTCCCCATTCAGATACTAATATTTTGCCTCCCATAATTTAGATATAGCCTCAAATGGAAAATAATGTATGTGTCTGCTTTAAGCATGATGATACAAAGAAATACTATAGTTAGTGTATATATCTCCCCTGTCAAATATCAAGGCTATGAAGGGGCTTTTGAATTTCCATTATATGATTTTTATCTAGAAAACTTGATTCTGAAGGACATGATTTATGGTCTTCGCTTAGCTATTATTATTTTTCTCTTCAAATGGTCACTGAGGGGTGTTGCTGCTTCTACAATCATTCTCAAAATCATCACTTTATCCTAGATATTGACTGTATCAAATTAATACTAGCAATAGTTTCTATCTTGGATTCTTTTGTACTAGATAACACCAAGGGACCAATGCCCAAGCATCATTTTTTAGTATTAGCTAACAATCTCACAAGGATGGAGAAGTTTATAATAGCTCCTTAATTCACAATGTTAGAAGACAAAAGATCAATTTCCAAGAAAAAGGAAGAAAATTGGTTGGTGATCCAATTTTTGACTCTTTGACTGCTTAGTTATATCTTTCCCACTTTACCAATTGCAAATAACCTATGGTGAATGCAAATTTTCCATGGGGTAAATGTAGGTTAGCCACTTTTGCTAATCATTTAATATTGTTCTTTTGGTGGCCGTCACTGTTGCATATGGATTCATAATGAGGCACCTTTTGTATTGAAATGGCACTATTTTTTGAAAGCATATCTCAATATGCGATCAACTTTAACTTTTGATTCAATATTCATATTCATCTTTCCCTTGATATAATTGTATTTGCTAGGTTTAGCTGAACAAATATGTCTTCTTTATGGAATAATAATAATGACTGGAGAAAAAAGGATTCTAAGAGTAATGGGTTTGTTTGTTTTGCACCTTGCCATCCTCCTCCTCTGAATGTTGCCCTTGGCCCTTTCATCATAGAGATCGCCATAGAATAGTAGGGCAAGCAAGTAGTTAGTAGATGCAGGTCTCTACCCCTCTCAATGCCTCGAGTTGAGGGAGATAGATGGCTAGAACGAGAAGTCTGGTAGATGGCGATTAAGCTTTTGCATTGAGTCAACTTGCTACTGAAGTCTCTCGCCTTTCCTTTTCGAAGAACCCAGAGTCCCTATGTCGATTTCAAATGAGCAATTTTGGTTTTTTTTCTCTTATATCCCGTTACCATCGCAATTGTGATATTTTCAAGTTAAAATTGAAAAAAAAGGGCCAAAAATCACATAACATTTTTTGCCATCGCAATTCTACTCCATATGTATTGGAGATAGCATCACAATTGCGACGACATCGGGCTAAAATTGAAAAAAAAAGCCAAAAACACATTAGATTTGCTTGTCATCAAAAATTGACCCCTAATGTATTAGTACAACCAAACTAAGTACATAATTTATCCCAACCATAGTAGCATCATAAGACCATCGTGGGCCCTAGCCATCCCCTATGTGTAACATCCCAAGCTATCGATCAAATTGTTGGTACTATCACATAAGGATGTCACTACTAAAAAATGCTACAACATAAGCATAAGGTAATCCTACAAATATGGATAACATCATCTATCATATGCTAACCATCATAATAAGGAAATTCATCAATAACTAACATCATCTAAACATGGTATACAAGCATTCCAATGAAAGCATAAATCACAAGAAAGCATACTCTAGAGTTTGAAGTACCAAGTGAAAACATCCAATAATGATCACTATAGGACAATAGACTATCTTTGTACATTGATCCCTAGCAGTGGTATAGATAGCTACACCTCCCAACCACACGGATCCCATAGGCCCACTCATATTGTGTTGATAGAGATAATAATCCAACCATAAACACACATAAAGCATAATGTCCATGGCTAACACTCACGCTAGACAATATGATGGATGAAACCAAGAACATAAATAATGCATAAGCTACAAGTCCTAGTCAGACACTCAATGGGCTATTGAGTAGGGGCTTACATCATGGAGAGTCACTTGGCATCCAAAAGCCCAAGCTTAGACCACGCACATTTAACTCCTCGACAAAAGGCTTTAGCACACCACAACATTTTATTATTTTGAGTTTCATTACCACCTTGTATTTTATTTAGTTATCACTTTATTAAAACTTCCTTTTCCAACCTTCTGGGCACAATGATCACTAAGTTGCAAGATAGAAGCCCCCTCCATATGCTACCCTACCCTACCTATGCTCATCCAATGATGAGTGCCTGTAGGCATGCAAGTTCCTGACCCAAGCCTAATGATCATAAATTTTAGAAGTACCATGGAAGATTGGGCCTTGCAAGTCACCCAAAAAATATACATGCATGTACTTGTGTGTGGCACACTACTATCATGAAGATCATAACATAAGGACTGGATGAGAATACAATGCAGAAAGTCACTCAACCAAAAATAGAATCAAGAGGATAGATGTGGAACACATCCCAATACAACATAAAAGTACAACAAAGGTCTAATTTACATCCAAATAGACAATCCAGGTCCAAGACCAAACTCATGCTAAAAACTTGAGAAAATAGGGTGACATGCAAAACAAGGTAAAAACCTTAAAAATTGAAAAACTTCAAAAATAAAACTCATTTGGTCTTTGGGTACAAAACCCTCAAAAATCCAATAATAAATGGGTTCAAACACCATATGCAATAATGACTAGCATATTGGTGCAAAACCCCAAACGCCCATCCCAAAAATAGGGAAAATATTCATACCCAACCAATTGGGCAGAACTAGCAATCACAAATAGAGGGGAGTACTAGTTCTTAGCCTCCTAACAAACTACAACAAAAAATATAACCTAAAACAAAAGTGAAAAAAGAAAATGGGAAAGCCCTACCTAATGGAAAAATGGGTTGAAACTAAAAATGATACAATAAAATAAATCACCTACTGAAATTATCAAAAATCATGACAAGTCAAGGTCTACTCGAGCCGGATCTAATGAGACTGACCTCACAAAGATCCCACGCTCACAACTCCCACAATGGATAGAAACACGATCCTCTAGAAGAGGATTATGAAAAAAGCTCTCAAATTTGTATTTTCAAAAAGTGAGAAGTGAGAAAACAAATCCATTTTTCAATACTTATTCACTTTTGAGTGAATAGTCGATTAGGGAAAATAGCCAACTAAACTAGCTAGACTCTGAATCAACCCAAACAAAAATAGGTTATTCCTCATAATGATAATTCACCTAAGTAAAAGTTTCCAAAAATTACATTCAATAAGATTTAAAGCCCAAAAATTAAAAATCATAGAAAATCATTTAACACTTTCACGACAAAGCAAATCTATAAATGCATTGACATGCTCACTGGTCTAATCACATAATGTAGATGACTTAGGATTTAATAATCATCGAAAGGTTTAATTTAAACAATTAAATAAGGATATGTGGACCATACAGGGACAACATTGGTAAAATATGAATAACTGAATCACTAACTCCATAGGCCACTACCAGGGATATAATTCCTACATGCTAAAACACACAATCAAGTGCAATTGCACATAATATCATAGCTGAAGCAATAATGCATTAAATACCTAATGGATCCATTTACATTAATCAAATTCACATAAAACATAAAGAGAAAAGAATGAAGTAAATCACAATAGCATAAAATCCATCACATAACATAATCAGAAAATATGTCCAAATACTAAAAAATTAGATATCATCATAGATCTACTATCATCTCAAAATGGAATCAACATGAAAATATGATAAATTTAACATCAATGATACTAAAATCAAGGTATAACATTTTACCCTAAAGTCATCTCAAAGTACATATAATAAGAGTATTAAGTATCTCTCGAATAAAAAATAGACAAGGTACAAATTGCAAACACGAGAGGCACTACAAACACCACCTGCACCACTAGTGTCACCCCCACTTGTCTCACCTGCACTACTAGTGTCATCCTTTCTTGTGAAAGTTGCATCATCATCACATGCATCATTACAATCTTTGGGGCCCAATCAAAATTTTTTTTTTAGTTATCAACTCATGTGTGACGGGATGGATATTGAGGTGTCTCAATATGGAGTGTCATCCCATCCATTTGTACATTGTGCACATAATTGTTATTCATATGGAGGTGGGGATTTCACACTCATGTATGATTTGATGATGATGGTATTCAATGGATAGGAGACACAGGTTTGCCTTTTTAAGTTTTGAGATGATATTATTTAATCACCTAAATATCATAAAAGTAGATAGTTTTTTAATTTTACAAAGTACTATAGATTGATATGTGAACAATATACAATATAGGGTGCAACAAGCACTACAAGAATACCACACAGTACTCATTTTTCTAGAGGTGTGAGGCTAGGAGAAAGAACACCTGAGGTAAATTTTTCTAAATATTCTTAAAAGTAAAATAATACATTCGCTTTGAAATATTGTTTCTTAATTGGTATGACACTAAGAACACAAAGTTCCCTCAATGTTGTTTCTTAATTGTTTTAGAATGAACACCTAGTCTCTAAGAAGTCTTATAAGGAAGCCAATAAAATATCCATGTCCAAGTTAAGTTGATCATGAGGACATCTCATCTAATTACATCATGTGAAGTTGCTATCATGCTAAAACCTTTCCATCTCACACACTCATCATTCCTCTTCCATGTCCCATAACTATCATCCCTCTTTCAACCAACCCGCTTATATATCCTCCTCCATTTCTTACCATTATTTAAACCCATCTTATAAATATTATTCCATACTCTCCAATAACCCTCCCATTTATCAAATCCATCCAATTCCCATCCACATCTCTTTCTCCTAGCATTACCCAAACCCCATTAAATGAACCTCATGAGTTTTGACATGATATTAGTAAATCACCTAAATATTGTTAATGTAAATATATAATTTATTTTATAGAGCACTCTAGATTGATATGTGAACAATATGCAATGTAGGGTGCAATGAGTAGTATGAGAACACCACATAATACTTGTTCTACTAGAGGTGCAAGGCTAGAGAAAGAACACCAGACATAATACTTTGGCTTAAAAATATTGTTTCTTAATTAGTATGACACTAACAACAAAAAGTTCGCTAAATGTTGTTTCTTAATTGTTTTACAATAAAAACCCAATCTCTAAGAAGTCTTACAAGGAAGCCAATATAATATCCATTTCCAAGTTTAGTTAACAAGGACATCATCTAATTACATCATGTGAAGTTGCTAGCATGCTAAAACCTTTCCATCTCCCACACTCATCATTCCACTTCCATTTCCCATAACCATCATCCCTCTTTCATCCAACCCACTTATAGATCCTCCATTTTGTACCATTATTTAAAATCCTCTTATAAATCCTCTTCCATCTCCTACCATCATTGAAACCCTCTCAAATTCATCAAATCCATCCAATTCCCATCCACATCTCTTTCCCCTAGCATACCCAAACTCCATCTAATGAACCTCACAAGTTCATCCTCCATATAATCACCCCACTTGAAGAACCTCCATATTGTATAGGGTGTATTGAAGGAGTGTAGAGATCATGAATCTACACTTTTATTTCTTATCAAGGTGCCAAAACTTCATTCACATCTCTCTTTTCCTTCCTAGCCACTTTATTTTCAATTTAGCCTTATAGCCTTTTTGTGCCCCAAATTTTCCTATCTTTCAAATATCCTTCCAATCTCGTCCTTCAAGTCCTTCTTGTGTCTTATTTCCCCCCTATGATATTCTTGTTTTTATTGTTTCTTCTTTCAATTTACAATATTATCTCATATTTATGAAAATACTCTTTACTATTTTATAGGGCTTGTCAGGGGTAGAAATTTCTCAAGTTGATGATGTCACGCTTTCTACCATTAATTTTGGCCTTTATAGCTATGCAATATCATAGCTTGAACACCTATCAAGTTTAAAATTTTAGTTGAACTGATGATGTGTCATATTGATGCCTCTTATGTGATATTTTCTTCTTCTTTAAGGTACTTCACATAGCTCGAGGTTTGGAGGATAGGGAAGGAAATCAACAAGAACACCCAAACAATAAAAGGTACTAGATACAAGTCAAGTTTATATTTTAAAATTTATTATGAATGAATGTATATACATGTAATCAATATTGATGAATACATGTTGACTTTTTTGTTTAATATATTTATAAATAATTGATTTTTATAGAGTTGATCAATGCACCTAAGACTGTCAATGTTGAGGCAATGGAAGAGGTAAAATTTCATATTTTCCTTCTCATAAATTATAGGTTATAGTATACATTTTTTCTATAAACATATTAAAAAGTTGCATTTACAAATGAGTACATGTTTTTTCCTTAGTTTTATAGTAATTATGAATAATTTGGCTTATTGAAACGTGTTATTTATCTTTTACCTATTACAAAACTCTTTGAGACTTTGTGCAAATTCTTTCCCATTTCATTTTGTTAGGAGTTTCAAGCATCAAAGATGGGATCAAATACAATAGAGGCTAGAGGTATGTAGATTCTTAGTTGAAGACCCCTTGTAATCTCAATTTGAATTTCTTATGTGTGTGATAAAAATCCCTATCACCTACTTTATAACTCTAACATTTTTTTTCTTATCATACAAGTTGTGCCTCATATCAGCATTGATTCATCAATGGTTGTGCCATCTACTAGCATGAGAGATCCAACTCAAGCTATAGTGCATTTTTATTTATTTACTTTATTTGGAACCCCTAATCTAACTCGATAATTCTAAAATTGTATCGCTTACTATATAGGTTGTGCCTCATACCAAAACTAATTCATTAGTGGTGTTAGCTCCTGGTAGCATGGGAGATCTAGCTTAGGATGCACTATATTTTTTTGTTTTTTACTCAATTTAGAATCCCTAATGCCACTCTATAGTTCTAATATTTTATCACTTACCATTTAGGTTGTGCCTCATACCTACACTGATTCATTAGTGGATGTACCTCCTACTAGCAAGAGAGATCTAGCCCAGGATGCAATACATTTTTTGTTTTCTTACTCTTTTTGGAATCCCTAAGGCCACTCTATAATTCTAACATTTTATTGCTTACCATACACATTTTTCCTCATACCAACACTAATTCATTGGTGGTTATGCCTCCCATGAGCATTGATTCATTAGTAGTTGTGTCTCTCATCGTTACTCTACCTCATCATTTTGTTAGGAGTCTCACCATTAATGAAGGAACCCATTACCATTATCATTCAGTCCAACTATGGGACAAAGGGATGAGGTAATGAATAACTCAAATATCTACAATTTAGAACTCAATTTCTAGTTATTTTCATATTACTTATAGATAAAATATTTGATATAGTATTTTATTTTTTCTTCTGCAGACACCCAGCAAGCCACATACTGTATCAAAGAGGCTCAATTTAGATCATCCTACATAGTCATAGATATTGATAGTGATATACATGTGTAGTTTTGGTCATTACATGACATTCACATATATTCAACATTTGTATTGTATATATTTGAGATTTGTATTGTGCATATTTGAGATTTCTATTATAGACATTTGACATTTGTCGAGTATTTAAATTTTGTATTGTACCAATTAGACATAACATCTTTTTGTAAGTATATGATTGATATAGCTCAATGTATTTTTCATTTTGATATACATTAAACTTGGATTTCCATCCAACTTGTTTAGTGTGTGTATATAAACTTTAATTTAATCTTAATTTCCTGTGATTAATTAGATACATGAATGCTCATTATTTTATACAAAAAAGTAACATATTTATCAAATTCATTATAACATGTAATAAAACTCATATGTCACTTATTTTAATGCAATAAGACTTGAAAAGTAAAAATATGTCATGATTTTTGTATTTGTGTCAAAGATTGCAGCTTGGTAGTGCTTAAAGACACTTAGTGATTCTTTTGTTTAGTGTGGTTGATAGTATCCTAGGAATGTTGTGATTGAAATGAAATTGGTCCTAGCCTAAAACTGACCAAACAAAGCTAACAAAGAAGATGATTAAATCCTAGAACCAATAGTTTTAAACATACACAACCTTGCTCATTTGAACTAAGAAACATTACAACTTTTGGGATTAGGCAAGAAAGGGATTCCAAATCCAAACAAAGTCAAATCTCTAAAAAATGAGAGATCTTGTTATAGGCATAGACAATGTGATTTTATTGCACCTACTAGTTCATCAATACCTCACACCAACTTAGAAAAAAGCCCGATCAAAGATTACAGCCCGATGGTGCTTAGAGACCCTTAGGGACACTTCCTTTCAGTGTGGTCGATAGCATCTGAGGGACATTATGAATGAAATGAGGTTGTTCCTAGCCTAAAACTAATCAACCAAAGCTAATGGAGAAAAATATTTGATCCTAGGACCAATAGTTTTAAATATACACAACCTTGCTCATTTGAACTAAGCAACATTGTAACTTTTGGCATCAGGTGAGAAAGGGATATTGGATCCAAACAAAGTGGAATATCTAAAAACTAAGATAGGTTGTTGTAGGCCTAGATAATGCAATTCTGTAGAATCTAATAGTTTTTCAATACCTCACATGAGCTCAGAGAATGCTCACTCAAATATCATAGCCCAATGGTGCTTAGAGACCCTTAGGGCTTCAATGTGGTCAATAGTGCCCTAGGGATGTTGTGGATGAAATGAGGTTGGTCCTAGCATCAACCTATCCAAATAGAGATAATAGAGTAGATGATTTAATCCTAGGACCAAGGTTTTGATAGATACACAACCTCACTCATTTTAACTAAGCAACATTGCAACTTTTGGCATTAGGCGAGAAAGGGATGCCAAATCCAAACAAAGTTGAATCTCTAAAAAATAAGATAGGTTTTTGTAGGCCTAGACAACACAATCTTGTAGCACCTAATAATTTTGCAATACTTCACATGAACTTAGAGAAAAACCCAATCAAAGATCATAGTCTGATGGTGATTAGAAATGCTTAAGGATGGTTTTGTTCAGTGTGGTCAATAGCATCCAAGGGATGTTGTGGCTTAAATGACATTGATCCTAGCCTAAACCTTACCAGCTAGAGCTAATAGAGTAGATTATTCAATTTTAGGACCAACAAGTTGAAATATACACAAACTTGCTCATTTGAACTGAGCAACATTGCAACTTTTGGCATTAGGCAAGAAAGGGATGCAAAATCCAAACAAAGTTGAATCTCTAAAATCTGAGATAGGAAGTTATAGGCCTAGACAAAATGTTCATGTAGCACCTAATATTTCATCAGTACCTCACACTATTGGAAATATTGGATTAATCGAGAGGGGAGGAGGTGAATCAGTTACCACTTAAATATATCCCAAATCCCTTAAATGTCAAATAAAATTGATTACTATTGTTATTTGGTAAACACATAGAGAATGTTGTAACTTGGTAAATGCAAAGTGTGATTTACTTTTAACTAATCTTAAAACATTAACAATGATTAATTTTCAAACATAAGAGAAATAACATGAACACATGAGACACTAGGATTTAACGTGGAAACCCAATATGAGAAAAACCACCAATGTAACTAGTTACTATTTTCACTCTTCTGAAGTGAGCCTTATTAAGAGCCAACCCGATTAAAGGTTACAAAACACACTGCTAGGTGTGACCTTATTAGAGGATTTAATCACCTTGTAAGGAGTGGCCTTGCAAGAGGTCTTAAAACAATTCAATGGAACTGTCACCTTGTTCGAGAATTTACAAGTGGCTATTAAGCCAACTCTGTTAAGAGATTTTGGATCACTGTTATAATGGTAAGAAAGTAACAATGAAATGATTTGATTATGATGCAACTAAATTTTCAATTACAAATCTCTATTCTACTTCATACTTGACCCTTCTTGATCATATAATACTTTTTTTCTCCACAAAGATACCTACTTATCCTTCAAGTTCGCTCTAATTCTTTCTTTCTCAATTCAATCAACACATTCGCACACACACTTAAAAAAATCTCAACTTGAACTTTCATTTATACCATCCAAATTGTCAATTCAGCTTAATTACAAATTACAATAACCAATAATCATTACCATAGTCGGCTAGAAACAATACTTAAAATAATTGAGCTTCTTATGTCAAAACAACAAGATCCTTCATTGGCTAACCCTGCTCGATAAACACTAGTTCCAAGACAATTTCCTATGTTAACCAACATAAGCTTGGTTAACACTGTGAACTTGCAAAATCCTTTGACAACTAAGTGAATCCAGTGAGCACTGACTCTGTCCAATTTCCTTTGCTAACCATGAGAACTCGGTTAACACTATTTTTGTAGATTAATCTTCAGGAATGCTCAGTAGATAAGAAAAATTGTCTTGCTGACCAAGTAAGCTTGGTAAGCATTAACTGACAACTAATATGATATTTGTGTAACATCAAAAACAACATAAAATTAGACAATTGTATTCAACAATCTCCCTCTTTAGCATTGGTGGCAACACAACACGTCATAGCAGAATGAAATTTGAAAATGAGACTTTCTCTGATAGAAAGTTTTCTCCCTCTTAGATTTTTACCAAAAACTTCTTCTCTTTTATGTAGTAATCTCCCTTTATGAAGGAATTACATAACTTCTAAGATAGTGTACTTCTCTCTCAAAACAAATTTCAAACATATATGATAGTAAACTTCTCCCTCTTTGACAACACATGCCAAAGACCACACATCCCAAATTAGTATCAATGTACCTTGAGTATTGATTCATATGCAATATTTTCTTATGTTGCATCAACTAATTGATCTTGTACTTGGTTTCTATTGTTGCATCACTAAAACTTTATTTAGTGAGCTTCAGATAAGGGAATGACTCCTAGCTTACCTCTTAGATGCATGAATGCATCTTTAGGTAATGGCTTGGTGAATATATCTGCAATCTATTATTTTGTATGAACATATTCCAATCTGATTTCTTTATCTTGCACCAATTCTTTGAAAAAATCATATTTTATGGCAATGTGCTTAGTTTTGGAATGCATCACTAGGTTCTTTGATATGTTTATTGCATTGGTGTTATCACAATACAAGATAATTGGTTCTTTGATCTCAACTTTCATGCCTTCCAAAAATCGTTTAAACCAAACAATATTAGAATAGTTCACTACTGCTGCAACATATTTTGCTTATGCTATAGATTGGGATGTGCATTTTTTTTGCTTGTCCAAGATACCAAGCTTTTACCAGGAAAGAATGCTCGACCACTTGTACTCTTTCTATCATCAAGATTTTCTGCCCAATCAGCATTAGTGAATACCTTTAGATTTAAGTTTCCTCCAAGTTTGTACCACCAGCTACAGTCTTCAGTACCTTTCATATATCTCAAAATTCTTTTGATTGCCATCATAAGATTTTCTCTAGGTTTAGTTGAGAATCTTGCCACTATCCCAACTGTTAAAGCAATATGAGGCCTTGTATGAGCTACATACTGTAATTTTCCAATCATTGATCTATATAAGGTCTGATCTATCTCTTTTGAATCATCATCTTTGGTAAGCTTTAGTCTAATACACATGGGGGTTCCAACTAGTTTTGAATCTTCCAATTAAAATTTCTTAAGTATCTCTTTGATATACTTAGATTGAGTAATGTAGATACCATTCTTGCTTTTCTATGTCTAAATTCAAACAAATAATTTTATCTCACCAAACATGAACATTTCAAACTCTTTGTTCATTTTTTCTAAAATTCTTTTCATAGATCATCATTCCATGTAAATAGAGTGTCATCCACAAATATTTCTGCCAATATAATCTTGTTATCTGGTCCTTCCTTGATGTACAAACTACTATTATAATTAGTTCTCTAAAAACCAATATGTATAAGGTAGTTGTGCAACCTTTCATACCATGGTCTAGGAGCGTGTTTCAGACCATATAATGCTTTGTATAATTTGAAAACCATGTCCCTTTTGTTTGGATCAACGAAACCTTTTGATTTATCTCCAATAATCTAATCAGGTGCATGATGTTTTCTGACATACTTAGCCAATATAGGTTCTTTTACCTTTGAATTAATTCCATTGTCTTCATTTTGAATTTCAATTTCTGGCTCTGGTTGCTCAGACTTGGTAGGCATTGGATCGATAGCTTTAGAATGTGAATCGGGTCCTTGTGACTGGGTTATAATTTCTTGCAACTTGGTAACTAAGGAAGACTCAAGAGTTGAAGTCTCCTTATTGATAGAAGTGTCTAGCAATGTATTAGGTTAGATGTAAACAAATCTCCTGTAATCTTCTAATTCCTTTTTGCTTTCTTCTTCAGTCTTTTCTACAAACTCATCAATTCTCACACGTGCACTTTCTATGATTTTATAAGTAGACAAATTCAAACATCTATATGCCTTGCTTTTACAAGAATATCCTAAGAATATGCCTTCATCACCTTTCACATCAAACTTTCCTTTTCTAGATTCTTTCAAGATATAACATTTACTTCCAAATACTTTCAGGTAGCTTACATTAGGTTTATAGCCATACCATAATTCATAGGGAGTTTTATATGAGTCCTTCTTCAACTGTACTTGGTTCAAATATGAACTACAGTACTAATAGCTTCCTTCCAGTATTCGATAGCAACATTCTTTTCAATCATTAGAGTTCTTGCACAACCCATGATAGATTTGTTTCTTCTTTCAGCTATTCCGTTCTACTTAGGAGTACTAAGGGCTGATACCTGTCCTTTAATTCCTCTTTCAATACAAAAGTTATTGAATTCATTGGAGATGAATTCACCACCTCTATCTAATCTTAACCATTCAATCTTTTCCATGTTTCCTTTTCTATTCTTGCTAAATACCATTTGAATTTCTCAAATGCTTTTGACTTTTCTCTAAGATACACAATAGTCATCAACAAAAAGAATAAAGATTTTTTCTCCACTATAGCTTTCTATTCTAGTGGGTCCACATAGGTCAGTATGCACAATTTCCAAGACATCTTTAGACTAATAGTTTTTTCTCTTAAAACTAGGCTTTTCCATTTTGCCGATTTGACAATTTTTGCATAAACCAACATCTAATTTCTTCAAACTAGGAATACCTCTTACTTTTCTGAATTTTCTTATCTTGACCATATTATCAAAGTTTACATGACATAATCTTTTGTTCCATAACCAAATTTCTTCCATTTGAGCAATAAAGCATGAACAATCACCAAGATCAAGATAAAATAGGTTACCTCTTGTTTGTTTGCTTGATCCAATCAGATTGCCTTTGTCATCCAACAATCTTGCCTTGCCATGCATGAATTCCACCTTGAATCCAATGTTGATTAGCTATGCCACACTCAATATATTATGCTTTAGTCCTTCAACCCAATGGGCATTGTCACATACAAGTTCTTTTGTTAATGAGATTCAACCTTTCCATTTTATGCAATAGGGTTCATTATTTCCAAACCTTACACTACCACCATCATATTCTTCAAAGTGTGAAAAATTTGTTTTGTCTCTAGTCATATGATGTGAACATCCACTATCTATGATCCATGTGTCATTTTTACTAACATGAGAGATAAGCGTCATCTTATCTTCTTCTTTATTAGATTCATCTTTCATAACAATGTATACTATCTCATCTTCACTGTTATCAAAATCTTTAGCCATAAAAAAAGTCTTCTTACCTTGTCCTTGAATGATTTGTGATTTTTGAAATACTTCTTGCCATTGCAGTTGTGACTTTTCTTCTCATCCTTTCTTTCTTTGTTTGGGCACCTGGTAGTAATATGACCAATTTCTTCACATGAGAAACAAATTAGGGGAACTTTACCTTTGTATTTTCCTTTGCCTCTAGAATATTTCCTTGCAAGTAAAGCTTCAACAACCTCAAGATCACTATTAGAACTTTCTTCTAATTCTTCTTCACTTTTTGACTGAATTTCCTTTATTTTCTTTCCTTTCTCCTTAAGTGAAAGTTCGGTCTCAAATGCAAATTTAATATTTTTGGAAGCTGGAACATAATTGTCATAGTTGTCTAGCTCAAAAGTTGTCAATCTTCCTACTAAGGTATCCAAAGTTATCTTGTGATTTGTCTCACACCTCTTTTATTGAATAGAAGATACTCTAATTGCATAGATAGGAAGTAATATTTTGAAAACTTTACTTACAATAGTTTCTTCCTTGATTTCTCCTCTAGAAGCTCTGATTGCACTAACACTGGCTTTGATTCTTTCTACATTTTTGGCAATATTTTCATCTTCTCTCATTCTCATCTGATCAAATTGTCCTCTAAGGCTTTCTAATTTGGCTTTCCTTACATTTTCATCACCACCATAGATGTCCTTTAACTTGTTCCACATAGAAAATGTAGTTTTGTAGTCCTTGATATCATCAAATTTATCATAGCTAAGAGTAGATGCAATATCAATCAACATGGTGTTATGGTTCTTTTTCTTAGCAATGTCTCCAACAAATAGTGTACCAGTGAGAGTTGTGTATTCTTCATCAAGGTATTTATAGCTTGAATCACTAATGGAAGCTAGATGAAGTCTCATGAGTCCCTGCCATGCTGAAAAGTTATCTCTATTAAGCTTTGGAATCTCTCTCTTGTAAGACATCCTGACCTTTAGCTTAGGTCCTTGAAACATTTCCTGCAAGCACCAAAAGCTCTAATACCAATTGTTGGAAATATAGAAGGAGTAACTGAGAGGATGTAATGACCCGTACCAATAGGCCACTAAACAAAACCCTAAATTTAATACACTGCTAAAATATATTGCTGAAATAAAAGAAATAATAGTGCCAATGTATCAATTTAATGAAAACCAAATGTTTTTACAAATGAAATAGAAAATTTCAGCACCAAAACATTATGACATAGCACATTACAAAGAAACCTTAACTGGATGTATACAATTGAGAACTTGTTGCGACTACAGATTGAAATGAAGAACCTAGATTGATCAAATGGTGGAGACTAAATGCTGAAGATGATATGGTGAAAGTGCAACTCCAAATCAGAAATTAAGCACAAATGAAAGGATTGAAATATCCTTCCCACAGCTACAATAATTCAGGTGATCTCTCACTCCCTCAAAATTGCATAACAATTGAGAGTTTTTCGTTCTCAACAACCAATTGTGACTATTTGCAGAAACCCTAGGCTCCACAACACACATAAGCAAAAAATCAATAATAAAACTCGATGATAGGGAATGAGCCCTCAATGCCTATTTATTCTTTTTCGCTTGATAGGTCGGCCTCCTTTTTAATTTTTTCTCCGCTTCTTCTAGCAACCTCTAGAAGATTTATTATTATTATTTAATTTATAAAGTTACCTTGTAATATATATATTTTTAATTGATAACTTTATAATTAACTCTAAAAGAAAAATGGGACATTACAGATCCACCCCTCCTAAAATTGCTTGGCCTCAAACAATCTTAATGCTAGATGCTGCAAAATCACTTCTCCCTCCCAAGTAGCATCTTCAATAGGTAAATATTTCCACTTAACTAGATACTCTCTGATTACTATCCTATGAAGCTGCTTCTCTCTACTATTCAGAATGGATTCTGGCACTAAGATCAATTTCCCCTCATCATCCAAGGGAGGTAATACTACAGAAGGCATCACATTCTGACCCAATGCCTTTTTGAGGCATGATACATGAAACACATTGTGCACTATACTATCTATGGGAAGCTCCAACTCATAAGCCACCTCACCAACTCGTTTGATGATCTTGAATGGTCCATAATAGCGTGGCTTGAGTTTCTCTATATCACTCTTCTTGAGAGTGGATTTCTTATATGGCTACAACATGAGGTAAACCATATCATTTACCTCAAAACTATGCTCAATCCTCTTCTTGTTTGCATACTCCTTTTGCTAGTTTTGAGCTCTAGCGATGTTGTCTCTGAGAGTAGCAACTATATCCTTACTTTCCTGTAATAGTTCACCTACACGGGGTACTCGACTGTCTCCCAACAACAAATCTAAGAAACTAGGTGCCTCATAATCGTAAAGTGCCATGAAGGGTGTCATTTTTATAGTCATATGATATGTAGTATTGTAACAATACTCACAGAGATATATCCATCTAACCCAAGCTCGTTGTTGATCTGCCACATAATTCCTCAAATACCCTTCAACCCATTTGTTTACAATCTTTTTTTGACCATCAGTCTATGGGTGATAACTGGTACTAGGTGTAAGCTTAGTGCCACACAACCAAAATATCTCCTGCCAAAAGTGACTCATGAAGCGGCTATTCCTATCACTCATAATGCTCTGAGGCAAATCATGTAATCTAAAAATCTCCTTGAAGAAGACCTCTACCACCTAAGTTGCTGAGTATGTAGTAGCGATAGGGAAGAGGTGAGCATATTTTGTTAGCCTATCCACCACCACATAGATACAATTGTACCCCTGGGCCCTGGCAAAGCCTGCAATAAAATCCATAGAGATGCACTCCCACTTCCTATCAGGAATAGGAAGTGGTTGTAGGAGCCTTGCTGGATAAGTGTGCTCTTGTTTATTCTGCTGGAAAACATGACATTCTCACACATACTACAAAACATTAGCCTTAAGTCCCTTCCAAGTGAACCATTCCTGTACTAACCTGTAAGTCTTGAAATACCCAGGATGGCATGTTGTAGGTGAATTATGGAATGCTCTCAAAATCAACTACTTTACTTTTGATCATGGGACTAAGTAAATCCTGTTCTTGTAAATGATAAAATTATCTATGAGAGTGTATTTGGTGTCAATTATTGTTCCCTCCACTATAGTAGAGGCCCATGCATCTTTGGCATATTCTGCTACAATCAAGTGTCACCAATCCTCTGATATTTGAATCATAGAAGTGAGGTGTGACCTATGAGATAAAGCATCTGCAATAATATTCTGTGTCCCCTTAACATATGTGATATCAAAATCATATGCCTGTAACTTACCTAGTTCTGCTGATGATCATTCAGGTCCCACTATTCCAAAAAATGCTTCAAACTACTATGATTAATTTTAATACAAAATTTGTTGCCCACAAGATACTGTCTAAATTTGGCCAAGGCATGCATGATGGCCAACATCTCCTTATCATATATGTTGAATGATCTCTCAACCCCTCTGAGTTTCCTACTCTCATAAGCTATAGGATGCTTGTCCTGCATGAGTACAACACCAAATCCCTCTCCAGAACCATCACATTGAAGCTCAAATGGTTTTGTGAAATCAGGTAATGCTAAGACTAGGCATGTAGTCATTATTTCCTTGAACTACATAAAACACTCTTGTGCCTCCCAAGTCCACACAAATGCCCCTTTCTTTAGCAAATCTATCATGGGCGCTGCATATCATGAGTAGCCACTAACAAACCTGCGATATAATCCACATAGACCAAGGAAACCTCTTAACTATGTAAGGTTCTCTGGTGGTGGCCAATCAACAATAGCATCGATCTTTTCAGGATCCATTCGCACTCCTTTCGCACTAATGATGTGTCCAAGATACAACAATTCTATCATCCCCAAATCACATTTGGACTCCTTCGTATACAAGGACTCACTCTATAAAATGCTTAATACTATCTCCAAGTGCTCTAAATGTTCCTGCCATGTCCTTCTATAGATCAAAATATCATCAAAGAACACTAGCACAAATTTCCTCAACTGATGGTGGAAGACCTTGTTCATAGCAGATTGAAAAGTGGCAGGTGCATTAGTCAAACCAAAAGGCATGACTACAAACTCGAAATGCCCATAATGACATCTAAAAGCAATTTTTTCAATATCCTACTCTCGAACTCTAATCTGGTGATAGCCTGATCTCAAATCATTTTTTGTGAAATAACAAGCCCCATGAAATTTGTCTATCAGGTCATCAATGCATGGGATGGGATACTTGTTCTTTATAGTTCTCTTATTCAACACCCTGTAATCAATACACATTCGTAGAGTACCATCCTTCTTTTTTACCAAAATAATAGAAGATGCAAAGAGTGACTTATTTGATCTAATGTGTCCCATTTCTAGCAACTTGTTGATGGTCCTCTCGATCTCATCTTTGTGTCATTTTAGGTGCCGATATGGTGTGATCATGATAGGCTTAGAAACTTCCTCCAACTCGATAATGTACTCAATACCTCTATCTGGTGGCCTGCCTAGTGGAATCTCATTGAATACCTTCCCATACTTGATTCTTAATTTCTGAATGTCTGGATGATATTCAGTCTTATGTTGCCCCTCCTGGGTAGGCATCAAAGTGCATATTGCTGCCCACTCTATATTATTATGTTTGGCTAATCTCTCCAACCACCTAAATGAGATAGTCCTAACATCACCATTACGGATAGCCTTTAGCACATGAGTCCTGCCATCCACCATGAATCATATCACCATATCCTCCAATCTCAAGGTAACCTCCTTCAAATAATGTAACCATTGCATCCCAAGTACTATGTCCATGTCACCCATGTTGACCACATGATAGTCCGCCTTAAACTCATAGTTTTTTAGGTGCAAAGGTAGATCTCGCACCATCCTATCACAATGAAGAGTATATCCATTAGCTACCTTAACTCTTAGTCCCTCGAACTCATTAGTAATGAGTCCACACATCTCCAAAAATTGTGCATCAATGAAATTATGCACGACACCTATATCCAATAGAGTAATAATCTTTTGTCTTGCCAAGACTCCCCAAAATCTAAAAGATCCCTCTCTTTGAATACTAGACAGACATGCCTCCTGTAAATGTATCTTTGGAGCCTCTTTTTTCTTAGCACTATCAACCTCTTATTCACCCTCTACCAAATCAGGATCCTCATCATGGTGCTCTAAGATGTAGGAATCTAAACCTTCATAATAAGCCCACATCACCTAGTTAGCCTTCCCCTTAGGCTTCATAGGACAATTGTAGTGCCTCTCATGTTTGCAGTTTGTAACTTGTCTATTTTGATTCGAGATATACTTGATACTCTTATTTTTTACCTTATGATGACCCGAGGGTCAGAATGCAGTTTGTGCATTTAGAAGTTTGCTTTTGTCGTGAAAGTGGTTAGTGATTTTCTGTGATTTTGGGTTTTCGAGTTTTAAATCTTTTTGGATTTATTTTTTGGTAGCTTTTCCATAGGTGAATCTCCATTTTGGATAATAACCTATTTTTGTTTGAGTCAATTCAGAATTTAACTACTCTAGCTAGCTATTTTCCATAATCAACTATTCATTCAAAATGAATAAGTATTGGAAAAGTGAATTCATTATTCACTTCTCACAATTTGAAAATAGAATTAAAGAGCAAATTTGGAAATCCTCTTCTGAAGGATTATTGTTTTGTTTGTTGTGGGAGCTGTGAGCGTGGGATCTTTGCGAGGTTGGTCTCATTGGATTCAGCTCAAGGAGTTCTTGCTTTGCCGTCAGTTTCAACAGTTTTGGTGAATTGGTTATTTTACTTTGCGGATTTCTATTTTGGTCCCTTTTTCTGTCAAGTAGGGCCTTCCTGTTTTAATGTTTTTTCCCTATTTCTGCTTCCATTTCCTGTAGCATTATGTTAGGAGGTTGAGAACTAGTGTTCCCCTTTGTTTCTATTTGCTAGTTCTGCCCAGTTGGTCGGGTATGAACATTTTCCTTGTTTTTGGGATGGGGGTTTGAGATTTTGAGCCGTTATGCTTGTCGTTTTTGCATACGATGTCCAATTTCATTTATTTTTGGATTTTTAGGGTTTTTGAACCCAAAGATCAAATGGATTTTAATTTTAAAAATTTTCCAAAATTTGTGGTTTTTACCTCATTTTGCGTGCCACCCTATTTTCTCAAGTTTTCTTAGCACATTATGGTTCATGGACCTGGATGATCTGTTTGGATACCAGTCGAAACACTTTTGCATCTTTTGTTGCATTGGGATGTGTGTAGCATCTATCATCCTGATTTTTCTTTCGATCGATTGACTTCTGTTTGCATTCTCATCCTATCCTTGTGTATAATCTCTGTGATGGTGGTGCGCTACACACATGTACATCTGTTGGGTGACCTACGGGGCTCGATCTTCCATGGTACTTCCAAAAGTTGTGATCATTGGGGTTGAGTCGAGAGTTTGCATGCCTACGGGCACTCATCATTGGATGAGCATGGGTAGGGTAGGGTAGAATATGGAGGGGCTTCTATCTTGCAACTTAGTGACTATTTTTTAGTTGGCAAAGGAAGTTTTATATACGTGATAAATAAATTAAAACATTGGGTGGTAATAAAAACAAGATAATATAATGTGTGGGTTGTGCACCTTCTGTCATGAAGAGTAGCTGCCCTAGGTTGTGCGCCTTATGTTGAGAAGAGTAGTTGCCTATACTAGCTTGGTCTTGTCGATGCCAAGAAACTCTCCATGATGTCAGTCCCTACGTAGTAGCCCATTGAGATGTCTAACCAGGACTTGTAGTTTATGCATTGTCTTTGTCTTGGATTCAGTCATCATACTGCTTGGCGTGTGTGTGTGGTTGGATCATTATCTCCATCAGCATGGTGAGTGTGGACCTATGGGTGCCACATGGTTGGGAGGCATAACTACCTTCACCACTGCTAGGGATTGATGTACAGAGATGGTCTATTGTCCTAGCGTGATCATTGCTAGATGTGTCACTTGGTACTTCAATTTGCGAAGTATGCTTTCTAGTGATTTATGCTTTAGTTGGGATGTTGTTTCCATGTTTACATGATGTTGGTTTTATGCATTCCTTATTATGATGTTTAGCATATAGTAGATGATGTTATTTGATTACAGGGTTATCTTATGCTTTCTACTAGCATGTTAGATTTCATTTACTTATATTGTAGCATGTTTAGTTGTGATGTCCCTATCACAATAGCACCGATGATCTGATCGATGGCTTGGGATGTTATGTGCAGGGGATGGCTAGGGCCCACGATGGTCTTATGACACCATTGATGGTTGGGAGGAATCATGTACTTATTTGGTTATTCTATTCATTATGATCTGTATGATCTGTGTATGTTGTTGTCTTGTGCACTTAAACTTGTTTAAAAAATAAATTATTCTAGCTTGTTTTTCATCCTTGTTTCTAAGGATCTTCGGGCAAGGCATTACATCTAGTATCAGAGTCCATGTTGCAACATTGGGATCTCTATGTTATGATTCCACTATGGTTTTGTTTTTCATTGTGTATTGTTATATTATGTTTTATTATTTGATATCTCGTTGTTTCATGTTTTAACTCTTATGCTTGTGATCCATTTGTCCTGACCTTATCTTGTTATTCCTACAGTGATGCCTCCTGCATGTAGACCTGGTGGCCATGGTGGTAACCATGGACATGAACACCATGAAGAGAAATGTCAGGGAGGAGGGGGAGAACATGGTAATATCAGTGATTGGAATGGTGTAGGGGTGATGATGCCTATTCTCCAGCAGATTCTTGCTCTTTTGGGCCCTCGTGTTGAGGAGCACCAGTAGGATCAGAATCAGGAAGAGGGATCTCATCATGGAGATTCCCATCACTCTAAACATAGAGAGGAGGAACATGAGTATGAGTGTTCTCTTACTCCACCTGGTGGCAGAGGGAACCATTAAGGTGGGCGAGACCACAATAGTGAGGATTCCATCCGATTGGATATCATGAAGTCCCTTCAAAGTTCTAGACCACCACCATTTGATGGTAGGGGAAGTGGCCTCAAGGCTGAGACTTGGTTGTTGGACATGGAGTGTTGGTTCACCATGTATCCATTTTCAACCAACATGAGGGCTCGTTGTGCAATTATGCAGTTGAGAGACCACGGATCCATGTGGTGGAATACTGAGAGTCAGAAGCTTCAGATTAGCATTGCAGATCTCACCTGGGAGATCTTTGAGGAGAGATTTTGAGAGAGATTCTTATCTCCTCAGTTCAAAGAGGCCCATGCTGATGAGTTCCACTCACTCGGACAGGGAAATATGTTAGTGGATCAGTACAAGATCTGATTCTTTGAGCTCAGGTAGTTTTCTTGTTACAATCATGATGATTTACTATTAGTGCATCATTTTATCAGAGGCCTAAAGGATTCTCTCATTGGAGAAGTCTGCATGCATCAGCCTAGGACTCTTGTGCTCGTAGTAGAGAAGGCACATATTGTAGAGGAGAATTTGGCTAGAGGATTTAGTATCAGATTTGGTTCTCAAAACCAAAGTGCAAGGTATTCAGGACAAGACTCTCAATATTCTCAATCCACTGGGAAGGGTCAAGCCCAATTAGAACCCCCTCAAGGTGGTAAGAAAGGTTGTTATTTTCATAGGGCTAAAGGGGGAAAATATTCTAGTACCTTTGGGAAGAAATGATATAATCAGAATTAGGGATAGAAGTCCCAGCAGGACTATCCTCCTCAGAGCAGTCAACAAAATTCTAGCAGAGGTAGTGCACCATATTCTAGTGCTACTCAGGGTAGTCGTGGGACAGGACTCAACTTTTTTGGGAATTGTTATTCTTGTGGCCAACCCAACCATAAATCTTATGATTGTTCCATCAAACCATCTACAAGACTTGGTAAGAGCACAGTGAGATCTGAGCCTAATGTAGGAGATTTGGGTCAGAATCATAGAGTCTTTGCAATGGTTGACAATCGTCAAGCTGAGCATCAAGGTACGGTAGTCAAGGCTACATGTTTGTTGCATGGTATTTCAACTTCAATTTTGTTTGACTCTGGTGCTTTCGATTCTTTCATTTCACCATCTCTGGTTTAGCGATGCTGGCTAGTGGCAATGCATCAGGTTGATAGGTGGCAAGTTGAGTTAGCCACGGGTTCTAAGGTGGCTATTGACTCGTTGGTTAGGAGTTGTGTTTTGAGTTTGGTAACCTCACCACCATAGTGGACTTATGCATTCTACATCTGGGACCGTATGAAATTGTGTTGGGCATGGATTGGTTAGCCACCTATTAGGAAAATATTGATTGCCATCGCACGGTGGTATAGTGTGTTGATGACATAGGTGGGCAGGTGGAACTTTTGGGAATTTAGAGACCAGTCCCTCTTCATATGATCTCGGCTAATTAGCTAAAGCAGAGTGTACAAAAGGGTTGCCAGACATTTCTTGTGTCTCTTAGTGATCTCAAGGAAGTCAAGAGCCATATGTTGACACTTGATGATCATCCACTCCTTCATGAGTATGTAGATGTATTTCCTGATGAGATTCCAGGTATGCCACCACAACATGACATTGATTTTTGGATCGAACTTGTACCAAGAGTAGAGCCAATTTCTCAAGCTCCATATCGCATGACCAATTAGGAGTTGAGTGAGCTTAAATTGTAGTTGGAGGAATTATTGGCCAAGGGCCATATTCATCCTAGTGTATCCCCGTGGGGTGCACCAGTCATCTTTGTGAAGAATAAGGATGTTTCTTTGCATTTGTGCATTAACTACTGCCAGTTGAATAAGGTGACGGTGAAGAACCATTATCCTTTGCCAAGGATAGATGACTTGTTTTATTAGATGAAGGGAGCACAAGTGTTCTCAAAGATTGATCTGAAGTCAAGATACCATCAACTTCCTATCTAAGAGGCTGATATTCATCGAACAACATTTCGTACATGATATGGGCATTATGAGTTCACAGGTGTACCTTTTGGGTTGACCAATGCACCATTAGTGTTCATGAGTTTGATGAATGGGATATTTTTTATGTACCTCGATCAGTGTGTCATTGTATTTTTGGATGACATATTGATCTACTCAAAGACTGTGGAGGAGCATGAAGTCCATTTACATCAAGTATTGTAGTGCTTGAGAGACCATCAGCTATATGGCAACTTGAGTAAATGTGGGTTCTTCCAGTCAAAGGTGAAGTATTTGGGACATATCATCATTGGTGATGGTATTGCAGTGAACCTGGAGAAGATTCGTGCTATCATGGATTGGCCGACACCTACTAATGTCTCAAAATTTTGTAGTTTCATGGGATTAGTGAGTTACTACCATTGCTTTGTGAAGGATTTTTCACAAGTAGCCCATCCCATCACTTCTCTTTAGAGGAAAGGGAAGAAGTATATTTGGTTAGACTAGTGTGAGGTAGCATTTAATGCTCTTAAGGAGTGTTTGACTTGTGCACCAGTCATTGTAGTGCCTAATCCTGTAGGTGATTTCATGGTTTGCATAGATGCTTCATTGGAAGGTGTGGGTGCAGTGTTGATGCAGGATGGTCAAGTGATTGCATATGAGTCTAGAAAACTCAAAGACCATAATCTTAACTACCCCACTCATGATTTAGAACTCACGGGGCCGTAGTACATGCCCTTGTCTGTTGGAGGCATTTTCTTTTGGGACAGAATTTTGAGTTGCATAGCAATCATAGGAGCTTGCAGTATATCTTTACTCAACCAAACCTGAATGCACGACAATGTTGTTGGATGGAGTTCTTGTGTGAGTATGACTTTGATGTTCATTACATTAAAGGAAAGGAGAATGTTATTATGGATGCTTTGAGTAGAAGGTGACATGAGGTATCAGTGTTGTCATTGGGAGTGGATTTGCGAGGTCGTATCTTGGAGGCTTTGCCTAGTGACACTTGGTATTAGGAGGTGAGGGCAGAGATTGAGTCCAAACATACCCTTGAGGGGAGATTTTTAGGTTATGTACTTGAGTCTGATGGACTACTACATCACTTGGGGCATATCTTTGTACCCAGTTTGGGTGATCTTTGTACCTTAGTTTTGTTGAAAGTGCATCATGCACCATATTTTGAACATCCTGGAGTCAAGAAGATGCATGCTGATCTCAAAAGCTGTACTTTTGGGCAGGGATGAGGTATGATGTTGCTATTTTTTTTCTAGATGTCTTGATTGCCAAAGAGTGAAGGCAGAGCATCAGCATCTGGCAGGTCTTTTGCAGCAACATACCATTCCAGAGTGGAAGTGGGATACGATAGCCATTGATTTTATCATAGGGTTGCCTATGTCATCACAGAGACATGATTGTATCATGGTGACAGTGGACAATTTGTCCAAGGTAGCACATTTTTTGCCCATGAGAGCATCCTACATAGCTCCTTCGGTAGCACATGTTTTCTTGGCATATATTGTTCGTTTGCATGGGATCCCTCGTTGAATCATTTTGGATAGAGATCTAGTGTTTTCTTTTGCATTGTGGATGTCTCTCCAGCATGCTTTGGGCACGTAGCTCAATTTCAGTTTAGCTTATCACCCAGAGATCGATGGTTAGACTGAGAGAGTAAATCAAGTTTTGGAGGATATGCTTTACATGTATGTTATGGATAGGCAGGTGAAGTGGGAGGACTATTTGTACCTTGTTGAGTTTTCATACAATAATGGTTATCATAGTTCTCTTGGCATCTCACCTTTTCAGGCCTTGTACGGTAGACCATGCCATACCCCTTTGAGTTGGGATCATTTAGAGGATCGTGTTCTTTTGGGTCCAGAGATGCTTCAAGATATGGAGCAGCAGGTTGTTCACATTAGGGAGCATTTGGTTACTGCTTAGGATAGGCAGAAGAAGTATGCTGATGCCCGTAGTTTGGATTGTCACTTTTCTATTGGTGATAGGGTGTTTTTGAGAGTGCAGCTGAGGAAGAGCCCTATCCATTATGGGAAAGGCTCTAAGTTGGTGCCACATTTTGTCGAACCTTTTGAGATCCTCGAGAGGATTGGTCCTATTGCTTATCGACTAGCATTGCCACCTAGCCTATCCCACATTCATGATGTTTTCCGTGTTTCTGTGTTGAGACAGTATATTCCAGATGTGACCCATGTTCTTGATTGGGATGCTTTGCAGGTAGTAGATGGGAAACTTACTTTGGAGCCCATTCGTATCCTACAACATCAAAGGTTGACCTTGCAAGGTCGGGACATAGAGTAGGTAAGGGTCCAATGGGACCTGAGCGATGAGACCTCTGTGACTTGTGAGGATGCTACACGACTGAGGGGATTGTACCCCCATCTTTTTGTTGGCTTCTAGGAGTAAGCCTATGCTAGTGGGGAAGGATGTAGTGCCTCTCATGTTTGCAGTTTGTACCTTGTCTATTTTGATTCAAGAGGTACTTGATACTCTTATTTTGTACCTTATGATGACCTGAGGGTCAGATGTTATACTTTGACTCAGTTCCATAGATGCTATATTGCTATGCTGTTCTATTTACCATATTTTCATGTTGATGCTACTTTGAGATGATAATAGATCTATGATGATATTTGGTTATATGATGTATTGGACATGTTGATTATATTATGAGATGAACTCTATGCTATGGTTATTTACTTCATTTATGTTCTTTATGCTTCTGTGAAGGTGAGTGATGTAAATTGGATTAAATAGGTATTTTAATACATTTTTCTTTGGCTATGATATTATATGCAATTGCACTTGATCGTGTGTTTTAGTGTGCAGGAATTATATCCCTAGTAGTGGCATATGGAGTTAGTGATTCAACTATTCATATTTACCAATGTCATCCCTGTATGGTCGACGTATCCTCAGTTTAATTGTTTTAATTAAAACCTTTCGGTGACTAGTAAATATGAACTCTTCTAAATTTTGTAACTAGACCAGTAACATGTTTGTGCATTTAGAAGTTCTCTTTTGTCGCGAAAGTGGTTAGTGATTTTCTGTGATTTTGGATTTTTAGGTTTTAAATCTTTTCAAATTTATTTTCTAGCAGCTTTTCCTTAGGTGAATTTCCATTTTGGATAATAACCTATTTTCATTTGGGTCAATTTAGAGTTTAACTACTCCAGCTAGCTATTTTCCATAATCAACTATTCATTCAAAATGAATAAGTATTGGAAAAGTGAATTCATTATTCACTTTTCACAATTTGAAAATAGAATTGGAGAGAAAATTTGGAAATTCTCTTCTGAAGGATTATTGTTTTGTTCATTGTGGGAGTTGTGAGAATGGGTTCTTTGTGAGGTTGGTCTTGTTGGATTCAGCTCAAGGAGTTCTTGCTTTGCTGTCAGTTTTAGTAGTTTTGGCAGATTGGTTATTTTACTCTGTGAGTTTCTATTTTGGCCCCTTTTTCTGTCAGGTAGGGCCTTCCCATTTTAATGTTTTTGCTCTATTTCTACTTCCATTTCCTGTAGCATTATGTTAGGAGGTTGAGAACTAGTGTTCCCCTCCGTTTCTATTTGCTAGTTCTACTTGGTTGGTCGGGTATGAATGTTTTCCCTATTTTTGGGATGGGGGTTTGAGATTTTGAGCCGTTATGTTGGTTGTTTTTGCATACGATGTCCGATTTCATTTATTTTTGGATTTTTAGGGTTTTTAACCCAAAGGTCAAATGGGTTTTAATTTTGAAATTTTTCCAAAATTTGGGATTTTTACCTCATTTTGCGTGCCACCCTATTTTCTCGAGTTTTCTTAGCACATTATGGTTTGTGGACCTAGATGATCCATTTGGATACCAATCAGAATACTTTTGCATCTTTTGTTGCATTGGGATATGCATAGCATCCGTCATCCCAATTTTGCTTTCAGTCGATTGACTTCTGTTTGCATTCTAATCCTATCCTTCTGTATGATCTTTGTGATGGTGGTGTGCCACACACATACATCTGTTGGGTGACCTATGGGGCCTGATCTTCTGTGGTACTTTCAGAAGTGTTGATCATTGGGGTTGAGTCGGGAGTTTGCATGCCTACGGGCACTCATCATTGGATGAGCATGGGTAGGGTAGGGTAGCATATGGAGGGGCTTCTATCTTGCAACCTGGTGACTATTTCTTGGTTGGAAGAGGAAGTTTTATATACATGATAATTAAATTAAAACATTGGGTGGTAATAAATACAAGATAATATAATGTGTGGGTAGTGCGTCTTCCATCATGAAGAGTAGCTACCCTAGGTTGTGTGCCTTCTGTTAAGAAGAGTAGTTGCCTATACTAGCTTGGGCTTGTCGATGCCAAGTGACTCTCCAGGATGTCAGTCCCTACATAGTAGCCCATTGAGATGTCTAACCAAGACCTATAGGTTATGCATTGTCTTTGTCTTGGATTTAGTCATCATATTGCTTGGCATGTGTGTTAGCCATGTTTGTTATTTTGTGTGTGTGTAGTTGGATCATTATCTCCATCAGCATGGTGAGTGTGGACCTATGGGTGCCATGTGGTTGGGAGGTGTAGTTACCTTCACCACTACTAGGGATCAATGTACAGAGACAATTTATTGTTCTAGCATGATTGTTGCTGGATGTGTCACTTGGTACTTCGATTTGCGGAGTATGCTTTCTAGTGATTTATGCTTTCATTGGGATGTTGTTTCCATGTTTACATGATGTTGATTTTACACATTCCTTATTACGATGTTTAACATATAGTAGATGATGTTATCTGATTATAGGGTTATCTTATGCTTTCTACTAGCATGTTAGATTTCATTTACTTATATTGTAGCATGTTTAGTAGTGATGTCCCTATCACGATAGCATTGATGATCTAATCAGTAGCTTGGGATGTTACACATAGGGGATGGCTAGGGCCCACGATGGTCTTATGATGCCATTGATGGTTGGGAGGAACCACGTACTTATTTGATTATTCTATTCATTGCGATCTGTATGATCCGTGTATGTTGTTGTCTTGTGCACTTACACTTGTTTAAATTTTTTTTTATTTTGGCTTTGTTTTTTATCATTGTTTCGAAGGATCTCTGGGCGAGGCATTACAACAATCATGACCAAACTCATAGGGACATTTGCAAAAGAAGCATAGCTTCTTCCTATGTAGGTCATTAAGTGTTTCCTTATCCCAAGGTGCAACTAGCTTGTCTTTTGAGTCACTAACCTTCTCTTTACCCTTGTTGAATTCCCTTTGTTATCTCTAAATGATGAAGAACTCTTAGAACTAAACCGGTTTGCTAGAGCTACAAGTTCCATACTATGGGCTTTCTTCATGGCTTCCTATAATGTAGGAGGATCAAAGGCCTTTACCCACCCCTTGAGTGGTTCAGTGAGTCCCTCTGTGAATAAAATGACTAGCCTCCTTTTTGAAATATCAGGCACCATCACTGCAAGCTTTCGGGAGTCATTGATAAATTTTTCTAAGCCTCTTGACTGTCTCAATTGGGCTAACTCCTAGAAATAAACTTCAAGATTTTTTTTAATCAAACCTTTCTATCAATCTATCCACAAACTCCTGATAAGTGGTTACTTGCTTGTGTTGCAATGTGATCATGCCATGTGTCCACCAATCATGTGTTGCCCCATCTAAGTGTAAAGTGGCATACTTGAGTGCTTCAAATTTTGTCATCATCTTCAAAGATAAGAAAGTATCCACCTTATGAATCCAAGCATGAGCAATCATTTTTCCATTACCATCAAATGTGGGTAATACCAACTTGTTGATGACCTGTTGCAACTCACTGTGTTTATCTACTTACTTTTTCCTAGTAGCTCTATAGTTCAAGTACTTGTCAAATATCCATCCATCCTATACATATTATGGTAATGAATCCCAATCATTCCTCACTTGTCAGAGTTCATCTACAATATCTGTTACCATAGCATCAAGTGTGCATGCTGGAGTTTCTTCTCTAAATGTAGGACGCGTGGGTCTATCAACTATTCCAGACCATGTCCTATGTTGTGATCCTGCTATGCTTCTGTCATCCTGATCATTATTATGATTATTTCTCCTATTTTCTCCAATCAAATATTGCATCATAACCATCATTGCCTATGTACTTGCCTCTATTGACTGTAGAAGCCTCTCCTGTTGCTGTAAAGTCTCATCATCTTGAACACTTCTGGATAGGATTTGAGAATGTCTCTCAGCCATATTCTTAGTTATTTTGGTTTCTTTGTAAACTAAGTTAAATGGTGGCTGGGTAACCCTATTAGGCTAGTAGGAAACCACTCTGATACTACTGTAATAACCCATACCAATAGGCCACTAAACAAAACCCTAAATTTAATACACTGCTAAATATATTGCTCAAATAAAAGAAATAATAGTGCCAATGTATTCATTTAATGAAAACCAAATGTTTTTACAAATGATATGGAAAATTTTAGCACCAAAACATTATGACATAGCACATTATAGAGAAACCCTAACTAGCTATATACAATTGAGAACTTGTTGCAACTACAGATTGAAATGAAGAACCTGGATTGATCAAATGGCAAGGATTGAATGCTGAAGATGATATGGTGAAAGTACAACTCCACTAGAAACTCCAAATCAGCAATTGAGCACAAATGAAAGGACTAAAATATCCTTCCCACAGCTGTAATAATTCAAGTGATCTCTCACACCCTCAAAATTGTGTACCAATTAAGAGTTTTCGTTCTCAATGGCCAATTGTGACTATTTGCAAAAACCCTAGGCTCCACAACGCACATAAGCAAAAAATCAATAATAAAACTTGATGATAGGCAATGAGCCCTCAATTCCTATTTATTCTTTTTCCCTTGATAGGTCGGCCTCCTTTTTAATTTTTTCCCTGCTTCTTCCAGCCACCTCTAGAAGATTTTTTTTTTAAATTTAATTTATAAAGTTACCTTGTAATATATATATATATTTTAATTGATAACTTTATAATTAACTCCTCCAAAAAAAAAGGGACATTATAGAGGGGAGGGGTGAATTAGTTACCACTTAAATATATCCCGGATCCCTTAGATTTAAGATAAAATTGATTGCTACTAATTTACGATAAACACACAAAAATGTTATAACTCAATAAATACAGAGTGTGATTTACTTTTAACTGATCTTAAAACATTAATAGTGATTAATTTGCAAACATAAGAGAAATAACATGAACACATGAGAAGATGTCGCGCAAGATGATTGGAGCATGCGGTGCGAGCGGGAATGGGTTTTTGTATTAGCAACAAGGCGGGAATGGAATTTTGAATCAGTAGCTAGGCAGGAATCGGGAGAACATGGGTGTTGGGTGGCAATCTGCAGGTGCAAGGCAAGAATCAAAGGTGAATGATGCAGATGCCTCAAAGGATAGGGACCCACGGGAGTTGCTGCCTCACCCAGGTGAGAAGATTCCTCCCCTTCACTTGGGCGGTAGGTCGCCTAGGGCTTGGGGGCACTGGTTGAACCTATTTGGAGTCAAACCTTCAAGTAAGTTGACATTCTCAAAAGTCATTGATAAATTAGACAAGGAGAAGGGCATCTTTTCTCTAGAAGTTCCTCGAGAAATTATAGACCACAATATCCTTAGTATGGCGAATACCTTGGTGGGAAAATTTGTAGGGCCAAGGCCCAACATTGATGTTGTGAGGATTTTTACCAGAAACAAATGGGATTTAAAGGGGCAGGTAGAGGTGACAAAAATGGCAAAAGGTTTCATGACTTTTGAGTTTTCTTGCTTGGAAGACTTTTCCAGAATCCTGTGCACAGGGAACTGGTCTCTGGGGAGATCTACTTTAATCTTGCAGAAATGGTCTTCCAATTTGGACTTGAATAATGATTTCCTATCCCAGACTATAGTATGGATTATACTCCTAGAATTTCCCATGGAATACTGGCATGAGGATGTCTTTGATGGCATTTCCAGGTCTTTTGGAGAGCTTCTTTCCATTGATCTTGTAATGGTAGCTAAGAAGAGACTTACCTATCCAAGGATATGTGTAGGAGTGATCGAAGGATAGGATATGCCTCAAGTTATTGAATTTCAATCTCATTTGGGAAGCAGATTCCAAATGATTGACTATGAAAGTGTGCCCTTTGTGTGCTTCCATTGTAAGAAGGCAGACCACAAGGCTGGATTCTGCCCACTATTCAAAGGAAAGGGAATGGGGAGAAAGGCCTGCCCTCATGGTGGGAAGAAAGTTGCTCATGTTCTCAAAAAGACTTGGAAGAAGAAAGAAACGTAAGTAAAAAAGAATGGAGAGATTGAAGAAAAAGCTAATGATCCTATTACTGACCTCCAAGTTGAACCCCGAGACCTCCAGGTTGTAGTGGATGCACTAGAAGGAGAAGGGAATGAGACAACCGAGGAAAAAACCAACCCTTCCCAAATGAAGGAATCCAAGGATAATCTCAAAGAGGCAAGTTTTTTGGAGTCTCAAATCCCTGAGAGTTCTAAGGAGGTTGATTTGAACCCTTCCTCTATCCTGAACTCAATGGAGGAACAAAAGGAAGGGGAACCATTCTCTGAAAAATCCACAAACCTGGTTAGTAGGGAACCCCCTGTAATAGTGAATAGAATCTTAGAACGGTTGTCTGCCTCAACATCAAAACAACTGGCCAGGCTAGATACTTTGTTTAATTTATGTAAAGAAGAAGAAGAGCCACCCTAGATAGAAATCAGAAGAAGAAAGAAGAAGAATAGCCAAGACCCCTCTCCTGCCTCTCCTGCTTCAACTAGAAGCAAGGCCAAGGAAGATCTTGTTCATAAAACCAACCCAATTGGAAGGAAAAACAAGAATGAAATCAGGAAGGAGGAAGCAAGAAGAAACATCATGGATGGAATGTAGCGCACCATCCAGGAAGCCTGCTCATCAATTAAAGCATGAAGATCCTCTCATGGAATATTCGTAGACTCAATGGAATCCATAAGCAAGAAGTTGTAAGAAATATGATAAGGGATCATAGGGTCGATATTTTTCTTATTCAGGAAATGAAAATGAAGAAAGAAAATCTAGAAAATATTAGATTCAATAGCAACATGAATGGAATTGCCTCAAACTCAGAAGGAGCTTCTGGAGGGCTGCTGCTATTATTCAATAATAGACATTTCAATATTGTGCCCGAGTGTGATGAGGATAACATCATTTTCTATAGAGTACAACATTTGATAACTAATGAATGTTGGTTTTTAGTGAACATTTATGCTCCCAAAAATAAGAGAGATAGAAAAAATTACTGGGTCAAAGTTGGAAAGTTGGTGCAAGCCAGTGATATTAAAAAAGGCATTATCCTAGGAGACTTCAACTCTCCACTAGAGGACAAGGAGAAGATGGGAGGATTGTCTCCGGATTGGGAAAGCAAGAAAGATCTTTCAAATTTCATCAATGACCTAGCCCTAATGGATTTGGAGCTCTCGAAGGGTACCTTTACCTGGTCTAACAAGAGAGCTGGTTAGGACTGCATTCACGTCAGATTGGACAGAGCTTTAATCTCCCCAAATTGGTTGCACTCTTTAAGCTATAGGTTATCTCTGCTTCCTAGAGTTGGTTCTGACCACTCTCCCATTTCTCTTTCGGTGTCCCCTCTTGAGCCTGGGAGAAACTACCCTTTTAGGTTCAAGAAAATGTGGACCACTCACCCAGACCTTTTGGATAATGTCAAAAGATGGTGGGGGATTGGTGTTGATGGCTCAGCCATGTTCAAAGTCACTAGAAAGCTCAAAAATGTGAAGAGGATGGTAAAAATTTGGAACAAGTCTAATTTTGGCCATATATTCCATGACAAGGAGGAGTTGTTAGAAAATCTATCTATCATCCAAGATAGTATTCAGAAGGAAGGATATAATGAGAGTAACAGGGAGGCTGAGTTGTTGATCCTGTCTGATCTTCATAACATCATCAACAGGGAGAAAAAGTTCTAGAGGAAAAAATCTCGAATCTCTTGGCTTAAGGATGGAGACTAGAACATGAAGTTCTTTCATCTCTCCACCCTAAAACATAGGGCTAACAACAGGATCTATGGAATCAGGAAGGGGCAGGTGGTGTTGTCTGAAGAACCTATTATCTCAGCTGAAGCGATCTCCTTCTTCTCTTCTCTTCTCTTCGAGGATCCCCTACTTTCCAAGGTGGATCAAGAGGATATCATCTCTTGTATTCCTTAGATTATTCAACCCCACCATAATAAACTTCTCTATGCTATTCCTAATGCATTGGAAGTTAGAGAGGCCCTTTTCTCCCTACCTAGTGATAAATCACCTGGTTTGAATGGATTTCCCACCTTTTTCTTCCAAATGTACTAGCCGATGGTCATGGGGGATGTGGTAAAGCAGTTTAGGAGTTCTTTGGAGCTAGAATTATTCTTAAGGAGATTAATTCTACCTTCTTGGTTCTCAACCCTAAATCCGCAGGGGCTGACTCTTTTGACTAGTTTAGGCCCATCAGTTTGTGCAACTCTTTCTACAAGATTATCTCTAAAGTTCTCACTTCCAGAATGCTTAAAATCCTGCATCTAATCATTTCACAGCAACAATTGAGCTTTGTTCCTGGGAGACAAATCTTGGACTCGGTGTTGATGGTTCATGAGGTTATTCATTCTTTAGAAGCTTCCAAGCGGGAAGGTATGTTGCTCAAACTGGATCTTTCAAAAGCCTATGATCGGGTGGACTGGTCCTTTCTTGGAAAGGTCCTTCAGGCCTTTGGTTTTGACAATAAAGTGTTTAAACTCATTTCTCAATTGGTGTCTACCACCTCTCTTGCTATTCTGATAAATGGAGCCCCCCCTGAGTTCTTTAAACCTTCTAGAGGTCTTAGGTAGGGAGACCCCCTATCACCTATCCTCTTCATTATTTTAGCTGACTGCATTGGGAGGCTTATTGAATGTAAAAAGTCTAATGGAAGTCTTATAGGGATTAAGCCTTCTTTAAGAAATGATCCCTTCACTCACCAACAATTTATGGACGACACTATTATGGGGGGGGGGGGGGGGGGGGGAAGCTTCTATGAAAGAAGCTAAGACTTTGAAAGAGGTTCTTGATACTTATTCCAGAGGGACTATTCAGTTGATTAACTGGAACAAAAGCTCGACCTTCTTTGTTAATACCCCTGAAGTAAGACAAAGGAAAATTGCCAGAATCCTTAGTTGTGGGGTGGGCTCTCTCCCTTCATCTTATCTAGGACTCCCCTTGGGCTCCTCTCCCCCTGACTCTTTCTAGAATGTTATTTTGGATAGATTCAAAAAGAAGATGGTTGGATGGAAAGGTGCCTCTCTCAGCCAGGCTTGGAAATGTCTTTTGGTCAAATCCACTCTTTAGAACCTTCCCATTTATGCTCTAAGCCTTTTTGAAATTCCTATGAAATTTGCAGAGAAAATGGAGAAAATCCAAAGAGACTTTCTGTGGACCGGACTAGAAGGAAAGAAAAGGTACCCTCTTGTTGCCTGGGAGAAGGTCTGCCTCCCCAAGAGGTATAGAGGTCTGGGCATCAGAAATTTTACCCATCTCAATAAGGTGCTTCTTGCAAAATAAATCTGGCATATCTTCAATAACACTGGTGAATGGAGAGACATTCTAGAAAATAAATACCTTTGAAGACCCTCTCTTCATTTTACTTTATTCAATGAGGACATCCCTAAAGGGTCAACTATTTGGAAAGGTATCCTAAAGGCCAGGGACCTAGCTAAGGCTAGGGTCTCTTGGAAACTAGGCAATGGGGAGGATATTTAGTTTTGGTCTGATAGGTGGTTATGTCAAGGCCCACTTTCTAGCAACCCAGTTTTTGAGAGATGGGTGCAAGAATGCACAGAGCTATATGGGTTTAAAGTAAGCAATTATAGGGTTGGTCAGGAATGGAGAGACCTTTCCCTCATTTCTGAGAACTTGAAACCAATTATGACTATTCTTAATGCTTTGATCCTTAGTAATAATAAGGATGAGATGGTCTGGAGGGATAATCCCAATGGAAGTTATTCTATTGCTTCTGGCTACAACTCTCTTTGGTGTTTAAAGGAGAAACCCCCTTGGGCAGATGGCTGGCTCTTAGGCCTCACTCCTAAGATCAACATATTTTATTGGCTGGCCCTTCAAAAAAAAATTCTAATGCAAGATAACCTCATGAAGAGAGGCCATGTTATGACCAGTAGATGCCCGCTCTGTAAAAACCAGTTTGAGTCGGGAAATCATATCTTGATTCAATGTGACTTTGTTAGGGAGGTGTGGAATTCTCTCAATTAGGAAATGGAGATTCTCTGGTGCTGGCTAGATAACCTCATCAACTTTTTCAATCATTGGAAAAGCCTCTATAAAATTGCAGGCCGATAGGATAATTATGCCTGGTTTTTGCCTCACTTCTGCTGGAGTATCTGGAAGGAAAGGAACAATAGAATTTTTAGGGATAGAGAGGAGCCGGCTATAATTTTAGGAAGGAAGATTTTGAAAAACATAAAAGAAAACCTTCAAGTGATGAAGGAGGGGGAAGTTAATATAGGGGACAAGAAGACAATCAAAGAAAAAGATAGGGATCCCAAAAGACAGGATGCCAAATGGATTCTACCCCCGGAAGGATGGTCAAAAGCCAACTTTGATGGCACTTCTAAGGGAAACCTTGGCCCCTCTAGAAGTAGTGGAATTATAAGAAACAGTTTTGGGGAGGGGATTGTGGCCTTTGCTCTCCTGCTTGGAACCTAGACCAACCATTTGGATAAAGCCAGAGTCGCGTGCAATGTGGTTAAGCTGGCTTTTGAAGTTGGAGTTTCCAAACTTTGGCTTGAAGGGGACTCCAAAAACATAATTAACAATATTAATGGTATCTCCCCTCCCTCGTGGTTGATTGCAAATATAATTGATGAGATATGTGCCACCCTCACAAAATTTGAGAAGGTCCGCATCACTCATGTGTTTAGAGAGGAAAACCCAGTTGTCGATTGGTTCGCTAAGAAAGGGGTGGGAGCAGACAAAGAGATGATCTGGCATTTTGGAAAAGATATTCTGATGGAGGATAAGTCACTAATCAAGCTGGAGAAAATCCATGGAAGTACGGGTCAATCTAACTATAATCATGTTTAATAAAGAAAGAATGGATGTTGGTACGAGCAATAATATATTTCTTGGTTTTCGTATTCGCAAGGGATTTTCTCCGTATTTTCAACACGTTTGGAGGATCGTTATCATTTTCACTCACTATTGTATTAGAGAGGCGAATGATCATGAAACCAATAATAGAAACAGAGCCAAAATCTTGGCTAGAAATTTTTTGTAGAGATTGGGGCTCATGAGAATTGTTGAAGGAAAAATGGACGTCATGACTAGAGAATGGAGCAGAAAGGAGCTGGCGGGTGAAGTGGAGAAGTTGAAGAATATGGGAAAAGTATGGAAAAAATTGGAAAAGGGTGGAGTTGCAATTTTTTTTGAGAAACTCCATGGTTTTGACCTTGAGTTCACCAACATCATGGTGAACTCATGGAACAATATCAAGGTCAAGGTGAATGGGGTTTCCTTCCAAACCATAGAGGAGGTGGTTGAGGAGGTCACTGGTATCCCTATGGAGGGTTTCAAATTCTACAGGGACAAGAAACTTTCATCCAATGCAGTCAAGGAATTCGTGAAAAATTCTACAGAGATGAACAAGCTGGAAAAGAAAGAGTCTTTCTATGTGATGGAGACTATAAAGAAGTTATGGAGGTATGTTTTATATGCCCTCATTGATTATGTTACCCTGGACCCTAGGTTTGATCAGGTCAGAACTCACCATTTTGTGATTTTAAATCATTTTTGCCATAAGAAAAGAATTTCCATACCCTTTTACCTTCTCACTTCTATGAAGAAGGAAATCTCTAGTTTCAAGAAGAAAGCCACTGTTAACCCTACTTTGCATGAGGGATTATTTCTCCTCATCCATAAACATTTCAAAGCTTAGTCTATATGCAAGAACCCTCCTCATGTTGAGGATGTTGATGAAGGTAGCTCCAGCTTTTCTTCTAACTTTGATGGCATTGAGAGCATTATCTAAGAGGAGGAGAATGTTTCCTCAGGAAAGAAGAAAAAAGGTCAAGCCAAGAAACTGTCCACAGCTACAACTCCTAGTAGGAAAAGCCCTAGGGATCACAACCAAGCTCATGCAAAAGAGGGTTATGCTGAGGAAGAGGAGGAAATGGATACAGAAGATTCTGACAAAGTGTTGGAGGAGGAGGTGGAAGAGGAGAAAATTGGGAAAAAATGAAAAAGGGAGGTTGTGAGAGTTGAGGAGACTAGAAATCAAAGGATAGATGCTATTCCTCTTCCGCTCTCCCCTGTCTAGTCTCAGCCTCCTTCAGAGGAAAAAGCGAATGTCATCACTGGTGAGAACAAGGGAGAAGTACAAGTCAAAAATAGGATAAAGGCCGGGAAATTTTTTAATGCAAGGATTGCTACTATGGGGATTTTTAGGGAAGCTATGAACCCTCAGATCTTGGTGGACAACCTAGAGCAACCTAGGCTCAATGAGCTCATAGACCCAGCAATCCTGGCCATCTTGGACAATGTAAGGGAGACTGGAATGAACCTTCTAAATAATGCCTGCAATAGTATGATTGCCAACTTTAGATCAATCAAATGGCTCTTCCATGAGCTAGAGGAAGTTAGAGAAAGGGTATCCCAGATGGAAAGTATTTAGAATAAGATAGGTAATGACAGCCAGGAAGACTAGGAAAATAGAGAAAGCTTAAATGAAAGGAGATTAAGAAATCTTGAAAACTACAACCACAACCTGGCAAGTTAGATAATTTCTCTCCTAAGTTTGATGAATGACAACATCCAATCCCTTGCTGGTAATCTTAAGGATAGGGGCTTGCTGGTGGAGGAGGGAGGACAGAATAGGGATAAGGCCAGGTCGGATAATGACAAGGCCACAATCAGTACTCTCACCAGTATGGATCAGGGCATTGAGAAGGTCCAGGATCAAATGGTAGAGGAGCAACAAAAGATAATTGAGGTAGCTTAGACTATGCAGGAAATGGAGAAGATAACTGAAGACTAGTTTTCTTGTCTTTTGTCTTTTTGTCTTCCTGGCTTTTGGCTTTTCAACAGGCTTTCTGTAGTCTATTTTAGTTTGTCTATTTTCTGGCCTTTCTGTGGGCCTTTTTTTTGGGCTAGGCCTTCGAGTCTTTTTTCAGCTGTTGGACCTCTATTTTGGCTGGGCTTCTTTGGCTTATTATCAGCCTTGTTTATGTAAAACTTATGGGTTTCAGGATCCCTTAAAACCTATTTTTCTTATCAAAAACATGAACACATGAGACATCGGGATTTAACATAGAAACCCAATATGGAAAAAACCACCAATGTAATTAGTTACTATTTTCACTCTTCTAAAGTGAGCCTTGTTAGGAGCCAACCCAGTTAAAGGTTACAAAACACACTATTAGGTGTGACCTTGTTAGAGGATCTAATCACCCTATAAGGAGTGGCCTTGCAAGAGATCTTAAAATAATTCAATGGAACTGTCACCTTGTTAGAGGATTTACAACTGGCTGTTAAACCAACTCTATTAAGAGATTTTGGATCACTATTACAATGGTAAGAAAGTAATAATGAAATGACCTGATTGTGATGCAATTGAATTTCTTATTACAAATCTCTATTCTTCTTCATACTTGACCCTTCTTGATCGTATAATACTTTTTTGCTCTACAAGGATACCTGCTAAACCTTCAAGTTTTCTCTTATTCTTTCTTTCTAAATTCAATCAACACATTTGCACACACACTTAAAAAAAAATCTCAACCCAAACTTTCATTTATACCATGTAGATTATCAAGCTAGCTTAATTATAAATTAAAATTACCAATAATCATTACCATAGTTGGCTAGAAACAATACTTAAAATAATTAAGCTTCTTATGTCAAAACAACAAGATCCTTCATTAGCTGACCCCGTTTGGTAAACACTAATTCTAAGATGATTTCTTGTGTTAACTAATAGAATCTTGCTTAACACTATGAACTTGAAAAGTCCTTTGGCAACTGAGTGAACTTAGTGAACACTGACTCTATCCAATTTCCTTCACTAACCATGAGAACTCAATTAACACTATTTTAATAGAGTAATCTTCCAGAACACTTGGTAGACAAGGAAAACTGTCTTGCTGACCAAGTAAGCTCAATAAGCACTGACTGGCAACTAATATGACATTTGTGTAACATCAAAGAAAACACACAATTAGACAATTGTATCCAACATGCACAAGCTCAAAGATATGCAAGAAATAAGGATTAATGGGTGTACATCGTGATAAAGCATTGTTAGACGATACAAATTTGATGCAATGATATACCAGCAATTGTATGCCTTAACAAGGGGTAAATTTTTAAGTTTATGTTGATTATATATGTTTAATTGAAGGTGGACTTTGAAATAATCACTTTTGAATGTGATTGGAGAGTGAATTTGTAGAAGGCCCTAGTTTTTAGGAGCAAGTGGTGAGGATTTGATGGTTGGGAATGTAAACAATTCCAAAAGGACTTTAAGCCTATTGAATCTATGATTTTGACACCTAAGTGGGTATTGTACAAATTTGGGGACTTAGGGGTTAAGGATAAAGAGTAGTTGCTTTGTAAAAGTGATGTATTTTAAGCCTAAAAAAGGGTGTCATAGTGTGAAAACAAGGACATAGTCCAAAATAACTCTATCCAAGCTTTTCATATGTTTTAGAGAAGCCAAATGGTTATCCAAATCTATAATTTATTTTCCTAATGCTTTGGGAAAGTTGGGAGAAAAATGTAAGAGGAAAACCATCTAAATCCATATAAGTTGAAGATAATTGAGTGTTTATTTTAAGGAGATGTTATCATCAAATCGACAAAAAAGAGTTCAAGAGCCAAATTTATAACTATAATAGTAAATTAAATGGAAAAATTTATAACAATAATGTACAATATTCATATCTCTTATCGATTTTATATACAAAATTTGGCATCTAAAAATGCACTTGTGACATCTCTTATTGGATATTTATACAAAATATGGCATATAAATATGCACATGTTACATGTCTTCTCTTTTTCATATAAAAAATTTGGAATATACATATGCACATCACTACAAATTTGTAACATTTTGCACAACATATTTACAAAAATTTCAAAATTATTCTACCATATGTAGAATGATTTAGCTATATAGCACACAATCAATCAAGGGAACCTTCTAGATCAACTCTTATCCTTATTATATCAAGTATTTCCTTGTGATCAAATTCATGTACTTTCAACAACTTCTTGTTAATATTCCTACCATGATATGGTATCAATTAAATATTTATTGCAATAATAAGTTTAGAGTAATGAGGAACATGTCTGTGTGTCTCAAAATCCTCAAATAACCATGTGGTAGAATTATTGATAGGGTACCTAAATTTAATTGTAAAGATAATTAAAAGTCAAAATTGATACATTATATATGAAAAATTGAATTGAAGTGATCTTCATGATAGGGGAAAAAAATATACTACCTTCTAAGCCATGTGCCCACCACAACAACATATCCTACTGGGTACTCAATATCCTCACCATCAATGAAAGTAGCTAGCAGTTTCTTTTTGGGCTCAATAAACCTACATAGAAAGTAATTTGTTCCTTCATAATTAATCTCATATGTAATAATTGCATATATATGTCCTACATTATATAGAAGGATAAGTTAATACCAAAATTAAAAGTAATCTATTTTAACCAAGTATTAAATTGATAACTTACTACGTGGTTCAACTAGGTCAAATAAATGCTCAAAATCTATTTATGCTTCAATATGGTTGAGTTGTAGTGCTGTAGGATTTTTTTATGAATTAATTGGGTAAAAGGTCTACAAGACCATTTTTCAACCCACTCTTTTGATTCACATTCATACTATAAATGATGCATATAAGAAGAGGAAAATATGCAAGCTTTCTAGCAGGAATAACTAGTGATGCTACATTTGAACTTCGAGATGGATGCATCTCACTTGATCTTGTAAGTGTACAAAAATCTTGGAAATCTTTAATTTTAGGTTCACATATCAACCAAAAATATATAGAAACCATAAAATTACCTATATTACTTGGTCTCATTGTAGAATTGAACCATTGGACATTTGTCTCAGTATTTTCTAATATTGTGTCACCTTTGCACTTTAAATCCTCTCTACTAAGGGCTCTTTTCACACATGATCCAATACCATCATTCTTTCCCTTTCCATGTCCCACCTTAGTGAAATTCCAAAAATATTGTACTCCACTTCTCACATGCATCCTACTTAACCAATAAAACATCCTTGCATTCTTGAATTATGTAGTGCAATTGTCTAACCATATAATGTGTTGATTGCATCATACATCTCTTTCCCTCAATTTTTTGTAGAAAACTCTAAATTATCCTTGCACAAACTTTGATGAATGAGTTCTATCATTTCTAATATAGAAGTGATACTCTCTTAATACCTTTCTATCCTCCTTTGTGCTATCATGTGTTTGAATAAATGTTGTGTACAAAAATTGACACTTGTATAGAGTTGTAATACATTGGTTGCACTTTATTTTGAGGTTTTAGTGTATAGTTTTCAGTGAATTCAACAACCTACACAATCATACCCAAGGGAAAAGTGTCCTTGCACAACTTGAATTACTCATCTAACCATCTAGATCTATGTGTGTGACCTATGTACTCATAAACTATTTTCTCTTGAAATAATTTCATAAAATTATCTACACATACATCACTTTTTAGTAATTCACACCTCTTTAATTCTTTTCCATATTTAATGCCATATATAACTTAATTGTACTTTCCAAGAGAAACTAGTGTTTTACCAATTTCATGTATGGTATCTAAATGTAGGCATCTACACAACTTTTGCAATCCACCACATTAAGGGAAAAAACATTTCAAACACATGGTCTTATAATAAATGCACTCATCATCTCGTTTACATAGTAAACTTGCAATAAATTCTCTCGATGACTTAGGAGGTAATTGTAGACCACATTGCTATAATATTTTTTTATTATGAAAAGTACAACATATATAGCAATAAACATCATAATGCATAGAAAACTCAACATGAACCCTTAAACAACATGTAGTGCACATATGATTTATCTTAACATATAATGGGTTTGTCATCTCAAAATACGTTTCGTTGATTTTAATGTAAGGAAACCTTTGAAGAAAAATTTCATTAAATTGTGTTTGAGTCATATCCAAGAAATTTTTTGCATGTGGCTCATGGTTTTTTTTCCAATTCGTCTTTTGACAACATCTTTTTGGTTTGGTGAAGCCCTTGTGTTGTCATGCCAAAAGTTTTCTATCAATTTTCTTAGTGCATCAACAGTAACTTTATCCTTACATGGCAGTCTACCTTGGAATGGCAAGAGATAAATCTCATTCGAATTATCAAATTTCAGTTGCCTCACTAAGGCTTTGACTAATGTTGTTGTACTTATCCTTAATAATTTGCTTGTTTATCTTACTATTCAATTCTTTACCATTTCCTTTCCCATTATGGTTGATGTGAGTACCTATCAACTTGTATTAACATATTTAGTACATTCTTTTGAACCAATGGATTGGCATGCATTAAAGAGGCTTCTAAGAATACTTCTTTCACTACTAATTTTAAATGTTCTTAACCCCAAAGTTCTCATTGTCTCTCTAAATTTTAGATTGTTAACCATTTCAACAAGTTGGCATCTTCAACTTTGTTTTAATTTTCAAAATAGTTATTCCAAATCTTTTGAAAAATTCTCCTACAATTTCTTTCTGACATTTTATCATGCATTGGCTTCAAAATATTTTCATCAATGTCAATTAGAAACTTTGGTTTTCTACAAATTATTCTATGAGATGTTGATGTAGATGCATGCTCTACATTTTTATTGCTTAAATTAAGTGCATTCATTATTTGAACTTGAGATGTCGCATTAGGGGTATTAGATGATATAAGTGTATTTGTCACAATAATTTCAATTCAAGCATGCTAAACATTTTTTTTGTCAAATTATGTGCATTTGTGACATCAACATCAATAGTTAGATCTTCATCACTTACATTGGTGGCATTTGATGATGTAGCTTCACATAATCTTGTCATACACTCCCTTGTTTGTGCCTTTGTTGTGTCTCATTTTTTCAAGCATTCCTCTCTTGCTATTTCCCATGATTGTAGATGAAGATTACCATACATACAATAACATGAATACAATACAAAACTAAAAAAAATTGTACCATTATTTTATGCTCAATCACAAGATACAAACATAAACTAACATGTAGTCACAAGATTTAATACAACAAATTCATCATTTCAAAGAAATTTACCCTATAAAAAATGACATGAACAAAATATATGATCATATACAAAATTAAAAATATTTGCATCATTATTTTATGCTCAATAAGAAGATACAAAATTAAACATACAATAAGATGACACATGAAAATAGATCAAATTTAGCATTCCCAAGTATAAAAAACCCTAAAACTTGCATACATGGTACAAAAATACATGTGAAACAATAGTAGAATCTTGTGGAGCCCACCAAAAAAACATAATAGCTGTTGACATGTTATTTTATTTATAGTTTCTAATAACCCGATCAGGTTATTGAATCCTTAGTAAATTATCCATATCAACTAATAACCTAATAAGGTTATGTACTACTATATATATATATATATATATATATATATATATATATATAGAGAGAGAGAGAGAGAGAGAGAGAGAGAGAGAGAGAGAGAGAGAGATATTTAGAGTTAGAGAAATAGTGGGAGAGAGAGGATCTGATCTCTAATGATCTTAGATAGGAACTACAATTATATCAAATTCCATATTTTATTTATTTTGTGTTTAAAATAAATGTGTGTGTGTGTGTGTGAGAGAGAGAGAGAGAGAGAGAGAGAGAGTGAGAGAGAGAGAGAGAGAGAGAGGAGGAGGAGGAGGAGTATGAGGAGGAGGAGGAGGAGAATTTGGAGTTAGATAGAGACATGAGGATTTGGAGTTAGATAAATAGTGAGAGAGAGGATCTAATTTCAGAGAGAGAGAGAGAGAGAGAGAGAGAGGAGGATTTGGAGTTAGATAAATAGTGAGAGAGAGGATATGATTTTAGAGAGAGAGAGAGAGAGAGAGAGAGAGAGAGAGAGAGAGAGGAGGATTTGGAGTTAGATAAATAGACATCAAGAGATAAAGGATCTGATTTCTAATGATCTTAGATAGGAACTACAATTATAGGAGAGAGAGAGAGAGAGAGAGAGAGAGAGAGAGAGAGAGAGAGAGAGAGAGAGAGAGTAGGGGAGATTAGGGAATAGGATAGAAAGAGTGAGAGAGAAATGGTGGGTGGGTATAGGAGAGAGAGAAGATGATTTATAGTTACATAGAGAGAGGAGGATTTGGAGTTAGATAAATAGTGAGAGAGATGATCTGATTTCTAATGATCTTAGATATGAACTATAATTGTAAGAGAGAGAGGGAGTGATGATGAGGGAGATTAGGGGATATGATAGAAAGAGTGAGAGAGAAATGGAGATAGAAAGAGAGATAAGGGTATAGGATAGAGAGAGAGCAAGATAGGATAAAGAGAGAGAGATAATGAGAGAGAGAGAGAGGAGGAGGATTTGGATTTAGATAAATAGTGACAGAGAGGATCTAATTTCTACTAATATTAGATAGGAACAACAATTCTAGGAGAGAGAGAGAGGATAAAGAGAGAGAGAAATAGAGTGAGGGAGTGATGGAGAGTGAGATTAGGGGATAAGATAGAAAGAGTGAGAGAGAAATGGAGAAGATGAGGGAGAAAAGGGTATAGGAGAGAGAGGGGGATATGATAAAGAGAGAGAATGTGTGAGAGAGGAGAATTTAGAGTTAGAGAGATAGTGAGAGAGAGAGAGAGAGGATCTGATTTCTAATGATCTTAGATAGGAACTACAATTATAGAAAATTCCTTATTTTATTGATTTTGTATTTAAAATGCATGTGTGAGTGTGTGTGTGAGAGAGAGAGAGAGAGGGAGAGAGAGAAATAGAGAGAATGAGAGAAAAGGGTATAAGAGAGAGAGGGGGGATAGCATAAGAGAGAGAGAATGAGAGAGAGGGAGTGATGGAGAGGGGGAGAGAGATTGATATATATATATATATATATATATATATATATATATATAGAGAGAGAGAGAGAGAGAGAGAGAGGATCTAATTTCTAATAATCTTAGATATGAACTGATGGGCCTGCAAAATGTCCTTGTTTTAAGTTCTTTTTATCTTTTTTTCAAGTAATTATCTTGCAAAAAAACAATCATGACTTTATGGTTTTAAGTAGATGAACTTATGTTTTTTATGTATATGTTATATATATGTTAAGACATGAAGAAGAAGTATGGATAGTTCAAATATGCTATATTTTCTTGAATATATGGACAAAAATGCTATAATAAAGTAATGTTGCATGCTGATAAATGTTTCCCCATTCATGTTATGTCTTGAGTAGTTTTCCTCCTGTAGCCATAGGATTTGCAAGAGTGATAATTTGAACTTTGCATCTTTTCTCTAATGTTGATGATGAAATAAATATATGCATGTGGAAGTTGTGTGCACATTGAATGTTTTATAGGTACTTGTCATGGAGATTCAAAGATCAACACCTCATCTCTAAAGTCAAAGCCAACTAGATTGCTAAATCATCGCAAGTGGAGAAAAGTCATTATATGCTTTCTATTGGTGTAGCACAAGAATGTAGCTTCCACTACTTGCTACATTCATGGAGGATTTATTCATGGTTAATGGTGATTTTGTTTCAAAATTTATGAGTTTATAATTGATCCTCATTAATGGAGTGATCATATAGTTAGGAAGTGGTTGTAGTTTCCTTTAAATAATGTTTGCTATAGATTTGAGTGTAGTTTTCAAAGAAGAATAGGATAAGTTGATTTTCATAGTAGTAGAGTGTGATACTATTTTTAATCAAGTATAATTCTTTCACCATGAATGAATAGAATGAGCAGTTCAAGTTTATTTCTCTTATCTTGACTGTCTTTTTTGTTCACTCATCCAAGGGGGTGCACTTGGTGAGTGAACTATTCTATTAGAATATATTTCATTTCCTTGTTTGTTTCCTTGCAAGGTAGAATTTTATTGCTCCTGCAACAATTAATAACAAAATTAGTGAACTATTCCTACAACATAAGTTTATTGTTTACAAAATTATTTTAAGCTTTGAGTTAAGTTGTTGTTTTAGTTTCTAGCATAGATTTCCTTCAACATTGCCTCCACTTTAGTTGTAATGACTTAAAGAAGAATTAGAGTATATACTTTGCAGACACCATCTCAAGTTTACACTCCCAGGTTGAAAAATTAAATAAAGTTAGTATACTATTTAATGTAAAATACATGAAGCTACCTGACCATAAAATCACTGTTTGTTACAAAGGTATTAAGTTGACCAAACATTTTTGGTGCCATTTCTGGGGAAGGTGTCAATGTAGTTTAACCCTGAAGTCTTTATGTTAGTTTAAATTCTGCATTATTTTGCATGCATAGAAGAAGAGACCTCCTTGGGAGATTTCTTCCCCATAATATTTAGGAAACATTTTTAGTCTTGAACCTAAAGAACCTCATAGAGAGAATGAAGAAGAAGAACCTTTTGAAAACCCATTTGTTGCTTCTCAAGAACAAATACCCTTATCCTCCAAAGAAACCTTACATTTGAATGATCTCTTTACCGAACATGAATACCAAGATAATCCACTTTCCCTTTCTATCTATCAACCACCACCACTAGACCCTCCTCCAAGAATGGCTTAGCCTTAGTATACATTTCCTTTTCCTACACCTCCTCAGCAAGGTAATCAAAACTTGAAGAACATACCTTTTGTTGCACTTACCAAGTTGTATGGCCTAATTAGTGAAAACCTTGAAACCTTCATCTTTGTGTTTGATATCCTTTGCAAAAGTTATGAATATACAACTACTACTCACAAGCTAAAGCTATTTCTATCCACCCTAAAGGAAGCTACTCTGAGATGGTTTATGGGGTTGGATGCCAACACTATAGTAGATTGGTCTACAATTAGAAACTTGTTTCTCACAATGTACAAAGAATACTTCAGGGTTCAAGATTTGAAAGGGGATGACATTTACAAAATTTCCCAAAAGGATGATGAAACCTTGGAAGACTATGTTTCATGGTTGATGTTCAACCTATAGCATAACACATAACATCAACTGAATGAAGAATCAAAGAAACATATTTTTCTAAGAGGAGTAAATGATGGAAGTACTTAAGCTTTAGATCTAATGGCAAGAGGAGATACCACTTAGAAATTTTGAGAGATTTTTGGAAACATGAATGATGATGATGTTCCTATGGGGGAGTATTGTAGATATGTTACTATGATGATATGTTACATTCATAACCAAGTTTTTCTTTGATGTCAAGATAGCAGTCTTCTGTGGTATCTGAAAGAAAAAAATAGAAATATCAAGTTGGTATGGATGGCTAGTTGAATATTCTAAGTATCCAAGGTTATGGAAGATACATCTAAGTTTTTGGTATATGAAGTTAATGTCAAAAGAAGAAATGATAAGTCTAGAAGAAGTTATGTAAGTTTTGGTGATGTTTGAGAGTTTATAGAGTCATGTTTTGGTAAACTTTTTCTATCCCCAAGAAGAATTATTATTCTAAGAATTGAGGTTGAGGATGTGAAGAAGACATGTTGGTGATGAAATAACTTAATTAGCTCATCATAATATCATGTGTATGAAAATTTATTCAAGTTGCAAGGTGGGAGATTAATGTTATCACTAAGTGTAACGTGTTCTTAATGTGGTCCTATAATGATTAATTGATAAGGTCTAATAACTAACTAAGGGAATTGTACTAAGGACTTGGTCTAAAGGAAGAAAATTTTCATTTATTAAGTATGACATGAAAAAGTAAATGTGTAAGTAGTATAAGAGCATAATGCAAAGTTGAGAAAAGCAGAGTGAAAGTAAAGGAAATGTCATTGCCGAGGTTTGATATTTGGATATGAGGTTCATGACCTAGTCTAAAAGGTCACATAGTGATTGGTGATAGAAGAAAGGAGAGAAGAAAATAATAGTAAATTACATGTTTGAGTAGTGAGCTCTTCTTGTAGTTGAAATTGCATGTTTAGATAGTGGGCCCATCTTGCATACATTTTACCATAGCTCCTAATAGGGTTGGAATCTCCTAACATAGATTCAAATTCTACTAACAAGAACTCATATGTACAAAATGTTGTAATAGACTCATAATAGGGCCCATCCTCTAACAAGGAATATTTATATTAGTACATCATCTTGTGGGCATCATTCCCACCGGGGTTTTCCCTCTGATCAAGGGTTTCCCTAGTTAACATATCTAGTATAATTATCTATGTGTATTTTATTATTGTTGTTGTTTACTTTGGTTGAATTGTTAAGTTTGCTTAAAGAAGATAGATGTTTTAATTGTTGGATAACTAATTCACCCCTTGCCCCCTCTCAGTTATCTTGGTAGAATATTATTTCTAACAATTGGTATCAGAGCATCATGTCCTTGAAGATAAAGTTTAATAACTTTGGGAGATCCATAGAAAACATGCTCAAGAGAGATACTATTACATCTAACAGAGGAAATTTTGACACCCAAATGATGGAAATTCTTGGCTAGTTATTAGACTTATGTAAAGAGTAGAGCATTGAATTTACAAATCGAAAACCCTTCTATTGTATACAAAATAATGGAAGCATACTTGTATAGATAGTTCCAGATTTGAAGAAGATATAAAGATAAAGGAATGTATTGATCTACTTATGAAGAGAGAGCCAGAAGGTATGGATTTTTTTTTTGTTGGACATGTAAAGAGTTTGGTCATTTTTCAAGTAGATTTCTTAAAAGAGTAAGGAAAATTAAAATAGGGTTTACTCTTTAGTCAAGTTGAAGAATTTAGAGAAAGCATGGAAAGATCCTTGAAAGACTTTATTAATGAGTCTAGATTGGTTAATAAAAAGCAAGAACTAGTTTTGGAGATTATTATGGAAAGTGTAAATGTGAGAATTGATGAGAAATTTAGGATATAAGAGAGAATAGTTGATTAGAATTTAGATGATGATGTTGTTACTAAGCCAAGGAATGATGAGATATTTCTTAAGACTAACAATGATTTGTATAATGAAGAAGACCCAAGGAAAGCACAAAGCTTAGAACCTTTAGTAGAGCCAAGAGTTGAGATATAAACTCATACTTTGGGAAAGAATATGACAAAGAATCACCCATCCAAGTAGATCATCAGAAGTAGAGACAAAGTTGTGATGACAAGAAGCAAAGTCAATGAAGAACTATGTTTTATATCTCAAGTTGAACCTAAGAAAGCAGATTAAGCATGTAAAGATGATCATTGGAAATGAGCTATGAAAGAGGAATTGGATTAGATTGAAAAGAATGAGATGTGGGAATTAGTCCCTAGAACAGTAGATAAAAATTTGATAGGAACTAAATGGGTATTCAAGAAGAAGAAGAATGAACAAGGTGAAGTTGTAAGAAACAAAGCAAGATTGGTATGCAAAGGTTACTCACAACAAGAAGGAATAGAATATGAGGAGACCTATGCTCCAATGGTTAGAATAGAACTAGTAAGATTATTCTTAGCCTATGCAGTACAATTTTTTTAAAAAGTGTATCAAATGGATGTCAAGTCAACATTTTTGAATGGAGAACTTGAAGAAGAAGTGTACATAGAGTAGCTTGAAGGTTGTCCTTTAATAGATGAAAAGAACATAGTATGAAAACTAAAGAAAGCATTGTATAGCTTGAAGCAAGAACCCAAAACCTAGTATGCAAGGTTGGACAAGCATTTGACAAAGCTTGTATATAGCAAAAGTATGACAAATAGTAATCTGTATTAGAAAGAAATTGATGATGGTTTGATGATTTTGGTAATATTTGTTGATGATATCATATTTGGAGGAAATGATGATGAAAGTGACAATTTTTTTAAAGAGATGAAGAAATAATTTGAGATGAGTATGATAGGGGAAATGAAATATTTTCTAGGATTACAGATTGTACAAAATAAAGAAGGAATCTTTATTTCTCAAACTAAGTACTTGAAGGATTTACTAAAAAGGTTTGGTTTGGAAACATACAAACTTGTTGGAACACCTATGGTAATCGAACACAATTTATCTACCAAGGATTAGACATCTATTGTTGAGTAGAAGAAGTAAAGATCTATGATAGGAGGATTGCAATATCTAACTCACACAAGGCTAGATATAACAAATGTAGTTGGAATTGTTGCAAGATTCCAAGCTGATCTTAGAGAAGAACATTATGTCGTAGTCAAAAGGATATTTAGATATTTGAAAGGGACATTTGAGTTTAGATTATAGTATGATAAATATAATGATTTTACTCTAAGTTCTTATATTGATGTTAATTAGGCACATAGTATGGATGATAGAAAGAGTACAAGTGGTGGAGCCTTCTTTCTTGGAGGAAGATTGGTTTCTTGGTTAAGAAAGAAGTAGGATTGTATATCACAAAGTACAATGGAAGTAGGATATGTTGCAACAACAAACAATTACAATCAATTTGTTTGGATGAAGTAGATTCCAAAGGATATAAGGATAGACATTAGTGAATGTATTGTCATACATTGTGACAACACAAGCATGGTAAATATGTCTAAGAATCTAGTGTTGCATTCTAAGACCAAGCACATTTTTATAAGTATCACATGTTGAGAGAGAAAGTTGTAGAAAGAGAAATTAGGTTGGAATATGTGAGCACTAAAGATCAAATTGTAGATATATTCACTAAGCCTCTTCCAAGAGAGACTTTTGAGTATTTGCGAGGTATGCTTGGGGTTATGTCCCTTCCTACATCAAAGTAGAAGATGCAAGAGTGCATCAGTATAGTATAACTGAGTACCATTGTTGTCTATACTGAATGTGATGCTTCTTGTATGAGGGAGTATCTATGATGGACAGAGTCATCTAGGACTCTTGTTGCATGTTGTCTTAAACAATGTCTTTGGACACTTGAGCTAAGTAAGAATTAGTTGTTGCAAAGTTTGATGTAGTAAAAATGGTTGTTGAAACCTTTGACATTGATGTCAATGGGGGAGAAGTTTGGCATGAAAAACATGTTCAAAAGATGTACAACATGACAGTTGGGATAAGTTTGACATAAAGTACAACATGGAATGATAGTTTGAAAGAAAGAACATTAAGGTATATCAATGGGGAGAATTATTGATGAAAAGGATTTAAAAATAAAGATCAACAATCTTGTTGGTATTCTTGGAACTATATGTTTTTCATCTATTTTTATATTAATGCCAAAGGGGGAGTTTGTTGAGAGATTGTTGGAAGCATGAATGTTGATGATATTCCTATGGGGAAGTATTGTAGATATGTTACTATGATGATATGTTACATACATGACTGAGTTTGTCATTGATGTCAATATAGCAGTCTTCTATGGTATTTGATAGAAGAACAACATAAAGATCAAGTTGGTACAAATGGCTAGTTGAATATTTTAACTATCTAAGGTTATGGAAGATACACTTGAGTGTCTTATATATGAAGTTAACATAGGAAGAAGAAATGATAAGTCTAGAAGAAATTATGTAAGTTTTGGTGATGTCTGAGAGTTTACAGAGGCATGTTCTAGTAAACTTGTTATATCTCCTAGTAGAATTGTTATTCTAAGAATCAAGGTTTAGGATGTGAAGAAGAAATGTATGATGTGGCTAAGTTTTCTCATCATAATATCATGTGTAGGGAAATTTATTCAAGTTGCAAGGTAGATGATTAATGTTATCGCTAAGTTTATCATGTTCTTAATGTGGTCTTATAATGATTTTTTGAGAAGGTCTAACAACCAACTCAGAGGATTGTAATATGAACTTGGTATAAAGGAAGCACATTTTCCTTTATCAAATATGGCATGAAAAAGTAAATTTATAAATAGTACAAGAGTGGAATGCAAAGTTGAGCAAAGCAGAGTGAAAGTAAAGGAAACTTCATTACTGAGGTTTTGGTGAGTGATATGAGGTTCGTGACCTAGTCTACAAGGTCTAACAATGATTGGTTCAATTGAAAGAACAAAGGAAAGAAGAACATAATAGTAAATTGTATGTTTGAGTAGTGAGCTCTTCTTGCAATTGAAATCACATGTTTGGGTAGTGGGCTCATTTTGCATACATTGTACCACAACTCCTAACAAATTAGGAATCTCCTTATAGGGACTCATATATACTAAACTTTTTAATAGATTCCTAATAGGGTCCATCCTCTAACAAGGAATATTTATATTAGTGCATCATCTTGTGGATATCATTCCCACCTAGGTTTTCCCTTTGATCAAGGGTTTCCCTAGTTAACATATTTGGTGTAATTGTTTATGTGCATTTTATTATAGTTTCTATTTATTTTGGTTAAATGGTTAAGTTTTTTTAAAGAAGATAAATGTTTTAATTATTAGATAATTGATTCACCCCCCCCACCCCGCCCCCACTATAGTTATATTGGTGGACTATTATTTGTAACAAGAAAAATTGGAATGATATACAGAGTATGTGTCTGAATTATTCTAGGACCACTATGAAGAAATATAGGGAACTTAGAGACCTACTCCATAATCTAATGACATTGTAGGAGTATCAAAGATAAAACTATCCAATTTGCAGTTATATTTCAAACAAGACATCGTTAATGATGTAGCCACTTAGCTGGATACCATGCAAGTGAGAAGGAAGTTTTAGTTTGTGGTGATTGATCAGGGAAGTACAATACATACTTCATAAATTCATTGGGCTAGTATTTGCCACTAAAGTTTGGGCTAGTATTCACCAATTTATGGCTGACATGTTATAACCCTAAAGTGGCCAAAATACTTCTATAAAAGGGCTTAGGGTTAGGGATTGTTTCATTGTGAGTGATGGGAAAATTGTTTCTTGCAACAATATTGAGATGTAAGGGATTACAACTTCTAATCAAGTTGTAATCACTGGATCATAATAATATTGGACTTGCTATTTTGTGGACATAGCCTAGGGATTGGGTGAACCACCTTAAATCTTAGTGTCTTGTGTTCTTTTTTGTGTAATCTATTATTTTCTATTATTGGTTATATTTTGCATGTAATTGTTATTTTTATCTAAGGTTTAATCCTAACAAGTGGTATCAGAGCCTAGTTTTTTTCAGTTACCCTCTATAGGAAAGTCTCATAGTTGAGTGGGAGTCTCAAATTTTAGTGGGAGAAATGGAATACAAGGGTAAGCTAAAGGTGAAGAAGTTTAATCGATAGAACTTTTAGTTATGGAAGATGAAAATGGAGGACTATCTTTATCAGAAGGATTTATGGAAGCTGTTGGAAGGAAAATCCAAGAAACAAAGAACTATATCAGATGAGGACTTAGAGATTTTAGACAAAAAGGTACTTGGAAGCATTCGATTATGCTTGGCACCATCAGTGACATTTAATATTAAAAAAGCAAAGACAATGGAAGAGTTGATAGAAACCCTAGCAAAACTGTATAAAAATCCCTCCACTTAAAACAACATATTTCTTATAAAACATTTATTTAATATGAAAATGGCAAAAGGTGGATCTATGGTAAATCATTTAAATGAGTTTAATACTATTATTAGTCAATTATCTTCTACGGTTATTAATTTTGATGAAGAAATTAGGGCTTTCTTAATTTTGTGTTCTTTGCCTAAAAGCTAAAATGGCTTGGTAATGGCTGTGAGTAATTCTATTTCTAGATCTAGTACCCTAAAATTTGATGATGTGATCAATGTTATTTTGAGTGAGGAAACTCATAGGAAATCCTTAGGTAGATCTACATCAAGAAGTGCTTTGAATGCACAAAGTCAAGGTAGAATGATTGAGAAAGGAAGTAATTTTGAAAATGATGAGAAATCAAGAAGAAAGTCAAAGGGGAGGAGGTCTCAATCGAGAGGACTGAACGATTGCTGGTACTATGGAAAACTAGGGCATAAAAAGAAAGACTATTGGACTCGAAAGAAAAATGAACGAGATAAACTAGATAAAGACAAGGAGGCAAATGTGGTAAGTAACAAATCTGAAGAGGATGCTTTGCTTCTATCTTTAGAAAGTGTTGATGATTCATGGGTTTTAGATTGTGGTGCTTCATTTCATGCTACACCTCATAGAGGTTATTTCATTGATTATGTCCAAGGGGATTTTAGAATTGTTTATTTGGGGGATAATGAACCTTGTCATATTGTTGGAAAGGGAAAAGTTAAGGTTAAGTTGCAGAATGGGAATCATTGGCTACTACATGAGCAAGATATGTTCCAAGGTTGAGTAGGAATTTAATTTTAGTAAGGAAACTCAGTGATGAGGGTTGTGTAGTTACTTTTAATGATAAAAATTGGAAAGTTTCAAAAGGTTCCCTTATAGTAGAAAAAGGTGTAAAAGTAGGCACCTTATATCCTTATACAGGTCATGTTGTTCCTTCTACTTTAATTGTTTTAGAGAAAAATGAATGTTTAGGAATAGTTGCTACAGTTCAAAAGGGAGAACAAATAGCTATTGTAAATTCTAATATGGCACTATGGCACAACAAACTTGGGCACATGAGTGAGAAAGGTATACAAGTACTTCATTCAAAGAATGTTTTACTAGGTCTGAAATTTTTTAGTATGGAAAGCAAAAGAGAGTGAGTTTTGTGAAGACTTAGAAGAAAAATAAAAAGGAAAAATTAGAGTTTGTGCATACTGATGTATGGGGACTAGCTTAGGTAACTTCCCTTGGTGGATCTCATTATTATGTTATATTTATTGATGATGTAACTAGAAAAGTATGGATTTATTTTCTTAGACAAAAATTTGATGTATTTCAAAATTTTAGGAAATGGAAATGCTTGGTTGAAAATGAGATTGGTAAGAAATTAAAATGTCTCAAATCTGATAATGGTGGCAAGTATTATAGTCATGAATTTGAATACTATTTCTCCACTAATGACATTTTTAGATAAAAAATTGTTCCAAGGACTCCACAGAAAAATGGAGTGGTTGAACACATGAACAAGACTATAATGGAGTGTGCAAGGAGCATGAGGTTGCATGCTGGGTTGCCCTTACACATGTGGGTAGAGACTATCAATATTGCTATATATTTGATTAATAGAGGTCCCTATACTCCTTTGGGTTGTGGTATTCTAGAGGAAGCATGGACTAGTAAGAAGGTGAGTCATTCTTTTCTCAAAACCTTTAGTTGTGAAGCATTTTCTCATATAGATTCTGAAAATAGAACCAAGCTAGAAGCTAAGTCAAAGAAATGTGTATTTTTTGGATATGACATTAATAAATTTGGTTATACACTTTAGAATTTTGAAAATCATAAAATTGTAAGAAGCAGGGATGTCATATTCAATGAAAAAGTGTTGTACAAAGATCTATTGCAGAAACATGAGAAGAAAGAAGTTGATTACGTAGTACTATATGATACTCTAAAAGATGATGTTCCAACCATTCCTCATGATGTGCAACAACTGCAACAATAAATATCGTACACACCAGTGAATGTTAGATGGTCAACAAGGCAAATTAGACCTCTAGAAAGATTTTCTTCCTCTTTGTATTTTATTTTACTAATAGATGCTGGTGAACTCAAATGTTATGATGAAGCTGTGCAGGTGGATACTAAGATTCAATGGGAGTCTACAATGAAAGATGAGATGGAATCTTTGCTACAAAATAAGACATGAGATTAATGCAAGTTTCCTATAGGTAAAAAAGCTTAATAGAATAGTGGGTTTATAGGTTAAAAGAAGAGGATGGAGGTAAGAAAAGATTTAAAGTTAGGTTAGTTGTAAAAGGATTTGCATAGAAAAAGGGCATTAATTTTGATGAGATATTTTTTCCTGTTGTTAAAATGACTTCTATCTATACTTCTATCTATCATTCAGAATTGTGTTTATTTTAAGAAGTTGGATGATGACAGCTACATTATTTTATGTTTATATGTTGATGATATGCTTGTAGCTAGGTCTAACATGGATCATATTAAGGGGCTGAAATGTCAATTAGCACATGCATTTTCTATGAAGGATTTGGGGGTAGCAAAACAAATCCTTGGTATGAAGATTTGCAGAGATAGGAAGAACAAAAAATTGATGCTATCTTAGGCTGATTATGTTGAGAAGGTGTTGCAACATTTTTATATGGAGAATGCAAAAGCTGTCAGCACACCTTTACCTGATCATTTGAAGTTGACTAAGGAGATGTGTCCAAAGACACAAGAAGAAGAGGATAAGATTTCTAAGGTACCCTATGCTTCAGCTATAGGAAGCTTGATGTATGCTATGGTATGTACAAGGCTAGATATTACACATGCAATGGGATTTGTTAGTAGGTATATGAGTCATCTAGGAATTGAGCATTGTGATGTAGTAAAATGGATTATGAGATATTTGAGAGGAACATCCAGTAAGTGTTTACACTTTGGGGGCTCTACTACTAACTTATAGGGCTATGTTGACTTAGATTTGGCAAGAGATATTAATACTAGGTGGAGTACTATAGGTTATTTATTTACTATTGGTGGGGCAATGGTGAGCTAGGTTTCTAGGTTATAGAAGGTTAATGCTTTATCCACTATAGAGGAAAAGTATGTTCCGACTACTTAGCTAGCCAAGGAGATGATATGGCTTCTGTTATTCTTGGAAGAATGGGACACCCTTAAAGGGATACTTTTTTTTTTTATAGATAGTCAGAGTGCCATTCATCTTGCAAAGAATTTAGCTCTACATTCAAAGACCAAAACATACAGTTGCGATACCATTTCATTTAGTCTATTTTGGATGATGGAAAGTTAAAGATGGATAAGATACATATAGATGAAAATCCAACAAATATGTTTACAAAGGTAGTGACAAGTGAGAAGGTGCTAAATTCTTGTTCATCTTTGGTTAGTCTTCTAGACTAAATCAGAATAAAAGAACAACAAAGTCTAGGGTGGTATGATCCAGTGGGAGCCCCATGTGGTAGCAGTATTGCTACAAGATTAGTCTCCAAGTGGGAGATTGTTGTCTAGTGTGGAGTCTGATAAATCCCCAAGTGGGTGAATGTTAGTTTACAATGATTGATCAAGGAAGTACTGTACATGCTTCAGAAACTCTTTGGGCTAGTATTCACCACTAAAGTTTGGGCTAATATTTTCCAATTTATGACTGACATTTTGTAACCCTAAAGTGGCAAAAATACTTATATAAAGGGCTTAGGGTTACAGATTGTTTCATTGTGAGTGATGCAAAAATTGGTTCTTGTAGTGATATTGAGTTGTAGAAGATTATAGATTATAATTAGGTTGTAATCACTGGATCATAATAATATTGGACTTGCTATTTGGTGGATGTAGCCCAAGGATTGAGTGAACCACCTTAAATCTTGGTGTCTTGTGTTCTTTTCTATGTGATCTATTATTTTCTATTATTGGTTATATTTGCATGTAATTGTTATTTTTATTTGAGGTTTAATCCTAATAGGAAGAAGAAAATAGTTGATGCCATGTTAGTTGAATATTGTCCACATTGTAGGGAAAAGAAAAGACATTATAGATGCAAGTAAAGCCATTGATGAAAATGGAGAAGTGATCTACACTTCTCAACAAAGTCCATGGGCTCAAAGAAAAGGTATGCCATGAGATCCTCTTCAAAGTTATATTAGAAACAATCAATGGAAAATAATAGTTTTAGTGGAAATAATAATTAGCAGTAACCTCAATAAGGTTGGTAACAAAACCAAAATTGGAATACCTAACCTAGTCAGCAAGCCTTAATGCCACCACCTTAGCAGCAGGCTCTAATGCCTCCTCTTGTATCCACTAATTCTCCTCCTAAGAAGACTCAACTATAGTTTTAACCTACAACAAAAAAGCTATGCTATTTCCTTGAATGATATCCACTTAAGGTCAAGCACTACTCTTCCTTCACCCCAAAAACTTATAATAACTAAAGTTGAAGATTCATTAGTTGAATAGATAGATGTGTAAAATCAATAGACCTCTCCTATAGCCAAATAACCTCCATTTCCTCATAGGTTTATTGAACAAGGATAGACTACAAAAAACTACATAGTAATTGATTTTCTTAATTAGCTAAAGCAATTGAAAATACAAATACTATTACTTGATGCTATCAAGGAATTCCCTGACTATACTAAATCTATCAAGGAAGCATGCATCAAACAACTAGAAAGAAAGAAGAAGGATCCAAAAAAATTCATGTATTAGGAAAATTTTCTAATTTAATGTTAGAAAAATTAACTATACCTAAATATTTTGACCCTGGGAGTCGTGTGGTTATAGTCAGCAACATAGGATGCAAGTTCAAAATGTTTTAGTTGACTTAGGAGCATCTATAAACATCATGAGAAAGAAGGCATTGTATCAATTTCATATCATTGGTCTTAGAGAGACATTACAATACTTTAGCTTGCTCATAGTTCTACTATCAAACTAGATGGGATGACAGAAGATATCATAGTCACCTTAAACTCTTGGGATTATCTAGTAGACTTTGTTGTTCTTTCCCCAAAGGATAACATGGGTAGATATCCTTTAATTTTAGGGTGACCATGGCTAGCCACCATAGATTCCTATATAGCTTTTTGGTTTAGAAAGATGACAATATCCAATGGTATCCATACTAAGAACCTAACCTTATACTCCCCTGCTTAGTCACTATTGCTAGATGACCAAGTAATCTAGCTAGATTTGGGTGATGATGATATAGAGGTCAATTCCATCCATTAGCTAATGATGATAGGTTGAGAGTCATTTGTAGCCTCTTAAAAAGTAGATGAGATCATTTCATCCATTATCATGGATGAATATGGAGTAGAAGCTCAAGTGTGTCCTCAAGTGGAATGTGTCCTAGTAACCATATTACCACCTTTAAACACACCCTAGCATTCAAAAGCTTCCTAATTCCTTCACTCACTATTAACTCATGAGATGGATTCTTCTCCTGTTTCCCAGTTATTCATGAAAAATAAGGTTATTAAGATGGAAATTTGTCTAGAAAGGGAGCTAAATGTAAATAATTCTTTATCACCTTCCCACCAAAAAATTATGTTGTAGTTACTACAGGAGAATCGAAAAGAATTTTCTTAGGACTACATGGACATGAAAGGACTAAACCCTATGCTTTGCACTCAAAAGATTTGTGTCAGTCCTGATTTAAACATGTCTAATAGCCTTAGAGGAGAGTTAACCCTATTTTGAATGATATAGTGAAGAATGAACTACAAAAATTATTAAGTGTTAGTTTTATCTACCCCATCTTTGATAGCCAATGGGTCTCACCCCTAGTTAGAGTACTAAAGAAGGGAGGAAAATGGAGAGTTTGTGTAGATTATAGGGAGCTCAATTCATCCACTAAGAAATACCACTTTCCCTTACCATTTATAGATCAAGTTCTTGATAACCTAGCTGGTAAGAAATATTTCTCTTTTCTGGATGATTTTAGTGGTTAAAATTAGATGCAAATAGCTTTAGAGGATCAAGAAAAAACAACTTTCACATGCCCATGGGGTACTTTTTCCTACTTAGTCTTACCCTTTGGCCTGTGTAATTCCAAAACCACATTCCAATGAGCTATCATAAATATCTTTTTGGATATATCTCTTGACTATATGGAGATCTACATGGATGAGTAACTATTTATGAGACTAATTTTGAGGAAGCAAAGGCCAACTTAGAGATAGTTCTCAAGAGATGCCAAGATTATAACCTTTCCCTAAATAGTGAAAAATATTTTATGATGATAGAAGGAGTAGTAATAGGTCATTTTATTTCATAAAAAGGCATCCAAGTAGATCCAACAATGATTGTAAGTCATTAGTACCTTGCCTATGCTAGAGAAGCAAAAGGATGTATGAAGTTTCCTAGGGTGTGTTGGATATTATAGAAGATTCATCAAGAATGTTAGTCAACTTGCAACACCCCTTTATAAATTGTTAAAAAATGATTCTAAATTTTTCTAGGATTCTACATGTGCTACATCTTTCCTATAGCTTAAAGAAGTTCTCACCATAGCACCAATTTTAAGAAGGACCAATTAGGGACTGCCTTTCCACATCCATATAGATGCCTCAAACTATGCTATAGGTGTAGTGCTAGGCCAACAGGTAGACTCACTTGAACATGCTATTTATTTCATCAACACAAATTTGAAAGGTGCAAAATTTTTCTACACAATCATTGAAAAAGAGCTACTTGCAGTTATTTATGCACTAAATAAATTCAAGCACTACATTACTAGATATGAAATATTTATTCATATTGATTACTCTATAGTATTTGATGAATAAGCCTACAATATCAAGAAAATTGGCTCATTAGTTGTTACTTATGTAGGAATTGGATATCACCATAATAGATAAAGCCAACAATGCTAATGTGGTAGCTGAATTCCTCTCTTAGTTGCATGTCCTTGATGATCCTACAATCATTAATGAAAATTTTCTTAATGAACACCTTTTCCTAATGTCAACACAAAATCCATGCTATACTACTACTGTAAATTACCTCACCATAGGAAAAATTTCAGTTCGCTTCTCTGCCAAAGAAAGAAAGTTACTAGTTGAAAAGAGCTTTAACTATTCTTGGATCGCTAGATTTATGTTTTATATTGGCCTTGATCAAGTAATGACTTGATGCATAAGGGAAGATGAAACATATGATATCTTGAGCACATGCCACAATGAGCCCCATGGAGGTCATTTTGTAGCCAAAATGACAACCTTTAAAATATTGACAATTGGGTACTATTGGCCAACTTTACATAAGGATGCATCTAGATACACAAATAAATGTGATAATTATCAATGAATGGGCTATAGCCTCAAGTAGTTGTTACACCCTTTGATAAATGGGGAATTGACTTTGTAGGCCCTATTGAACCCTCTTCACAAGGTAAATCCTATATCTTATTTGTACTAATTATGTAACTAAGTGGGCAGAGGCCAAACCCATGAACCACCCAAGGGATAACAATGTTGAATTTTTTTTGTATGAATCCATCTATACAGAGTTTGGAGTTGCTAAGGAGTTGACATATGATCAAGGAGCTCAATTTACATCTAATATGATAGCTTCTCTCATGGAGGAATATACTATTCGGCATGGTAAACCATCACCTTACCACCCACAAGCTAATGACCAAGTAGAAGTTACAAATAGGGAGTTGGAAGCCATTGTCACCAAAATAGTAGCACTTCATCAGAAGGATTGGCCCACACACCTTCTTGAAGCTCTTTGGGCTTATAGAACCACTTGGAAATCTACAAAAGGTTTTACTCCTTTTGAGATTATTTATGATAGATCAGTTTTAATGCTTATAAAGTTTGAATATAAAACATTGAGGACTACTTTGGAGTTCGGTATGGAACTCACTATTGCACAACAAGACTGAATCTTGAGTTTAAATGGCCTTGATGAATGAAAAAAATCTACAATGAACAACACTAAACTCATCCAACATCAATGGAAATAATGGTATGATAAGTTTATAAAAGATAAAATATTTGTTGTAGGAGATTGGGCCCTTCTTTATGATTCCAAGTATCAACACAATCTAGGAAAGTTTCAAACTCACTAGTTAGGACTATATGAAATTGTTGTTGTATTTACAAATGGAGCAGTCTAGTTGTCTACTATTGATCTGATTCAATTCATGTTACTTGTCAATGGACATCACCTCAAGATCTACAAAAAATTAGTAAGTCACGAGGAGTTCCTGTAGCAATTTCAACATAGTGAAAATACACTCATTCTTGCAACTGAGTAGTCTGGGTCTTCTACCTTGACTATTGTTAAATCTTGATTCCATTGAGAATTTTCTTGATAAACACTTTCTTCTTAAAAGTGATTTCTCCACCACACAGTTCATCTCACGCTATCTCTTCTCCATCCTTCCATCCCATCTCATCACTCCATCACTTCTGATGATCTTTTCCAGAACACTTTCCTCCAGCACCTGTTAGGTATGTGCCACAAAAGCTTTCATATATTTTATTTTATTCACTCTTTGTTAGAGACTTGTGTTGTTTGAATTCATTACTCTTGCATATCCTAGCCTAGTGGGACCCATGCCCTTACTTAGTTTGGGGGATAGTTATTTTTCAAAATTTCAAATCACATGTAAACTTTAAAAGTTATTGTCTTATGAAATGAATTTCATCACATATTGATGACCTGTCCTTCTTTGATTGCATCATTAAGGGAGTTAAGGACATTAAAGTTGAGCTTAACCATTAATGATAATTAGAAACATGTTTAGGGTAGCAAACCTATACACAAGTGAAAAATTATGAGACTTGATGTAAGGAAGGATATCATGAGATTTCATGCATTAAAAATATTTAAGAAGCACACAATAATAGTATGCCATTTTCTCTGTCTAGTGCCATAAAATTACAAATTCTGATAACTCACCATCATTTAGCTCTGAAAACACCATAACTTTTCCAAAATTGCATTGTTCATAACAATGGGTGGAGGAATTTAGAGATATGAACCAATTGATCATAGGGTTTTGTTAGGTGACACTACTAGTTGTGAGATGTTTAGGAGAAGAGGATGGTTAGATTACTACCTTAGTCTTAAGGGATTTGATTAGGAGGTTGCTCTTCAATTTTTTAGAACCTTGAAGGATGGCTTTGCAATGTTAAGGGCCTTAGAGTTGAATTTAAAAAATATGTGGTAGCTAAAGTCACTTGGTTACCCCAAGAAGGAGAAAATTGGGAAACAAATTTTGACCTATGTACAACTAGGGCAATATTTAGTGTGTATCTTGACCCTCCATTGGATATTGACAAGAAGCAGAGTACCTCTAGATTATTTTTTCCTTTGGAGTTTATCCAACCAAAAACATTTATTATTCGATACTTCACTTGTGAAGGTCATTATAAATACCAACATTCCCTACATTTCAAAATTTTGGCTCATCTGTGGTATGATTATCAATAGGTAAATCTTTCCAATTTTCTATTTAACATTTTAAAGAAGAAAGCTTCTTTAGTACAATAAAAAAAGGATCAATCTATCTCCCATCATTTCTTGATAAAATTAGTTGCGAAAGGGAATTAAAAAATAATCAATTAGTACATAGGAAGAGTTTTTGTAGTTAAAAGAGGTCGAGCCTAGATTGGTTACCCCTATAGGCCAAGGTGTTGGATGAGGGGAAAGGACATCTACTAGTATTTGTAGGGTTATTCCTAGGACTAAAAACATTTTTGAAGCCTCTCCCTCTAGTTCTTGACCAACTAAGAAGAGAATTTATAAAGCTAATGCCTCCATTTCTAGCAAAAATAAAAGAAAAAATAGAGAAGCTACTAGTGCCCTCAAGACCCCATTGTCTATCAAGACTAGGTCTACTATTAGGGAAGAAAAAGGTAAAGCTATGGAACATGAGGAAAAGAAATCTAAACAAAAACCTAATATTGAAAGTAATATTAATGAAACCTTGCACTTGCAAGAAGAGGAGGCTTTAGAAGAACCTCCTAAAGCACCTACTATAGAAATATCTACAAGCAAGAAGAGACAAAAGAATCCTCCATGCTTGTCTACACCTCCTATGAGGTGAATTGTAAGGCTTTCTAAAGGAAATAAGAATACTAAAACCTCTATCAAAATGATTAACCTAGAGTCTTCTGAGGCTGAGAAGGAGTCCTTTTAAAAGGGAAAGTTGCAACAAGATATAAGCATGAATAATGAGTGCAATAACTAGAGTCCACAACTGGAAGTTGACATTAGTGTCAACTATGTGCTTGTTGATAGTGATAAGGAGTCTAATGAGCTTGAGTTATTTGAGGAATTTGAAGAAAGTCTAGTTATGTAGGATACAAGTGAGAATCCAGAAGACCTTCCTTTTGAGGGCTATTAGAATTTAGGAAAGAAATTGTTGAGGAAGTAATGGAAAATCTCAACCAAGATGACTAGATACATTGGCTATAATAACAACTAAATCCAGTAAGGAAGAGAATATGGTGACAACAATTTTTATATAGGAAGGAGTATTCTCCATGCCATAAGGTACCAAAAAAATTCCTCATTTGATATTTGAATGGATAGACATTTTTAACTAGAACCATTGCCACCACCCAATTTATCTACTCCTTTGTCCCTAGGAATCAATTTGTTTCAATAATTATTAAGGGAAAGAGCTCAATGGAAGCAAGAAAGATAAAAATTGAAACATGTTATTAATGAACAAAGATATTATTTGAAGCAAAGCTCATAACAGAAAGAAGTTTTTAAAAAGGAGGACCAAACAAGTCACAAGATTGATTCTTGAACTAATGGAATATAGATCACCATCACCACTCTATGCATTGTTCCTCAAAGAAAACTTGTAAATTTCAAATTGACTAGAATTGTGGAAGGGCTTAATCTCTCTATTTCAACTCCACACGAGTTTATGATGCATTCTAATCTATTCCAATTCCTTTGAATAATTAATTGTGTGAATTATATCTTCATAATTTGGTAGTGCCTAAGACATAGAGTGGAACTCACTCCTTTATATAGGGGATATGTAGTTGAGAGCAGTGATATCTTGGATGAAGAATGAGATAAGTAGGGAACATCAAGTTGCACCTTACATGAATAATGAAATGACAATTCCATTTCTCATGAGACCAAAAGTTCAACACTCTAGGTAGACATTTCTCGATTAGATTTCTATCCTAGTCAACCTTGCTAGAGTTAGCAAAGTATGCTTAGTCAGAGAACAAGCCTTTGAAGATTAGGAACAACACTTATCTTGAGATGTTGAGAAAAAAAATGTTGCTTCAAGGAAAAGGTGGAAACAAATGCCACATGACTTGATGATAAGAGAACCCCACTCTCCTCAAATTTTAACTCTTGCTACTATCAGAATTCCATGGTATATTGATTTGCATAGGAGTTGATGCAAATATTGGCTTCCATTAAAGTATCAACCTCCTATTCTCCTGCAGTCACTACTAGTAATGAATGATAATATAGAGGATCATGATATGACAATAGAAGTTTGGCGATGGAGAAGACTCAAGGAAAATTATGGGTACTTTGACTATGTTAATAATGAGCTAGGGGAGACTGTTGGGATTAAACCATGGACATAAATAAAAATTACATACAAATATAACCAATATCAGAAAAATAATAGATCACATAGAAAAGAACACAAGACACTAATATTTAACGTGGTTCACCCAATCCCTAGGCTACGTCCACCAAACAACAAGTCCAATATTTTACAATCTAGTGATTACAACCTGATTACAATTCGTAATCCCTTATAGCTCAATACTGTCACAAGAACCAATTTTTGCATCACAACACTAAAAAAATCCCTAACCCTAAGTCTTTTTATACAAGTATTAAACCACTTTAGGGTTATGATTAAATAATTATAGGTCAGCCCAAAATTTTGATAAAATAAGGCCCAATTTTTTTTTTCAGCAAAGAATTAATGAAGTATGTACAATACTTTCTTGATCAGTCACCACAAACTAATAATCTCCCACTTGGGGATTGATCAAACTCCACACTAAACAAAAATATCCCACTTGGAGACTAATCCTATAGCTATGTCGCTACTCCTTGAGACTCCCACTAGATCAAACCACACTGAACTCTGTGGTTCTTTTATTCATGTTCAGTCTAGAAGACCAACCAAAGCTGAAGAGGAGTTTAGCTTCTCCCTTGTTACCACCTTTGTAAACATATCTAATAGATTTTCATCTATATGTATCTTGTCTAGCTTTAACTATCCATCTTCCAAAATTGACTAAATGAAATGGTAATGCAACTATATGTGTTTGGTCTTTGAATGCATAGCGAAATTCTTTGCAATGTGGATGACACTTTGACTATCTGTAAAAAAATAATTATCTCTTTGAGGGTGTCCCAATTCTTCAAAGAAGAACTAAAGCTAGATCATCTCCTTGGCTACCTCTAGAGCAACAATATACTTTGCCTCTATAGTGAATAAAGCATTAACCTTCTGTAACCTAGAAACCTAGCTCACTACTACCCCACCAATAGAAAAGACATAACTTGTGGTACTCCATCTGGTATCAATATCCCCTACCAAATTTGAGTCAACATAGCCCTGTAAATTAGTAGTAGAGCCCCCAAAGTGTAAAAATTTATTGGATATTCCTCTCAGATATCTAAGAATCCATTTGATTGCATTCCAATGCTTAGTTCCTGGATGACTCATATATTTTCTAACAACTCCCACTACATGTGCAATATTTGGCCTAGTACATACCATAGTATACATCAAACTTCCTATAGCTAAAGCATAGGGTACCTTGGACATCTTATCCTCCTCTTCTTCTATCTTGGAACACATCTCCTTAGTCAACTTCATATGACCAAGTAAAGGTGTGCTGACAGCTTTAGCATTCTCCATAGAGAAACATTGCAACACCTTCTCAACATAATCAGCCTAAGATAGCATCAATTTTTTGTTCTTCCTATCTCTATAAATCTTCATACCATAGATTTTTTTTTTTCTGCCCCCAAATCCTTCATAGCAAATGCATGTGCTAATTGGCATTTCAGCCCCTTAATATGATCCATGTTGGACCTAGCTACAAGCATATCATCAACATATAAGTATAAAATAATGTAGCTTTCATCATCCAACCGCTTAAAATAAACACAATGATCCGAATGATACCTATTGTATCCATGCTTATGCATAAAACTATCAAATTTTAGATACCATTGCCAAGGTGCTTGCTTCAAGCCATACAAATTTTTCTTCAATTTGCACACTAAGTTCTCCTTACCTTTGACCTCAAATCCCTATGATTGAGCCATATATATATCTTCATCCAAATCACAATGAAGGAAGGCTATTTTAACATTAAGCTACTCCAAATGAAAATCTTCAATAGCCACAATACTTAAAAAGTATGGATAGAAGTGATTTTAACAAGAGAAAATATCTAATCAAAATTGATTCCCTTTTTCTCTGCAAATCCTTTTACAACTAACCTAGCTTTAAATCTTTTCTTGCCTCCTTCCTCTTCTTTTAACCTATAAACCCACTTATTCTATAAAGCTCTTTTACTTGTAGGCAACTTGTATAAGTCCCATGTCTTATTCTTTAGCAAAGAGTCCATTTCATCTTTCATTGTAGGCTCCCACTAAATCTTAGTATCTACCTGTGCAGCTTTGCCATAACATTCAGGTTCACCAGCATTAGTAAGTAAAATAGAATACAAAGAGGGAGAAAATCTTTCTAGAGATATAATTTGCCTTGTTGACCATCTAAGATTCACTAGTGTGTGTGGTATTTTTTTTGTGATTGTTGTGCATCATGAGGAATGGCTAGAACATCATCTTTTGGAGTTTCATCTAGCACTACATAATCATCTTCTTTCTTCTCATGTTGCTGCAATAGATCTTTGTACAACACTTTCTCATTGAATATAACATCCCTTCTTCTTACAATTTTATGATTTTCAAAATTCCAAAGCCTATAGCCAAATTCATTAATGCCATATCCAAAAAATACACATTTCTTTGACTAGTTGCTAGCTTGGTTCTATTTTTAGAATCTATATGAGAAAATGCTTCACAACCGAAGGTTTTGAGAAAAGAATAACTCATCTTCTTACTAGTCCATGCTTCCTCTAGAATACCACAACCCAAAGGAGTAGAGGGACCTCTATTAATCAAATATAAAATAGTATTGATAGCCTCTACACACATGTGTAAGGGTAACCCATCATGCAACCCCATGCTCCTTGTACACTCCATTATAGTCCTATTCATGCACTAGCCATTCCATTTTCCTATGGAGTCCTTGGAATAGTTTTCTATCTATAAATACCATTAGTGGAGCAATAATCTTCAAATTCATGACTACAATACTCACCACCATTATTAGATATGAGATATTTTAATTTTTTACCAATATCATTTTCAACCAAGCATTTCCATATCTTAAAAGTTTGAAATACATAAGATTTCTAAGGAAATAAACCCATACTATTGTAGTTGCATCATGAATGAATGTAACATAATAATGAGACCCACCAAGGGAAGATACATGAGATGGTCCCCATACATCTATATGCACAAGCTCTAATTTCTCCTCTTTTTTTTTCCTTCCCAGTCTTTACAAAACTCACTCTCTTTTGTTTTCCATACACATAAATTTCATAGAAATCCATATTAACACATTTTAGACCTGATAAATCTTTCTTTGAATGAAGTACTTTCATATCTTTCTCACTCATGTGTTCTTGAACATTCATTTTTCTTGGAAACAATTAAAGTAGAAGGAACAATATGACATGTACAAAGATATAAGGTGCCTACTTTCACACCTTTTGCCACTACAAGGGAACCTTTTGAAGCCTTCTAATTTTTATCATTAAAAGTAACTATAGAACCCTCATCACCAAGTTGTCCTACTAAAATTAAATTCCTACTCAGCCTTAGAACATGTCTTACCTCATGTAGTAGCCAATGATTCCCATTTTGTAACTTAATCTTAATTTTTCCCTTTCCAACAATCAAACAGGGTTCATTATCCCCCAAATAACAAGACCAAAATCCCCTTGGAAATAATCAATGAAATAACCTCTATGAGGTGTAGCATGAAATGAAGCACCAGAATCTAAAACCCATGAATCATCAACACTTTCTAAAGATAGAAGCAAAGCATCCTCTTTGAATTTGTTACTTACCACATTTTCCTCCTTGTGTCCATCTAGTTTATATCCTTCATTTTACTTTTGATTTTAAAAATCTTTCTTTCTATGATTGGGTTTCCCATAGTAGCAACAATCATTCGGTCCTCTTGATTGAGACCTCCTGCACTTTGACTTTCCTCTTGATTTCCAATGATTTCTAATAATCTTAGATAAAAATTACAATTATATTGAATTCCTTATTTGATTTATTTTTTGATTAAAATGCATGAGAGAGATAGTTTAGGAGGGTTGGTTAGAGATAGAGAGACATTAAGGATTATGAATTAAAGGGAAATATTAAGAGTATGAGTGTGAGTTAGTGAGTAAATAAGAGAGGTTAAAAGTTAGTAATAGAGAGATTAGAATCTAGCGAGTGAATTAATTAATACGTGAGTGAGTGAGTGTGTGTGTGTGTGTGTGTGTGTGTGTGTGTGTGAGAGAGAGAGAGAGAGAGAGAGAGAGAGAGAGAGAGAGAGAGAGAGAGAGAATTTGATTTCTAATGATCTTAGAGATGAACTACAATTATATCAAATTCCTTATTCAATTGACTTTTTATTTAAAATTGTGTGTGTGTGTGTGTGAGAGAGAGAGAGAGAGAGAGAGAGAGAGAGAGAGAGAGAGAGAGAGAGAGAGAGAGAGAAGAGAGAGAGAGAGAGAGAGAGAGAGAGAGAGAGAGAGAGAGAGAGGAGGGGGGCTAGGGTTTACTTAAAGACTAATTAAGGTTGAGGGTAACAAGTTAGAGAGAAAGGTTAGGAATTAGTTAGATATATATCTTAGAAGTTAGTGAGTGGAGGGATGGAGAGAGAGTTTGGGAGTGAGAGGATTCAAAATATGTTTGTGTTCATGTTTACCTATTGGTTCAGTTTGGAAAACAATGAGTACCTATTTTAGAATATTCTTAATTCAAATGGATGAAACCTTTTTTTTAATCTTCTAGATTTTTTTTATCTACATAATGTTATATATCTCTTTAATATCTTTCTAATACATTTTGAACAGAATCAATCAAATTCCAAAAGTTATGGCCTTCAATGTATAGCCCATTTTTATTTCTTCAAAAATTGATCAAGTTTTGAAAAAGTAAATTTTTACCTCTTAATAACCCAATTGGGCTTCAAAACTTAAGATCTAGTTTTTAATGTATCTTTTACTTTTCATAACTTGATTAGGTTATTTGAAAATCTAAAACCTAACTGGGTTATGGCTTGTTAATGGCCTCGGGAGTTGACCCAAAAGCTTGGGAACTCATTGTCCCTCCAATTTTATTCCTTTAGGCAATTTTTCATCTTATAAGCTTAATTCTCATCTTTGCCTTCATCCGGTTTCTAACTGGTAAAGTGGGCATGTCTAAAATCACCACCATAATCTCGCATTTCTTCTTAGCTTTCTAAACATATAAATTTTTCATTTTTGGACAACATAAACATTGTAAACATTAATTAGTTTTACCAATATATTCATAGTCCTCATAGAAAAATGCCTAAATTTATAAATAACTTCCAATATACTTAACCAAATAAAAAATAAATTATATATTATTTTTCTACACTTCATTCTATACACTTTTCAAAAAAAGGTTTTCATTTATTATTGTTTTGATACAAGTTATGCCCTACACATGAACATGGACTAAAATTTCATGATGCAGTCACTAGAATAATTTATATACAACTATGTTATATTTTGTATAAAAATAAGGAACTATTTTTCATGTGCATAGGGTTTGACCCACCTAATATTATCTATTTTGTAAAAAATCTAGTATATTATAAAGTAGATTTTGAGTACTAAAATTTATATGTTATACACATTTTTTAATTTTTAGTGGATGACCCTCAAATGTCTCATCCAAGTGCAGGTTTACCAAATTTTAGGAAAAAGGTGCCCACAGGGGGGATTATGAAACCCCTTACAAAAAAATCACATCAAATATTCAATATAGCCCAACAAAGACAAAACAGCACACACAAACATTGCTGAAGACACAAAAACCAATAGACCAAACTAATGTTGGAAGAATGATTTCTAATGATATTCCTATGGGGGAGCATTGTAGATATGTTACATTAATGACCAA